>CM047817.1:10465249-11065249 GCA_026214975.1 Gentiana macrophylla
AAAGCCTTGTATAACTAACCGGGCTTTATATCGATCAACGATACCGTCGACTCTCATTTCCTTTTGAAAATCCATTTACAACTAATGGTTTGCAACCGCGTGGTAAATCGTAGAATCACGTATTGTTACCCGTTATGGAATCCATCTCGTCATTGATAAACTAACCAAAATGATACATCCACGAGATCCAGCCATATCGAGAAAATGTTCTTGGATCATCCTCGATATTGTAGCAATATGAGTATTGATATCCAACTTCATTTCTCGAACCTTACCAAATAAGTAAGAAAATCCGGTGGAAATGTTTTAGCTATTCTAGCCCTCTTGCTTCTTGAAGTTCGGGAAGGCTCGACTTGAGAATCATTATTCTCACATTTCACTCAACTATTGTAGGAGCAATATCCTTTGGTCTAGGAATAGAAGTAAATCTATTCTCATCAAAGATAGCATCTCGTGATTACATAACCGAATGTACGACCGGAATCACTAGGTTCTAAAACATAAAACCTATATGCCTTTGAATGACTTGCATATCCAATGAATATGCAATCGATGCCTCTTTCTCCTAAAGTTTTAATTTTAGGATCGGGAAATCTAACAACCGCCATATGACCCCAAACTTTCAAGTAATTCAAGTTTGGTTTCTTTTTTGAACAAAGTTCATGCAGGGGTAGCGATAATTCCTTTTATTAGGAGTTACATTTGTAAATAATGAGGCCGTTAACATGGCCTCACCCCAAAATCCTTTGCTCAATCCGAGGTAGGATAACATGGAATTTACCATCTCTTTTGGAGATGCGGTTTTTCCTCTGCAATGCCATTTTGTTGTGGCGTATGTGGTGCGATAACCTCGTGTATTATACCACCACGACCGAAGTAGGTTGGATCATAGAATTCACCACCTCTATCAGTCTGACAGCGTTTGATACTTTAATTTAATTGCAATTCAACTTCAACTTTTATAAACTTTAAACTTATCAAGTGCTTACGTCTTTTGTATTAAGTAAATATACATAACAAAAGCGAGTATGATCATCTATAAAAGTAACAACATATTTCTTATTTCCCAAAGAAGGTGTGGCATAAAAGATCACACAAATCTTTATGGATAAGTTCCAAAATTGTGAGCGACCTTTCAGCACCATGAAAAGGTTGTCTTACAATCTTAGTAAGCATACAAGTAGTACACTTATCCATATTGATATCAAAGGGGAATCAAAGCATTCTTACACATAACATGCATACGTTTGTAATGTCGTGTCTAATCGTGCATGCCACAACTTTGAAATATTAATATCGAAATATGCATAACTTGATTAACTTTATTATTAACAACATTAAGCATAAACATGTCGTTACACAAATAGCCAAAACCAACAAATACACCATGTTTAGATAATATAAACCTATCGGACTCATATACTTGTTTGTAGCCGATTTACACAACAAAGCACCGAAACAAGGTTTTCGAATGCATGGCACAAATAAAACATTAAATAGTTTCTGATTTTCGAGGCGAAATTTAAAGTAATAGTTCTACTGCGCTTATTCTGACCTCCGACTCGTTTCCCGTCTTTAAGATAGATCCATCGTTCTTTGGTTCAAAGTCTTCAAACCGGCGTCGATCTTTGCATACATGTCTTGTTGCTCCGAGTCGATCCACCACGTAACATCGTCATCACTGCATATAAAAGCTTGAGAAATAAATGGCGTAATTCATGGCGAATTAATACCATAATTAACATTACGACCTTGATGATGTGGTGGTCTTGGTCTTTCAACCCTTACTCTGGACCGCTTGCCTTTACCATTCTTTCCGAACTCGGCAATCGGCCTTGTAGTGTCTGTCTTACCACAATTCCAGCCAGGCCCTTTTGGCCTTTCCGGATTCTTTATCATTTGACTTTTTCTTTTTCTTGCCATGGTATTTCCCTTTGTTAGTTTTAGAACTCTCCCAAGCCTCAATCCATGAATGAGTGGATTCATCAATTTCCTTGCCTTGGTTTTAACCCCTCCTGCGCCTGAGGGATTCCTCAATCTGTGAGATGGCTACCTAAGTTCAACCAAGAGAGTTCTTCTTTTGTGTTTCAACATATGCTTAAAATCCTTCCATGATGGTGGTAGTTTGTCAATGATACTAGAAAGCAATGGCTTCATCCATTTCCATTTGTGTTGTGCAAATTGGCCTAAAATGCGTTGTAGTTCATTGAATTGTTCCATTCTGGACCGTGAATCTACCATCGTGTATTTCATGAAATTGCCAACTAGAAACTTTTTAGCGGATGCATCTTCGTTTAAATACTTAGTTTTAGTGCATCCCGTAATTCTTTGCGAAGCAAAGTTTTGATAAATGTCAAATAGCTTGAATCGGACATACCGTTGACAATGTGACCCACGGCCAGGATGTAGTCATCATTTTCCCAACATTTCTCCCGTAATTCCTCCAAAGGTGCATCGTCATCCGACCACGGTATCTGTCTTTGAGAACATACACCACTTTCAATGTTGTGAGAAGGAAATGCATCTTCATTTGCCACCTCGAAATCAACTCCTTGAACTTGTCAAGTTTCCCGAAATTCATCATCATGTCCTTTGCATTCACCATTGTGATCGAACAATAAATTTAAGAAGATTGTTGTGGTTTTGAGGTATTGATTGATCACCAATGCTATACAAAACACTGCAAATTTTATGAAGAGCGGATCCTCGCGATCCGCAGCGTATATCATTTATCCTTCTTAAATTTATTCGACCCACAACTTGTCCGGAGTATCACGAGCAATTTAAGTGAGATCTGGTGAGAGCCTTGCTTTTATGCAGGACAAAATAGATCAAAAGATTACTTGAAGTGTTTAGATGTTTAAGACTTTATCAAGGATGCATACAATTGTTGTGTGTTTGTTTTAACAATGTAAAAGTGCCTTTTATGGTACTTGGATTGCGAGAGAAATAAGTTACAAGTTAAGTAGTTTAAGGTTGCAACCTAAGTGAATAGGTATCACTTGGTTATAACCACTTAAAAGGACCAAGAGGCACCTAAAAATCAGTTTTAAGAGTGCAGGTGGCGCGCTGTGCTGGCCTGTGATCATCAGAAAACCGCCAAACTCTCTGTTCAACATTTAGGCATGTTGAAACACCACGCGAGCGAGGCGCTGTCGGCTCTGTTTCACAAAATCTGATTTTTGGTCCTTTAAGTAGTTTTAGTCGGCTTTAAGTGATTTTACCGAAGCTATACTTACTTATTTTCCAGTAGTATCTTTCGTATCTGACTTATATAGCGTCATGACTCACGCGCTCCAAACTTATTATTAAGTGTTACGAGTATATCCATCCTTATCTTAAACCCGATTCGCTCGGCGGCTTGTGATTATCTTAAATCACCAGCATCAACAACGACCTTTTTTAGCGTCACGAAGACCTTTAGATTTGATCTCAGATTGATGGAAGAACAAATCTCGGTTGCGCCGTCATCGAGCTTGATGAATCCATAGCCTTCAAAAGCGATGAACTTCGACACTACGCCTCTAGATCTAATAGCTTCATCCGCCATTATCAAGTAAAAAGTCAAGCAAAGACTTTGCTTTTTTACGCACAGTTCCGTTGGTGGAGAGGAAATAGCAGGAGAGTTGCACTCGACTCTGTTTACTGATTTCCACCATTTTTAAAAATATTTTTTTCGTTCATTTGACATTGCAACAACTTTTACCAGAAATAACGATTTTCTCAACTGTTCCACACCGACAATCAGAATTTTTTTGTTGGAAAAAATAAATAAATTAGAGAGACTCAGTGAGCTATTCTAACCTAATTTGAATAACGAGTTACAGTATTTTTTAAACTTAATACGGGACGTAAAGCATATTTCATACCTTTTATCTAAATTTGGGCGGAAAAATATCCAACATTCTTTATTAGAAGCTAGAATAAATTCTTAGATCTGCTCTTTGATTTGTTGTAGTTTTGTTGTAATACACTACTCCCGAGCCACTGGAGTCATTGAGGAGTCGTTACAGGAAGGGTTCTTGAAAAGCTCATGCATGACTTCAATCTTAAGACTAAAAATCTCAAGATAATCAACCTAATCCACAATTTAACATAATAAATCCACTAGTCAATTTTACATCAATTCAATAAAATATTTCCATTACAATATTACAACCCTTAAAATTACAAAAGCTCTCAAATTAAATGAAGTACCAATAATACATTAATTTCAATTTCCTCGGATCTCGATCAATATCATCTCTTATAATATTCATTCCCTCGATCATTAACATGTGACTGTATTTAATTATAGAAAAAAAAAACAAACAAAGCAGAGAAACAAAGGAAAGCAGGCGTCGTGAAAAGAAATTTGAGTATGAAGTAGCGTGTGCAAGTGTTATCTATATATATATATATATTTATATATATAAAAACAACTTTTATAAAAATTTGCAGTGAAACCTTTATTAATCTTGCAAAAGCGAGTTAGTAATTAATTCTAAAAAATAAAAATAAAAGGCAGAGCAAAAAATAATAATAAGTCAATTTTAAAGTTTATAGTGCCACGGCATTAAGGAAAAACATGTCGAGTTTATTTCAAGCAAGAACTTTGGCGAATAGATGAGTCAATCTGGCTACAACACCATTTTACCGGGGTTTCAACGCACTTCCGAGAACTAGCCATGCGGCGACAACTCCGGCCGATTGTCGGGGAAAAGAATCAACTTTCACCGTGCAAACCTCTACCTGCGGCTCCGACCAACTCTGTCCATGCCACAGGACACGCGCCAACCGTCGACCACTTGCTTTCCAGGTGTAGCATGAATCTTCGGGGAAAAGGTACCGTCCCCACTCTTCTGGCGAGCACTCTAGCTCTTGTCGGAAAGACTTAGTCAAAGGCCCGAGACCGGTGACTAGCCCGTTCTCTGAAAGCGATAACTCTAATCCCTAGCCACGAGGCTTTGACCCTTCGTATCGCAATGAAGCGGCGGCGAAAGCAAGTATTATCCGTCGATTAAAGTATCGAGTTTATTTATTTATAAAAATGTCATATTGCATTTCCAATCAAGTCGTTTAATTTTAAAGAAATCGTTTAAAAATGACTTAGAGTTTAAAGTTAAATTCGATATATATACATAAAATATTTGAAAATAATAGAAAGCATGACTTTTGAGCTTTATATCGAAATAAAGCTCGCGACGAATAGTGGTGTTATTACACTCCTTGCGTATAATTAAATTTCCATTATTGGTTCGTTCCGTTAATATCAGCAAGGTAGATGGATTCAAATCAATTGCACAACTAACTTAATCATCCTTATTCTGTTATTTTAATATCTTCACCACCCTTTTGCCAACAAATAATTGCTGCCGAAACATTTTCCAAAGATCAACTATCCACCCAACATATTGCTTCCAACGGAAAGAAATTCTAAAACAACACAATGACAATGAATCTCATGGTTCTATAAGCAACTGATTGACAACATTCAACGGCTAGCTAGACACTGATTTCCATGGAATGCTAAACATATACTTAAGATCATGGTCGGTTGAAACAGGTTCGTCATAGAAAATGAAGTAGCCATGGTAGCATGAATGTCGTTGTCTGATTTTCGGTTCATCAATCGAGGTGAGTTCAATGGTGGTGACAACAAGATTGTCTAAGAAAATAGTTTAATGGAGGACATGGGTGGTGATCACATAGTGGTTGATAGGTGGCGTCGGCGAAAGAAAAATAAATTATTTTCTTGATCAACGCTATGGTCGTAACCAGCTATAATAGTGGAATTTGGCTTTCTGACTCTTTCGTTTATCATCGGGAATGGGTGCTCGAGTTTTCTGTGATGGTGATATGGTGTTTCAATGATGGTAACACCCCACGGAAGATGAAATAGCTGTGATGGGGTAAAGAAATATACGAAGAGGGTTAATTAGGCGTGCATCTTGTGAATCATTTGTTTGGTTTCCCATCGACTTCTAAAAAATCACAATCTTAGAACAATATAAAGGCCTAGTACATGTAGTGCAGGTTTGTAACTGAAAGGTTACTAATGCTATCCATTTAATACTTCGTCTTAATACACAACTCAATACATCTTAAATTATAACCTTACGTTTCAGATGGTTTATGGCCAAAACTGATCAATAACTCTCAAATAAATTGTAGATAAAAATGATTCTTAAATACATACTACAATAATGTATACCCCATCTAAAAACCTACAACTCGGTGTTGATCACTTGTAATTGTATACCATGAGATAGGTTCGAACGAAATAATGGTCTGAGAAGCAAAAGTTATCAATATATTAACTACCAATTAAGTGATCAAAATTAATTCAACAAATATACTAACCAAATTGATTAAGATAACAAAATCGATCTTTTGAAATCTACGGCTTAATAGTATCTAGTAAATACATTTTATTAATTTGATCATATGTACAGAAATGAAGAGTATTAATAACATATGAAAATACTTTTTTTTTATTTTTTTTATTTATGGGACATAACAAAGTACTTTATAATTATAATAAGTATCATATAAATAATCTAGATACAATTATTAAGACATTCAATTTATATACATACTTAAAAAGATATAGTTTAATTTTCGATAATGATAAAAAAAACTAAAAATCAAGTCAATATTTTCTAAAATCCACGTATACCCATTCGAAAATCAGGCGTTACATTTGTGGTCTTGTACGCATTTCATTTGTTGAGAGATCGACTAGAACTCTGCTGCGAACCAATCGAGTCGAATATCACTAGTTTGTCTTGCATTTCGTTTATTTTCACGGGCGGTTTGAACTTGTTTGTTTTATGAGCAATTTAAATTCCATCTTTGAGCTAAACTCGTTAAATCTATCATAGTGCTCGGGCTCAAGCTCGTCTCGTTTTGAAATACCAAAAACATCTCCATACATTTGATGGACATCATCGACATACGTGAAATGAAAAATTCATTACACATACAGTGATACACACTATAATATTTATGTGTTTGTGAACTTAAATGAACGTTTGTTTATAATTCATTGTATGTTCGTTTACTAAACGTACATAATATAATATTTGAGCTCGGCGTTTATGTATAGAAACAAGCAAATACGATCTTAAGCAATTAAGCTCGAGTTTGTTCATGAACAGCTTATATTACATTAGGTTGGACAAACGAATCCATAAGATATAGAGATCTCAATAAATTAAGAGGCGATAATTAAAAATGGCAGCATATTGAGCAATTAGGTAAATAGAATGACTAAGGAATCTTATTTGGTTATAAGAGATAAAGCAAAATCATGTAAGCCGTCTACATCCAATTAATAATAATAATAATAAGGCGCTGAAAGATCTGTTTTGTTTTGTTTTGTTTATTATTTAGGAAGCTAACGTGTTATTGTTGTTGTGTTGTGTTTTGTTTTGTTTTTTTTTTTTTAATTTTTTTAGAGATAATAGATGATAAAACAAGGTTTTTTTCTCGACACTGAGTTTTTTTTTTTTTTTTTTTTTTTTTTTTTTTTTTTTTTTTTTTTGGTGACCACCCGATGCAGCGTCCGCCGATGTAGAGCAGCGTGATGAATTGCTGCCGCGATCAGTGATGGCGCGTTGCGAGAGGCATCAGCGATATTATGACATTTGGCGATGCAAAGGCAGCGCGATCTGAGAGAACATCAGCGATGAAGTAATGGCGCGATCACGAGACACCGTATTGACCACGCGATCATTAACCACCGCGATGCAATGACCACCCGATGCAGCGACCACCCGCGATGCATTGACCACCTCGATGTAGAGACACGCGATGCATTGACCAGCGATGAAATGACACCGTATTGCGGAGACACCCGCGATGAAGTGACACGAGATGAAGTGACACGCGATCGAGAGACACCGATGAAGTGACATCTCGATGCAGCGACAAGCGCAATCGATGACCACCCACGATCACGAGACACGCGTAATCGGTGACCACCCCGTCTGAGAGACACGCGATCACGGTGACCACCCCGATGTAGAGACACCACGATCACGAGAGACACGCCGATGAAGTGACACGCGATCATTGACCACCCAGAATCCATTTAGCCACCTCCGTCACGAGACACCGTGATGAAGTGACCACCCCGTCACGAGAGACACGCGTCGGTGACCACCCGATCACGAGAACATCAGCGATGTTATAACATTTGACAATCACGAGAGACACGCGATGTTATAACATTTGGCGATCTGCGAGAGATATCCGCGATGTTATAACATTTGCGATTGAGAGACACGCGATCACGAGACGCCGTGATTAAGAGACACCGCGATGCGAGAGACATCAGCGATTAAAGTTTACCGCGATCACGAGACACCACGATCGCGGAGACACCGTGATCTGAGAGACACGAGATGAAGTGACACGCATTGCGAGACACCCGTTATGAAGTGACATCGCCAATGCGAGAGACACGCGATGTAGAGACACGCGATCGGTGGCCACCGCCGATCTGAGACACCACGATGTAGTGACTCTCCCGATCACGAGAGACACCGTGATCACGGTGACCACCAGCGATCTGAGGCGAGTATTATTCAAAAAGTGTTATTCAAGTCGAGTATTAGGCGAGTCGAGCTCGATCTTTTATATTTTATTAAAAATTAAATGAATTCTAAGAAAATAATCGAGCTTACGAGCCGTGTCGAGCTATCTCGAGTACTTAGTGAGTCGAGTTCGATCTTGCCTATTTATAGCTCGATCGAGCCCAAACTTTTGTAGTCGAGTCAAGTCACGAGCCTTGGGAGTATCGACTCGGCTCGGCTCGATACACTTAATGTGAATGACCTTACACTTATTTTAAAAATATACCAAATTTGTGTATCAAATTGCATATCGCGATGACATCAATATCGGCTGCATCGATTCTCTAATTGTAAATGCGGTGGCATCGATGTCTGCTGCGCAATTATTCAAATCATACTCAAACCACCGTCAAATTCATGTCTTGCACCAATTTGGATGCTATTTCTCTAATCGGACCATCACTTTAGGTTAAGAAACAAGTTAATAGACCATCGACTAGATCGAATAAATGACAATGTTGAATCTATGATTGCAACTTATGCTAATTATATTGCCACCAAAATTGGGCAAATAGCAGGTTGCAAAATAAAACTTAGCAGCGTAAATAGAGGGGTTCAAAATAATAATAAAACAGATTCAATGAACCAAAGCTATTATTCAAATGTTGATTTGTTACAGCAGATTTGGCGGCTATTACACTCGATTTGAGTCGAGATAATGCGGCAACAATAAATCAAATTTACAAGAGTTTACTTCAAATGGTTCAAGAGCTGATAAATTACAACAACAGTCGGCGGCTTTAACTAGATATAAGCGAAGGCTATCACACATCTATGTGCTAGTCTGAGAGAGTTGAGCTGCGGCGAAATGCAAGGATGACACTGACAAATTCAACAAAAGTAAAGCCCCAGCAGAAGCAGGCACATCACAACAAGATAGATGCAGCGATGGCAAGTCTCAAGATGATATAAACAAGATATAGCAAGCAGAACACATGACTTGCAGACAATATTAGCAGATGCAAGTATGGACAGATTTCAACAATATGAACAAAAAGGGTCCCCTATACCATGTCTTTTATAAGAAAATAAAAAAAAACACAGTCTCACTAACAAAACCAAAAACAGCAGGCAAATCCATTAACAAAGATGGATAAAAACACTCAATTGTATTACTATCCAGCAATGATATCACCCAAAATATATTCAGTGCAAGATGCTACTGTTGCAACTTCAGAAGATGGGGCCTTGCTCTTAGATTTTAACAGGAGGTGAAGTGAAAAAAATTTGAAGAGCAAATTGTTTGGTGCCTCCGCCTATGAACCTGGTCTCTGAACACTCATAGTTGCTGAACAGTCAATCTCTCCGCCAATTCATACAAAAGTTGAAGGCTATGAACCTGGTCCCTCCGCCAATTGAAACAGGTTCATCCCCCAACACTCGAAGATCGTCTTGCTCTGGGCCTCTTGAATCCACACCGTCCTTGTTGTTCATTGTGAAAACGGAGATTCTCTCATCTCTGAAACATCGAGTCTATGAAATTCAGCATTCCCGACATCGAGAATTTTGCAGCAAAAGAGTAAATCCTCATACTGCAACTTCTTCACAGCATCGAGCTCTCAACAAGGAAGGCTGTTGATTTTTGACGATTTACAATAGGATTATACACGCACAGAAAAGCTCGCCCCTAAATAATAAAAATCGTCAAAGACACAACGAGTAATATAAAAAAAAAAATCTTGCCTTCAAGAAACGAAAATAAAATAACTAAAATTTGAAGAAAAATGAAGAATTGTTTGACGATCAGGAAAAGATGCAATCCAAACAAAAAAATCAGATAAAATCATCTGTGAAATTAAATGATAAACATATAAAAAGACATTAGCAACTCTCACAACCTGAATTTCAATCTTCTGTATAACCACATCTGAAGCGTTAAGTCTGAAACCATATCCAGAGAGTATGTCACGGTGGGAGAAGGGGGTAATTTAGGAAACTTGGATAAAATGTGTCATTATAAAGAAATAAAATTTAAGTGTGTCCTAAATGTCAATTAAGTGTTCAAACTAGTCCTTATAAACAAATATCCAATAACTTAATCCCGAATAAGATAACAAATCTTTTCAATATAAGATAATCATCAACACCAAACAATTGTAATTAGAACAAAATAAAACATGGAATATAGTTTAGACAAAATGCATGATTTCCTCTAGAAAAAAACAAGTAAAATATGTAAAATATATTTTTATAAACGTCTATATCAATTAGTTAATTAATCAGGCCATGTGCATGTCAAAGTGTTAAACACGTCTCTAACACACTTTTAATTGTACATAATTTGTCCTAATCTTCTTCTCCAGGTCCATTTTAAAGTTAATTGTTACGTGACGTATTAAACTTTTTTTATAATAAATATAATATGAAGATCAACATTAGAGTTTAGTACGATCATTTATTCTATATTAATAAAGTGTTGGGGCGTGTCGCCCCCTGGTGACAGAGTTTAGTACACGTTTTGTCGATTCTTACAGGGCGTCTTGGCGTCTGGCACTCTGGTAGCGTTTTTGGTGCATTTGTTTCACGGATATTGATTAATAAAGTTCTTGTTTTTTCAAAAAAATAAAGTGTTGATTACGATATGATTCATTAATTGATATAATCATCATTCATTAATTAATACTATCTTACAAATGTGTGGTAGATAAATTATACATGAACGTAATATCTCATATTAAAAAATTGAGAGAAATATGATATTATGGACTTAGTAATAAGGGTTAGCCATTTTAGGCAATCTGATGGCGATGAATTAAGAAATTCTTGAACCTATTACGAATTAAATGCTTTTGCTACACTGAATTATGAAGCATTATAGGTGGTATTAGAGCCGACTAGTAAGGTGACCGGGGGTGGGCGCGTGATCTCGGGGTAGGGGGGGGCAATATATTTTTAAAGGCAAATAAAAAATTTAAGGCGGGAGCAAAGCGATATACTTTGTACATATATTAGTGTATCACGATCGAGGCGATTCTTGCTCGCCCAGTTGTATGTAAATTTCCATGGCTGAAGGTGATAGCGATGATGCCAATTCTTTAAGAAGAGAAGAATGTAATATCTATAAAGTTGAGGCATACTTGAGTTTAGTAATTTGGGTTAATCATCTTAAGGCAAGCAAAAGTAGTTATTGAATTAATTATGACACAAGTAGCACTACAGACCGAATTCGAAGCATTGGGGTCAAATCAAATTTTCGTGTGAGTGATATATCATGCATCTAATCAAACATAACATGTCTTTGATAAAGGCGGAAAATCGTGCTCTCACTAAGTCTAACACACTAGAAATATTGTAAAAGTATGATTCAATCGTGACTTTTTTTAAGCGAATCGTTAGATGAAAGTCAGCGTACATAAAATACAATAAATCTTTTGTATCTTTATATATATATATATATATATATATATATATATATATATATATATATATATATATATATATATATATATATCTGACAATAATTTAATAAAGGTACCCTACCAAATAGTGTCTATATGACTAGAAAATGCATAATGTGGGATTAGCTTTTATGGCGGTTTTGTTGTACTTAGGTTTTGAATAATAGACAGCCTTATCAAATGCATAATATGGTTGCAAACCAAGTTCGATCCCGCTGCTCAAATTCGGGAGGGATTTTCATATAGATTTCCTCTCTCTAAATCCCATGTACAAGAATGCATTATGAACATCCATCGGTGAATGTCCCGTTGTTTATTTGCCATGACACTTAGAAATGTCGAACCGTAACCATTTTCGCCCACGGTGAAAGTCTCGTGTAATCAATACCTTCTTTTTGGTGATGCCCAAATGCCACTAACCAGGCTTTCAAATCTTTGTAGTGTGCCGTGCTCGTCATATTTCTCTGTATACACCAACTTACTCCCCGATGTCTTTTCCACAGGAAGGGGTTTCAAAACCAAGTACCACGATCTTCAAGTGCTTGAATTTCTTCGACATGGCCTTACACGCCACCTCGTGTTTCATAGCCTCCTTAAAAGATTTGAGAGGATTACCTTTGTAATAGCTACAAGGTACTTGCGATGTTTTTAGAAAATTATCATAATTAATATAATGCATAAGAGGATCACGAATTACTGAGGAAACTAATGAATTTGGAAGAGGTGGAATGGGACTTTTACGATCAATCAATGTATCGTCACAAAATCTTGGAAGCCTGCAATTAGGAATCATATAAATACTACCCTACCTGACTCGTCGAGTACCGTCACTGGATGTCGCGGTTGTGGTGAAGGCCTTTATATTACCCTTTTAGTGAATATGAATGCATGATTATGTCCACTCATTTTGACTTTGTTTTATCATACACGTCCACTGATATGTGAAAGATGGTGCGAATAAATGGAAATAATACATGTCATGATAGGGTAAAGAAAATTCTACTCTTGATTGAGTATATATAGGAGTGTCCAAAGCTACAATTAAGTTACAATTGCATCTATAACTGCTCTAAACAAACTTAATTACTTGTTAACCTCTTTTAGGAGAATTGTTAGATTAAATGCCTCGATGAACACATGAGCATCTAAACACACATAATTGGCTGTGTTTTATTTGAAAAGCCAAAAATTCTCATATATCCACAAGATGCTAAAAGGTTACAAAATTTGTGTCAAAGTAATAAAATAATCTTATGAGCTACAATCATCATCGACCAAAGCAAAAAAATGAGAAAACTACATCCGACCACAAGCGAAGCGGTGCATTTACGCACCAAAGAGTGACATTTTCCAAAACCTTTTCATTGGCGACAAACACAATTCCCAGCGCCCGTAATTATGTTGCTTGATCATCGGTTTGACTTACATTCTTCCCGTTCCATCTTCCGGAAACATTTAGAATTTGATAGCCACGAAAGGATAATCTCTGTACTTCTCTGAAAATCAATTCCAAATTTAAAAGCGTGAGAAAGGAAAATGACATTGTTTATGTATCCAAATTATCAAGCCGTATAACACCAACTATAGTGACCATAAGCATGAGGCCAAATGCAAAAAGCATTCCCAACTTTCATATTGAAAAAAATCGCTAAAGTGAAAGCATTTATCCCAACAATGTTGCACCAACTTAGAATATGAGACCAAATCAATAATGACACATCACTTGCGTGAACATAAGATGGTTAGCTTGTTTCTTCAAACTTGTAACATAACGGACAAAAAAGTCTTGAATTGTGACTCAAAGGCGAACAAGATTGGTTTTGTGGGGATTCTTTTGAGACTTGATTTTCACATAAAAGATTCACTTTAAAGGTAATAACTTATTCCACTTGGCAGCTTTGTTCGTTAGGCAAAAAAGCATTTTGAAAAAATCCATCTGGTCTTTTTAGCAAATAAGCCACCGACGAAAGGCGCCGTTTGAGCTAAGACTCCATTTCAATTTATCCCATAAACTTTGCATTTCCACAATTAGAGTTAATTAAATCCTCTGGCTAAACTTACTTCCTCTCTCCTCAAAGCCCGTCAATGCGGGATTAGCGTTTATGGCGGTTTTGTTGTACTTAGGTTTGGAAATGCAACATGTTAGTTTGGACTGGTGGGGAAGTAAAGCTGATGTATGTCCTTTGGCTTCATGTCCTACTGCACATGGGGTTGTAGTTGAAGGGTGCCCTGTTTTTTGAGGGGCGTTGTTATTGGCACCATAACTGAATCTACCTATTACAAAGGTGGAAAATAGACATCCGATCTCTGTAAAGACGAATGTTGAGCTTACATTCGAATTTTGAGGCAGAAATATCATTTTGTGGTGCCATTAACAACTCCGCTTTTTGAGTTGTGAGTAATCATATATGGGGTGTGAGGTTCAAGAAGCGGAGATTCGACATCACGAAAAGTCAACCTCACGTCGAGGTTCCATTTTCAATGATCGAACAATCTTTGTGGTGTCTGAAAGTAGTTACAAAATACACCATTATTTGAATTTTGTTGTATAATAGTGTAGATTAATATCATTTGGGAAGGAATATTGTATAGGTATTTGATTGTTGTTATTTACTTAAATGTATATGATTTGTAAAGTAAATAATGACTTTGTTACACATCTTTTTGGTTACTACATTATTTGATGAATAAGAATGCAATTTATATACTTACCCTTCTTTACTACTTAACTTTTTATTAGCTTTGATTTTATTTACATTGTCTCCCTCTTTTGGATTGGTACTCTATATCCCTCTTTTGTAGGGTATACTTTGATATAACATTTATACGACGATTATATAAGTAAATAAACATAATAAATATATGTCATTCATTATATAAGTAAATAAAGATAATAAACATATATCATTCAATGAGGTTATTTCGATGAGAAATAATTGTGTGGTGTGTCTCATGCGGCGTGGAAATCGCCGTATGGAGCGATATGAGCCAGCGCGGTTTAAATTCTGTATTTAAAGCGTGTAGTTACGAATATTCACCCGTCGATTCGCTCGATAAATCTCTCGCGCGCAAGTATTTCACTATATTGATGATGTCTTTATATCTGAAGGCGCCATTTATCACCGTAATAAAATTGGCGTGTAAAAGTCGATTCTGACCAACATTCGACATTTTGAGTGTCGATCGTGGTTCGACGATGCGGGAAGTCGCATGATGGCTATAGCCATTTAGCGATACATATCTGTATTTATCATCTTGCATTGTAGAATCGAATACATAAAAGTCGAATCATGGCCAAGCGTTCAAAATTTTCAATGTCGATCCTTGTTCGGCGGTGCGGAGAAATCACACAATGGGTATAGATTCTACTCTTATTTGTGCGTCGCGATATAATCGGCCAGTGTAAAATCGAATATATAACGAGCGATCGACATTTCGAGTGTCGATTTCTGAGTTCGATAGAGCGTAAAAAGTCGTATATTATTTATTTGATTGATTTTTCGTATTATCGATTACGTAAAATGATGTGTTGTCACCAGGTAGTCGGAGATGACGAGTAGACCAACTCCGATGCAAATATATAAAAAGGAGGGAATAATTGTGTCATTATCCTGTATTTAAGTTAAGTACATTTTGTTTACTTCAAAGTTGAAGCATTTTTTTTCAAAAAAAGAAAAAAGTTGAAGCATTTATTGGAACTAAAAAATGGGAATATTCCCTGAAGAAATCGCTCCTCCATTAAGTAAGATTCCCTTTAATCTTCATTAACACTCTGTTCATCTTCTGTTCAACAATCCACTTAATCCAATCATCAAAATCTCAAGTTATGCATCTGTAATCTGCAGTTCCGAAGTATAAAAGCGAACAACATATTCATCATCATGAAGAAGATGCATCGACTTCATCGAAGATTCCCATGTCGTCCGACGAGCGTCCTGCCGGCGATGAAAACTCTCCTGTCGAACAGGTAACGATTAACTGATTTACATGCAGTTGTTAATCGCATCATAATGGATTTGAGCTCTAGAAACTTGAATTTAAGCTCTAATATTCGATTTTACAGTGGTGGAATGTTCAATTTTTTAGCTATGCAAAGTTGAATCTAGCTTGAATTGTGCTATGTCAGTAGATTTTTTGTTGGAATCATACCGGATTTGACCTCTAGAAACTAAAATTTAAGCTCTTATAGTCAAATTTGCAGTGGTGGATTGTGAAAGAAAAATTGCTGATTATTGACCTTTAGAAACTCAAATTTAAGCTCTTATAGTCGAATTTGCAGTGGTGGATTGTGATAGAAAAATTGCTGATTATTGACCTTTAGAAACTCAATTTAAGCTCTAATATTGAATTTGCAGTGGTGGAATGTTGATTTTTGACCTATGTAGAGTTGAATTGAATCTAGCTTGAGATGTGATTTGTTGTAGTGCTATTAGTAAGCTTCTTTCCTAATTTCTCGTTTTTTTTTCTTCTTTTTCTCATCAGGTGGCGCTTACAGTACCGATCAGCGGCGATACATCTCTCTCGGTGGTTACTTTCCGGATGTGGATTCTCGGAACTTTAGCATGTATTCTCCTCTCTTTTTGAATCAATTCTACGGTTACCGCCGGGAGCCACTTAAAATTAGCTCGATATCAGCTCAGGTAGCGGTGGTGCCATTGGGGCATTTAATGGCGGCGGTGGTGACTAAGAAGGTTTTTATAAAGGAAAGAAATGGGAGTTTTGTCTAAATCCAGGCCCGTTTAATGTGAAAGAGCATGTATTGATTACGATTTTTGCGAATTGCGGTGCGGTGAATCCGTATTCGATTCATGTTGTTAGTGCTGTGAAAGTGTTTTACAAGAAACGGTTGAACTTCTTTTTGGCGTTGGCGGTGGTGGTGACAACTCAGGTTTTGGGGTTTGGGTGGGCCGGGATTTTTAGAAGGTATTTGGTTGAGCCTGCTGAGATGTGGTGGCCTCAGAATCTTGTTCAAGTTTCTTTGTTCAGGTGCATTTTCTTGATCTGTTATACTTCTGATCTTTGCGTTTTCGGTTCATTGGATTATACGAGATTGGATTGTTCATCCGTATCGACCTTTTTGTCTAGTTGACAGTGGACTTGAGTATTGAATGTTGTTGTATCAACCTTTGTTTAGTTGCATGAAATTACTACTAATGTTTGATTGAACTATCTTCCATATGGGTTGGAATATTTATGTTGGGATAAAGGCCTAAGCTTAATCTAATTGAGGGTACTTGACTACTTGTTGAATATATTGGATTTGTATTTTGTGTCCTTCTTGTGTATTAAATTGCTTGTAGCACAAGGTTATTTACTTGATTGTAGAAGAGTAACTGCGTAATTCAGTTCACGGGGTCATGAAAGTAATATTGTTAACACTCTGTATTAAGGTAGTGAGTGACCACACCTATAGTCCTTTAGAGCAATATGAGTCACAGTACTTGTGTTGTCATAACAGTACTTATGGCACTTTAAATCTTTGTGGATCATTGGGTGATTTCAAGTTTTACGTGTTCAACCACTTGTAGGGCGCTTCATGAGAAAGAAGAGCGAGCCAAGGGTAGAATGACTCGAAACCAGTTCTTCCTCATTGCCTTCATCTGCAGCTTTGCTTACTATGTCCTTCCGGGATATCTTTTCCCGATGCTAACATCGGTTTCCTGGCTATGTTGGATATTTCCTTCTTCTGTCTTAGCCCAGCAGCTCGGCTCCGGACTCCATGGACTAGGCATTGGTGCTATAGGTCTTGACTGGTCCAGCATATCCTCGTATATCGGAAGCCCACTAGCCAGCCCGTGGTTTGCCACTGCTAATATTGCTGTTGGCTATTTGTTGTTCATTTACGTTATTACCCCCGTTGCATATTACTTGGATATTTATAAAGCAAAATCCTTTCCGATTTTCTCAGACGGTCTCTTTACTTCTACTGGCCAAAAGTATAACACCACAGCCATAATCGATTCAAATTTTCATATTGATTTAAATGCTTCTACGACGTCAAGGGCCACTCTACCTTAGTACCTTTTACGCAATGACCTATGCTTTCAGTTTTGCCTGCCTCACTGCCACTGTCGTCCATGTCTTCCTTTTCCATGGAAGGTTAGTTTCCCAATTATACTGTGTTTTCTGTTGTTTTACATTTGTACAGTTAGTACTACATTTCCCGTCAGATCCTTAGTGTCATCGGTTTGTACCTGTGTGCTTTCATTATCACACTTTTAGGGATCTGTGGGTCCTTACCAAGTCACCAGAGAAGAAGACGGATATACATACAAAGCTGATGATGAAATACAATCAAGTACCCGAATGGTGGTTTATATGCATTCTTGTAATAAACATCGTGGCAACCGTTTTTATATGTGAGTATTACAATGAGCAACTTCAATTACCATGGTGGGGTGTCTTGTTAGCATGTGGGCTTGCCTTCTTTTTCACCCTCCCTATCGGCGTCATCAATGCCACAACAAATCAAGTAAGTTCTGTTTACCTGTCTGTATAATGCATGTATGTAGCTTTGGTATGGGTTATATCAATCTAACATATGACTATTTTACCCTTTTAACAGATGCCTGGGCTGAATGTTATCACAGAGTACATCATTGGATACTTGTATCCTGGATATCCAGTGGCTAACATGTGTTTTAAGGTGTATGGTTATATCAGTATGAAACAAGGGCTTGCCTTTTGCAGGATTTCAAACTTGGTCATTACATGAAGATTCCTCCTAGATCGATGTTTATGGCCCAGGTGAGATTCCTTTTCCTAAAAGTATAAGGGCATATAAACTGAACACACAGATCATGTTCGGCTTTAGAAGTATGTAGCGTAAATGTACTTTGAGCCAACACACAAGTTGGTTCAGTCGGTGAGAACAAGTCACCTCCTTTTCCAGCGGTAGTGGGTAATCTGTAAGTACCCTATAAAGCGCTCAAGAGCCGAAAGCCTACCCTGGGCGAGATGGTAACTGGAGCCAAAACCATCCGAATTTTCTTTTTACCAAAAGAGTAACATTTTATGTACTTTTTACCAGGTTATGGGCACCTAGTATCAGCAATTGTACATATTGTAACAGCATGGTGGCTTATGTCTACTGTCCCAGACATTTGTGATAGGTCTCTTCTTTCTCCTAGCAGCCCATGGACATGCCCCGGTGACCACGTGTTTTACGATAATTCGATTATCTGGGGATTAATCGGACCCGAAAGAATATTTGGAGATCTCGGTCAGTATTCTGCAATCAACTGGGCCTTCTTGTTTGGTGCTATAGGTCCTTTTGTTGTATATCTTTTGCACAAGGCCTTCATAAAACAGAACTGGATTAAACTCATAAGTATCCCTGTAATTTTAGCTAATATTACAAACATGCCCCAGCCACAGCAGTCAACTACAACAGCTGGATTATTATTGCGTTTCTTTCGGGTTTTGTTACGTTTAGATACTACCGTAATGCGTGGAATCGACACAATTACGTGTTATCTGGAGCTCTTGATGCTGGATTAGCATTCATGGGGGTATTACTGTACTTATCTTTGGAAATTAAACATATTAGTTTGGACTGGTGGGGAAGTAAAGCTGATGGATGTCCTTTGGCTTCATGTCCTACTGCACATGGTGTTGTTGTTAAAGGGTGCCCCGTTTCTTGAGCTGCAAGTAATCAAAGATCATCTTTGGGGCTGAACATTCCATCTGAATGGTGAAGATCATACGATTCCACAAGCAGGATAAAAACACTTTTAGTCGCTTTTGTTTTCGCGGTTTTGCTTATCTATCCCCAATGTTTCACATTGGCCATAGGTTTTCTCGGATCTACATCATACACGAGGGCTGTTGGATACATTGTGACGGCCATAGCATTTCTCGGATCTGTAAACATAGTTTGTACACTTGTGAAATGTTTTGGGTGATGACTCCAAATGCGAAGTCACAGTGTAAAGGACATGTGTTCATATACTACCACAGAAAAACGTGTTCTTTATGTATATACGACGTCTGTTTGTCAGTAACGGTCCCTGATGTATCGGATCTTTTTCGGGATTTCACATTGCTGTATATTGTAGAACATTCTGATCTTGAATCTTCCCCTTGGTTATGAATTGTTTATGCCAAAACATCAGGAAAAGTTTCCATTTTTACAAACTAGGAGGACTAGACGCGACAAAACAAAGCCGAAAAAACCAACCATAGTATACATATAATCAACTAAAACAGAAATCGGGACAGTCACTAGCCATATGACCAGGCTTATTACAGGTATAACAGAAACCAGGACAATCGCTAGCCATATGTCCATGTTGATCACAGTTATAACAGAAACCAGGACAATCGCTAGCCATATGACCAGGCTTATCGCGATTATAACGAAACCGGGGCGATCACTAGCCATATGTCCATGTTGATCCGCGATTATCGCGAAACCAGGGACAATCGCTAGCCATATGACCAGGCTTATCACGATTATACGCGAAACCAGGACAATCACTAGCCATATGACCATGTTGATCACAGTTATAACAGAAGCCAGGACAATTGTTAGCCATATGACCATACCGATCACAGCTATAACAGAAACCGGGACAATCGTTAGCCATATGACCATACCGATCACAACTATAACAGAAGCCTTTGCAATCGCTAGCCAGATGACCATACCGATCGCAATTATACTTGCGGTAATCAACTGCGATCCTTCATACTAGACGTCGACGACCCGCCCGACCACCGACAACATTGTTGGTGCCACCTCCATCGCGACTCTAGTATTTCCAACAACTTTAGGATCCCCACCGGATCGCTAAAACCCCACTGGCCTTATCATAATCCACAGCCAAGGAAATGTCGAGTCACCACCACCAACACGGCTGCAGGTATTCCCAACAACTTTACCAACCCCACATTCATCGCTAAAACCCCACCGACCTTATCACAATCCCTAGACAAATGTCGGAGTCACCACCACGAAGGCGCGTTCCACCTCCATCACGGAGGCTAATGTTCGAACAGCTTTAGCAACCGCCGCCACCTCCACCACCACCGCTAGATCCTCACCGGCCTTAGAATCGCTAGCCAAATGTCCAGAATCACCGCCACCAATACGGATGCCAGTTTTCCCAACAACTTTGGCAGCCGCCACCTCCACCGCTAGAACACCACCGGCCTTATCACTATCCTTACCAAAATGTCTAAAATCACCACAACCAACACTGCTGCCTCCGCCACTCCTATCACAATCCCTAGCCGTATGACCACTCTGCCGGCAATCAGAACACTTTCCACCACCGGAGGAATTTCCATTACTCCGATCAGAACCAGATCCACCACCACCACTACTGTTCCTTTTGCCGGAATCAGCAGGATCCTCATTAAGAACAGTTACAGCAACAGCTTTAGTCTTATCCCCTTTTTAACTACGAAAAACTCAACAACCTGACCTTTTTCAGCGTGCGAAGACCTTTAGATTTGATCTCAGATTGATGGAAGAACAAATCTCCGGTGCCCGCCGTCATCGAGCTTGATGAATCCGTAGCCTTTCGAAACGATGAACTTCGACACTACGCCTCTAGATCTAATAGCTTCATTCTCCATTATCAAGTAAAGACTTTGCTTTTTATGCACAGTTTGGTGGGGAGAGGAAATAGCAGGAGAGTTGCACTCGACTCTGTTTTACTGATTTTCACCATTTTTTTATTTTTACATTGCAACAACTTTTACCAGAAATAACGATTTTTCTCAACTGTTCCTCACCGACAATCAGGAATTTTTTTTTTTTTTTTTTTTTTTTTTGGGAAAATAAATAAATTAGAAAGACTCGGTAATGTGGTGAGCTATTAGCTAATTTTGAGTAACGAGTTCTGTATTTTGTAAATTTAATCTGAGGACGTAAAGCGTATTTTATTTAAATACATGCCTTATCTAAATTTGGATTGGAAAATATCAAGCGTTCTTTATTTAAGCTAGAATAAAGTCTTAGATCTGCTTTCTTGATTTGCGGTAGTTTTGTGGTATTGTACCGCATTTCATGTGTTGAGAGATACGACTAGAACTCTGCACAAACCAATCGAGTCAAATATCACTAGTTTGTCTTGCAGCTCGTTTATTTCACGAGCCGGTTTGAACTTGTTTGTTTTATGAGCAATTTAAATTCCATCTTTGAGCTAAATCTATCACATTGCTCAAGCTCGTCTCGTTTTGAAATACCAAACCAAGTTCGAAAAAGCTTCATTCCTCGGTATAACTTCGGATGACATCCACATCTCCATACATTTGATGGACATCATCGACATACGTGAAATGAAAAATTCCTTACACATACACTGATACACACTATAATATTTATGTGTTTGTGAACTTAAATGAACGTTTGTTAATAATTCATTGTATGTTCGTTTACTAAACGTACATAATATAACATTTGAGCTCGGCGTTTATGTATAGAAACAAGCAAATACAATCTTAAGCAATTAAATATAGTTGTCATGAACAACTTATATTACATTAGGCTGGACACACGAATCCATAAGATATAGAGATCTCAATAATTAATCCCGAATAAGATAACAAATCTTTTCAATATAAGATAATCATCCAACACCAAACAATTGTAATTAGAACAAAATAAAACATGGAATATAGTTTAGACAAAATGCATGATTTCCTCTAGAAAAAAACAAGTAAAATATATAAAAGATATTTTTATAAACGTCTATATCAATTAGTTAATTAATCAGGCCATGTGCATGTCAAAGTGTTAAACACGTCTCTAACACACTTTTAATTGTACATAATTTGTCCTAATCTTCTTGTCCAGGTCCATTTTAAAGTTTATTGTTATATGACGTATAAAACTTTTTTTATAATAAATATAATATGAAGATCAACATTAGAGTTTAGTACAATCATTTATTCTATATTAATAAAGTGTTGATTACGATATGATTCATTAATTGATATAATCATCATTCATTAATTAATACTATCTTACAAATGTGTGGTAGATAAATTATACATGAACCGTAATATTTCATATTAAAAAATTGAGAGAAACATGATATTATGGACTTAGTAATAACGGTTAGCCATTTTAAGCAATCGATGATGATGAATTAAGTAATTCACTGAACCTATTCTACGAATTAAATGTATTGCTTTGCTACACTGAATTATGAAACATTATAGGTGGTATTAAAGCCGAGTAGTAAGGTGTGAGAGGCGAATGCGTGATACCGGGTAAGGGGATAATAAAGCTTTTAAAAGCGAATAAAAAATTTAAAGCGAGGGTGACAGATATCTTTATCGTATATTAGTGTAATTTTTAGGATCTTTGCTTGGTTGTATGTAGTTAAGCCATTTGAAGGTGGCGGCGATGATGCCAATTCTTTAAGAAGAGAAAAATGTAATATCTATAAAGTTGAGGCATACTTGGTTTAATAATTTGGGTTAATCATCTTAAGGCGCGTAAAGATGTAGTTATTGAATTAATTATGAATTTCGAAAGTAGCGACTTACAGGCCGCGTTCTGAAGCATTCAGGGTCAAATCAAACTTTTTGTGAGTGATATATCATGCATCTAATCAATCCATAACATGTGCTAATAAAAGGCGGAAAATCGCTCTCTCTAAGTCTAACACACTAGAAATATTGTAAAAGTATGACTCAATTGTGATTTTTTTAATCGAATCGTTAGATAAATATCACGTACGTAAAATACAATAAATCTTTTATATCTTTTTTTATATATGACAATAATTTAATAAAGGTACCCTACCAAAGTGTGTCTATGTGACTAGAAAATTCCTTAAATCATTGTTTTCTTTAGAAAGACTTTATTTGTTCACCTAAAGGTAAACATATCAAAGGCCAATGAGTACAGGTAGAGCCATTAATGAATGTGAAGTGTTGACATCCACATAAAGCCCTATCTTTTCATATATTTATTTATGCAACTTGAATGTGAGAGAGCACAAGAATAATGCAACTAATACTACGACTAGTGTCATGAATGCCGTGCAAGGCATGGCGGTCCATCGGAGCATTGTATATAATGTGATGACAGAAAAAATGTATTGTTATCTTGTTCTTGGCATGATACATGTTTGATGACTCAGTAGTATTAAATTTATTAACGAGAGTGCATAGACAATAAAAAATAAAAATAAAAAAGCAGAAATAGTTACAATAGCAAACACATATAATATTTAGAAGTTGAAGAGAAAAGCATAGGGTAATGGCGTAGTCGAATTCCCAGGTTTTTAGTCGGCCTCCTCAACGTCTAGCCCTTTTTTTTTTTTTTTTTTATTGTCTTTTGGTAATCGCATGTCAATTTGGAGCATACAAAAAAAAAAACCTTACATGTTTGATATTTCGATGGCATTGAATTTATTACGAAAATCATAGACAATAAAAAAGACAAAGCAGAAGGATTCTGACACCAAATCATCTAATATCAGAAGTTGAAGAAGAGAACATCCGGACGCCCGTCGAATTCCCGGTTTATCGTCGGCCTCCTCAATTTCATCTGGCCCTTTTTCATTTTGTATTTTATTGCCTTTTTAGGTAATCAGCAATCTGATTGGAACATAAAAAAAAAAAAAAACATGAGTGTTCCACGGGATCGTGGAAAATTTCCACCAGATGGCGTGGAATTTGAATGGTTCACGTGGAAAATCAACTTGTGCCAAAAGTAGTAATTCCACGTGACGGGGAAATTAAATGAGAGCCATGTGGAAACTTGGAGCATAGCGTGGAAATTGCCACGATCCGTGGAATCGAGGAAACAAATCTGAGCCGTTTCTCTTCTTCTTCCTCACTTCCTCACTTTTCAATTCAAAAAAAAAAAAAAAAAAAAAAACGCAGAGCAGCCCCAGCGCACCATATACAAAAACAAGCATAGCTCCACCATATATCTCTTAAATTGGAACGGGGAAGAGATTAAATTTCACGGGGAAAGCATTAAGGAACGTGGAAGGTGATTGGAACGGGTTTGGAGCAGGAAGGTGATTGAAGCAAGCTTCATATCATACAACAATCAACAATGGCCGTTATTCATTTTAGGCAGTACATACAGTAAGCATTTTCTGATTTATTATATTTAATTTCGATCAATTTTTCCCAAATTTCTTGAATTTATGTTTATTTAAGATTGTGATATTGTAATCTATTTGAAATTGTGATATTGTGATATTGTAGAAATTGTGATATAGTAGAAATTGTGATATTGTAATATTTTCGAAATTGTGAGTATTTTTTTTTGTTGCAAATTTCTACAATTTGTAAAAATTTGGTTATTGTAAAAATGTTGATTGTAATGTATTGAAAATCTAAAATATATTATTTTGGGAAATTTCGATTGGAAAGTTTATGTATATTTTGTGGAAAACATTGTTATTGATGTTTGTAGAAATTTTGATATTGTAATTTTTGATTATTTGATATTGTAGAAATTTTTTAGAATGAAATGAAATGAAATGCATGTATGATATGATAGTGACATTGTTATTTTTATAATTGATATTGTAGAAATGATTTTGTACATGTTTTGATGTTGTAGACATCTTGATATTGTAATTTTATTATTATTTGATATTGTATTTTTTTTAGAATGAAATGAAATGCATGTATGATATAGAACAGTGTTATTTTTAGAATTGTAATTGAACAGTGATATTGTAGAACTGATTTTGTACATATTTTGATGTTGTATAATTTTTTGATATTGTGATTTTTTTTGATGTTGTAGGAATTTTTTAGAATTAAATAAAATGCATGTATGATATGACAGTAATAGTGTTATTTTTAGAATTGATATTGTAGAAATGATTTTGTACATATTTCGATTATATTATATTGTAGGTATGTTATAGTTTGTATTGAAATTGAGTAGTATAAATCTCTTGCCCGTTCCATGCCTTAGTAAATTTTGAAATGTGTAGGTTGATACAACTTTAGTTTTGAAATAACACTCGAATAATTTAATTATTACTGGCAATCACATTGAAAATTCCCTAATGTTATAAGGACTAAATTTTGAATTTAAAAACGGGAAACAAACGACAAATAAATGTTGTTTGAAATTTCCAAAAATATGAAATTCCGACTTATTCTATGGTACGCCTCGACCTGATGAGGTTCTTAGAAATGCATGCATCCTTAGGGTGTTTTCGAATCCTTCTGATCCGCTGTGTCATGCCTAATCCCCAGGCTTTGTATTAGGGATCCTGGTAGGTAGCTCGTAGAATATTTCATTAGGCCTGCTCAATAAAGCATCTTTTCCGTTCTCAGCAGCTTGGTAAAGCCTTCGCCGGAAGTGAGGCATCCGTTAGATCGAAAGTATAAGCTACATTACATTGGCTCACATCCGGCATCGATCTCCTCGTCATCATCAAATATTCTATGACGCTGGTGAAAACAATTTTCTCTTCTATTACCCCCGTCTACTGTTACAACACAACACAACGAAACTTGAAATTTTTCTCTTCTAGTGTGTATATTGGTTTTTCATTTATATACACATATATTTACTTGTATATAACTGAATATAGCCAGACATAAAAAAACAACAACATGTATATATATATATATAAAGAGAGACAAATGGTTAGTATTTTTTTCGAATATTGTTTTTTTGCGTTGTGGTGTCTAAAATAAACACACCAGAAAAAATGATTGTTTAACTGATAACAACACGGGTGCCTGTTAAAAATATATATATATACTCTTAATACACACACACACACACACACACACACACACACACACACACATATATATATATATATATATAATATATGTGTGTGTGTGTGTGTAATATGTGTAATATATCTCTAATACATTTATATATAAAGTTATATATACACTTAGTTTATCACGTATTTATTAGCATATATATTTATTATCGAGTGAAAGAAATTATACACACAGATAATTTTATATTTACGCACAGACTAAACACACACATAGACATATATACACATACACGAGGAGAAATTATACACGGTACATATATATATATATATATAACATGATTATATAATTTCTCTCTCTCTCTCTCTATCTAGATATATATATATAGTCAGTATATTTATATATAAAGTTATATACACTTATTTTCTTAAGTTTTTATTAGCATATATATATATATATATATATATATATATAGTCTTATTTCACATTTTTAATCACTCGCATAACTTACTAGTTATCGGACACCACGTGGAACATTGATTCATCGGCCCGAAAAAGTTTTAATGCCGAATTGCGGTTCCATGCGGAAATGCTACTCTTACAAGACTACAAGAGTTATTGCACAATGCTACACCAAACAATGCGTTGTGGAATAGAATGGAGGATCAATGTTTGGTCCGTTTCTTCGTTTTATATGTAACATTGGGAATTCAAGGCGGCTAATAGCATACTGTATTTCAATATGGTTTATCGGACCGAGGCAGCGAGCTTCATTTTAAGATTGGCGATAATAAGTGAAGTTCGGAAGAAGAGAGTTTGCATTGATAATGAAGTCTGATTTGGAGATTTGAATGTTGAATTACTGATCGAGTCAAGGTGTTTTGATGTTACTTGTACTCTCATAAGTACATCAACAATGTGGCGTTGCAAAAAAATTGAATCGGCGATTCAGGCATCAAATAGCGTTGAAACTATATATCGGATGACTTTAGTGTCACGTTATTTATGGGTTAATAATCATAAGCGACCATGGAGTGGTAATACCGCCCAGATTTTTATATTGTCGAGAACTACTGGCTGGTGAGAAATTTCCATAGGGGTATTTTTTTAACAATTTAATGTTGAATTGGCGTAAAATAGTATCGAGTGTAAGGATCTTGTACACAAAAGAAATGGGAAACCGTATAAGCCCACAGTTCTCCGGTTGTTTATACAGCGTTCTGAGGCGTGGTGTTTTCATGCAATGCTAGACTTATCTGATGCGGGAGACTTGCAAGCGGTGGTAGAAGGTCAAGATAATGCTCATCAAGTTTTTGAGATGGAAATGCACCGTCGGCGGGGTCTATTACAAAACCTTGGTCAATCACATCGGTGTTATGGTATGTATTATATTATCGTTGTTATCAATCTATCATCGGCAATATTTTTAAACATTGTATTTAAAATCGGTTGTTTTTCCTCCTTTATGCGAGTTGACATAGTCGCGATATTTTGACAACCCGCAAAATATAGGCGATTCGTAATTCGTATGGGGTTGCGGAGGCGGAGGTTCTGACTCCACCTCGTGAATTACTGTTCCCCGTGGTTGTCCCGGATCTGTCACTAGTCAAAGACATGCTCCCCGAGGTCAATGTGGATGGCATAGTCGTGGCGTCAAGAGTTGATGCTCATGACGGCGACCATCTCGCCAAGCCCGTCATAGCGAACACCACGAGTGCCCGTCTACATCCGCCAAAGCCTCCGGGTACAACATCGTATGCTCAACAATTCGATATAAGCGGTGGTAGTATACTTATTGTCGGGCGTTGTGGCGTTGGAATCGCGGTGCACGAAATCAGCGTATAGTTGACAATGCATTAAGAAAGTCGGGGTGAGTTGAAGGAAGCGAATGCGAGTTGATTGACATGAAGGTTAAGTATGGTGAAAGCGAATTCTAAGGTGAGTGAAATGCGAGGTTGAAATAGCACGTCACGAGAGAGGCCAGGTAACAACTATGAGTAGTTGAAGAGCGACATACGTGTTACCTTGAGCCGTTAGAAGGCGGTGCAAGCGAGTTGAATTAACTCCAAAATACAAATATAATTGCATTTATCTTGTTAATGAAATTTAATTTCACACCATTTCCTTTAATTTCTGAGGTACACTTAGGCCCTGAAGAGGACATCTGTATCACAAGGCTCGAGGCGGTGACTCACATCCACATCTCAGCGGGACCCAAAGCACACCAACCACGAAGTTGGGCCCTCTTGACTACACAAGGCGGCCGTGAGCTTGAGGCGGTGTGATACAAACACGGACGGACACCTCGAGGTTGTGATACAAACACGGACGAAACCTCTTAGGAATGTTCATCTGGCGTCACCGTCCCGAGTTACTCCTTCCGGGCCCAGTATCGGGGTCCCAAGCTGGGCCGTCTTCAGGTCCACAAGGCACACCATCCGTTCAGGGCCAACACCCTGAGATAGAGCAAAGCACCCATCTTGATCCCTTGAAAGATTTTACGTTTGAGTGTCTTTGGTGCAGGACCGAGTCGATATTCATGATGTGCATGCGAGAGATGAGTTCGACGGACCTTTGGCACTCTTCTAGGGCCCCTAGCGATGCAGGTTTGAATACAATGAGGGAGGAGGGGATAGGGAGAGGAGCTACAAAGAGCACGCAATTCAAATAAAAATAGGCCTTGATCGACCACGAAGCCATTGAGTACTTTAGGAAGGCTAATACCCAGTGGATTCAACCTAAAAAATGGCACTGAGGGCGATAGGCACACACTCTCTCGGAGGCCTATCGGCGAGGCGAAAGAAGCGAAAAATTGGATCGGATCAAAAGAAGGTGATACAACCAAGTTATTAGTAGAAATTTGAAAAGTAGCGATGAAATCTTACCTTACCACTGTGGATCGAGAATTTTTAATTTGTATTTTGTTTCAAGGTTATCGAGATAAATTCGCGAGTAAACTCATTTAAACACATGTAATCAATTTCTTTAACATGTATTACGGTTTTTATTTATCATAATATTGTGGTGAGTAATAAATTCCATTTGCGACACGTTTGGCGTATGTGGGATTTATTGTGTGCTCGTATGGCGACTTAACTTTGATCGATTATGAAAAATATGCGAGATTGTGTTATGTCTCATTCGCCAAGTACTCTTGTGCTGAACTTGAGAAATGGGAGGGTGACATGGATGCGGTGGTTCAATTTGTTTTGACATTAGAAAGCTGCTTTGCATGGACCAAGAAAACAATCGCCTATTAATGTAAGTCAACTAGATGATACTTTTTACGATGTTTTATCCCCATTTCTCATGCATTTATTGATGTTTTCGTATCAATTCGAGTCATTATTTGCTTAGTTTCATCCATATGTGTAGATAGTAATTATTATATAAAATATCATGTTTTGATAGTTTGTACCGGTTATAGTAACCGGAGCGTCGTGTCGGGTTTACGCTTGGTATTTTTGTATTGTATTGCAGGATTATAGGTTAACCAAGACCCCGAGTGACGCCACGTGTTGAGCTAAACATGTCTTTTGATGGCTAGAAGAGTGTTCCGGAAGCTTACGAGTTCAAACGGATCATTTGCCTTTTGCGTTTCTACCGTAGCATACATTTAACGGACATTTGACCCAACTTAGAGGCATTTTATGGATAGGATTTCTTCATGAGAGTTGCAGTTGAAGAAAGCGAGCTTTCCAAGCGTAATTTGAATCACATCAATTGGAGCTCTACAACTCAAGTTATGGCGATTTTTTGTTCTTTGTGAAATTGGCAATATTGGAGTGAAACTCTCTGAATAGCTCTGATGGCGTTTGCGCGCTTGAGACCTTTTGTGGCGCACGCCACGCGTCAGAAAAAGCAGATTTCAGCATTAAAATCCCCTTTTTGATCGAATTTACCTCATTTTTCACCCCAAACTTCATCCGCACCATTTTTCCTCTTCTTGAAGGCTCACCTCCGCCCCTAGGGGCTCTCCTAGCCAAATTTACCACAAATTTAGCATTTCATCATAAGTGTAATTCCTAGGATGCTTAACTTAGCCTTTGGATAGTTAATTTGGAGTAAGGTGAAAAACTTTTGGGTGCCAAGCTCCATTGAAACCGTTTTAAGGTGGATGAAGGTCTCCAACTGCAAATTCAACACTTGTGATTGGTAAAACTCTAGTTTTATCTTGTTTTGTTAATCTTATTACTATGAATGCTAATTTTGGCATGTTAGTGATTGTAGTAATGAGTAGCTAAATTTGTAACTAGCCAATATGATGTTGTAGAATTAATTAATCTCTTGTGTTGATTGGGAATGGTTGTTTATGTTGTTTTTTTTTTTAAACTCAGATTTTTATTAAAAGAAACTGAAGTTTTACAAGTGTCATCTCCTGACAAAGCTCCCAAAAAAATAACGTCATCAACACATGTTCACCACCTCCTCAAAACCTTAGTCCGGCAAACCCAGGGAGGGAAAATCTGGGTACTAAGGAGAGAGTATGGTCTCCCATGTGTTGGAAAAATAAAGATCTCAAGAGTGTATGACATTTACAACTGCGAGAAGGAATAAAGGAAAATCTACAGCCAGAACAGTATCTCTTCCTGCAGCAGCTCCAAACTAGGGTGCAACTGGTCCAAGCAATAATCCACATCCATCTGATTTTTCCCCTCATGTCAAAGTGATCACTCCTGCAAAGATGTTGAGGATGATGCAGCACCCAAAACAGTGTATACAACCAAGGAACAAGAAAATAGGGGTACGACCTGTTTGCACCCTTCACATCAATGAAGGGTGCTTCCCAGTTTTGGATGCCAGGATAGGAAGTCTCAACAGTGAGGGCATGAAAATAGCCATTCCTGCAAAACTTAAAGATTCCCAGGAGCAAAGAGAAGCAAAAAACAGTGATAAACCAGCAAGGATGATTGTACAAAGATAAATACCACCAGTTTGCACCCTTCAAAGTTATGAAGGGTGCTTCCAAATAGATATTGCCATGGTTTATCATCTTGCTCTTGTTCTGATAATGGGTAGTTGAAGGACATCCCGGTTGATGAGAAAGCCAATGTCTCCCTCAAGTTGATGACCTGCACACATATAAGAGCTTTGAGTAGTACTAGCCTTTTTGCAAGGCAATCTGCGGGGAAGTTAGCTTCTCTGAAGATATCTTTGAAAGGGTAGTAGTGATGCTCTACAATGAGATGTTTGATTTGCTCAATTTCAAGTTCATATTTCCAAGGAGCTTGAGTTGTGCCCATAACCATGTTAACTAGAATTTGAGAATCTGTTTCCAAAGGACATTACGGAGGTTGAGTTGGATACAACGATGGATACCGAAAGCGAGCTTGAATTTACGCCATCATGTTTGTCTTGACACCATAAGCCGTAACCGACAACAAGAACATGCCCATGGTGATTTACGATAATGAAACCACCTCTGCAATGCTGGATTACCTAGAGATGAGCCATCCAAATTCATTTTATAACCATTAAACTCGAGGAGCGCCACTTCACGGTATATCTTTGTAAGGCGGCTTGGAGACAAAACTATGGATTATGCCATCTTTGGATAAGAAGATCGTCATGTCTTGATCTTTAGTCAACTTAAGAGAAGAACAAGAAAGCCTCAGTTGTCAAGGATAGCAAAGATAATAGTGACCCGATGGTATCACATCTTCGTAAAGAGTTTTGTTCTGGCTTTCCAAAGCTCGACATATAAAAATAGGAATAAGAGGTAACCACAGTATTCAAGGCACCACTGGTTATCGAGGATGGAGCAGGATGTTCATGGCTTCTTTACTGATTTATCACAATGATGGTGCCCCCAATTAAATAAGGTGCGAAAGTGCCCCATATTTTTGAGCTTTAGTGCGGTGCGGAAGACATGGTCAATAGTTTCTTCATTATTACAAAATAATCATTTAATAGGCCCATGTATGCCAAATTTTTGAAGCTGATTTGCAAAAGGAAGTAAACCATTTCTCAGTCTCCATATAAAGAAAGATATCTTACCAGGTATGTAGGGCTTCCAGATTTCTTTTAAATCATGAAGAGACTGTCTCCTTTTCCTGAGAATACCATAAGCAGATTTAATAGTGAAGTTGCCATTGGAAGTTGGAGACCATATCCACTTATTATGGCCAACATAATGCATGCATTCACTAGCAATTTCTTGTACAGGACTAAGAAGCTTCTAGGCATATAATTTGTAAAGAGGGTAGCTGCCTCTCATGATAGTGCTGGCCCAAAGACCTTGACCTCGTCTCAGCTTCCACCAAAGCTTGCAAGAGAAAGCTTGTTGAAGAACTTTCAGATTTCTAGTTCCTAGCCCATTTTCATTGGTGGGAAAGCAAACTTCCTCCCAACATCTCCAGATATGCCTCTTAGATTTTTGAGTGTCTAACCAAAGAAAATGGGAAAGGATATGTTCTATTACATTGAACACAGTGGCGAGGCATTTTAAGAAGCTGACAAGGATGTGTATAGGAATAGAAGACAACACATGTTTAATGAGGATAAGTCCACCCCCGGTGGAGAGAAATCGGCATACCTACCTTGAAGCTTATGCTCAAGTTTTTGAATAAGGGGATAAAGTAACAATGCTTAGGTCTACCCACATAGATAGGACACCCAAGGTAAGTAAATGGAAAAGAGTCTTTTTCATACCGATGTGATCTTGACCATGTCAACGATGAGGAATTTGCATGCTTTGATATGAAAAAGAACTTTTATTTGCATTTATTTGTTGGCGAAGCAAGCTCATAGTGGTGTAGAAAAGTAAAAGATTTTGAGAGATTTCTTAGTGGCTAGCAAAGACAATGAGATCATCGACATACATCTGGTGGGTGATTGGAATGAAACCTCTGGGGACGACATAATGTTCAACATGAGTGTGGAAAATATGTTTAAGGCCCACAGTAAGGGCTTGAAACCAGAATGAGCAGTAGGGAAATTGGATCTCTTGCTTAATACCCCTAGTGTTACGAAATAAACGGCGAGGGTGCCATTAATGAGCAGAAGAAAACCGGTGAAGGTAAGATTATTCATAATGAGTTTAACAAAAGCCTTAGAAAAGCCAAATTTAAGTAGAAGAGCTTTGAGAAAAGGCCAGGACACTCTGTCAAAGGCTTTAGTAACATCAAACTTAAAAATGATATTGTGACTCTCGGCTTTTCTATGCACAAAGCGAGAACCAACTCTTGAACAAAAGGACATTATCGGCCAATATCCTTACCTTTCAAAAAAGCAGATTGCTCAAGCGAGATAAGGAGAGGAAGGACCAAATGTAATCCAGTGCGAGATAATCTTGGTAAAGATTTTGTTAGCAAAAGTACTAAGGGCAATGGGCTGAAATCAAGACAAAAGTTTTGGGGCCTCCTTTTTGGGGATCGAGTAATCACAGTGGCCCCAATAGCTTGAGGAATATAACCACCCAAGAAAAAGTGCTTTCTGACTTCATGAACATCAACGGCAATTATGTCCCAACATGCTCTATAGAAAGACCCTGTGAAGCCATCCATACAATTTTGCACTACTAGGATCAAGATCAAAAGCAGACTTTCTTAACTTCTCCATAGAGACTTGTTTGATAAGAGAGGTATTATGGTCTTGAGTGAGGATAGTGGGGATGAAATGGAGAAGGTCTGTATGGCTGATTATCCACACAAAAATCACCCACTGAAAAGGTTGCTATAGTAATCCACTCTTTGCTTTTGCAATATCCTGTTGTGAATTACACCACTGTCCAGAAGTATCTTGGATCTTATGTATTGCAAGCCACCTAATTTTCTCTTTGGCAGTGGCATGAAAGAAAGCTGTGTTTTTATCACCTTCCTTGAACCATTTAAATCTAGTTTCTGTCTCCAAAATTCCTCTGTTGAGCAAGATATGAGTTATATTGAAAGTGTGGCTTTAGAGAGAGCCTCACTGTTATCACCGGTTGGAGATTGGTCATAAATATTTTCAAGGTGTCGATCGATCATCTTCACTATCCTTGACCCTTTGATTGATATCCCCAAAAGTATTCTTATTCCAAGTTTTGAGATCTTTTTTGAGCCTTTTAAGTTTAAATACAGTCTGTCATACCATCCACTACAAGACAATGTTGATCCCAACTATTTTTGACAACTTCTTTGGAAGTCCTTATAAAGAGTCCACATATTTTGAAACTTGAGCGAAGTTGGACCTCACGATTTGATCCGATTGAGCATAGAGAATGGGAGCATGATCGGACCAGCTCTATTCGAATATACACTTGACCATTATGACCGACATTAAGCGGAGAATTGAAGAGTAGTCTATCCAACTTTTCACGCACATAACCATTGTGTCTCCGGCTACTCGGGTAAAAAAGAGAGCGATAGCGGGGAGCTCTTGTAAACCGGTGTGAGCAATCCACTCATTGAAGTCTTGCATAGATCCCACATTAGGTTGAGAGGGCCATGATATTCCTCCAAGCTACGAATAGCATTGAAATCCCTACCAATCATCCATGGCAAGTGGAAGAATCCATGGATTCTAAGTTGGACCAAAGGATAGTTCTAAGAGCCATGGTACATTTGCCATACACACATGAGACCAAAAAAGGATGACTACCATGGAACTTAAGAGTAACAGCCTGCTCAAAGCTGTTAATCACATCAACATTCTGAGAATCGACCGGAAAACCCACAATTTATCATGAGGAGCAGCAATACAATTTGAGAAGCCAAGCTTGACCTTATAACTATCAAGAAAAGTTGAAGAAAGCATAGGTTCTGAAATAGAGAGTAAGGAAATTTTATGAAGTTTTATTAATTTTCTGAGCCTTCTAAGGGATGCTTTACCCTTGAGGCCCCTTATATTCCAGAAAAGGCAGTTCATCATGGTGGGTGGTTATTTTTAAGAGCTGAAGATCTGGTAATAACATTTGGCTTTGTAGCTGCATAATTTTTTCTTCTTCTTCTTCTGGGATGTACAATCTGGAAACCATCATTATCAGGCATTATAGATTTTCCATGTTCCAAACTGACTATTTTCTGAAATCTCTTTGTAATTTCCTCAGAAGCTGCTTTCAAACTCTCTATTTGAGCATGCTTAGTCTGGATATCATATAAAGGCTCATCACTATCGGATACATTTTCTTGCCCAGTAGCATCTGATGACGATCAAATTATACCCGTAAAAGACATCAACATTGACCTTAAATTGAGACTAATAATATATATTTTATCTTAAATCACATGTTTATATGTATTATTTAAGGTTATGTTATTTATATTATATGAATTGGTATTTAGCCGTTTTTATTATTTAAAGCCGATTTATTGTGCGATAATTATTGATTTTGCAAGATCACAACAAATCGAGAGGATTAATGTCATTCAATCAATTATCTCAAGATAAGGAAGGAAGAAAATCGAGCATTAAGTGGAAGATTAATCGGATCAACATGCAAGCGTGCAGTGGGAACAAGCTAGGAAGAAAGCGTGTTAAACATGCAAACTTAGGTTCGGTCGGCCGAGCCTATAGCTTCGGTCGACCGAGTGCAGCTCTTCGGTTGACCGAGCCTTAGGTTTGGGTCGGTTTCCGGCTTATATCGTGCTTATCTTCTAGAACCACCCTAAGTCGGCAAAAACCTCTATATAAGCAAGCAGCTACGAGAATTGTAATTCATACCCTAGAATATCATTCAATAAAATCACTCTATTCATATCTTGATACAATGTAGAATAATTTGAGGGTTTCCAGCGATTTAAGGGCTGCAATATGTAAGCCTTTATTTTTTTGTTTCTTTCTTTTAAGTAATTAATCCCCCCCAATTATGATTTATCGTTTGAGTTAGTTAATCATAGCTAGATGATGTAGATCTAGGCTATGGCGTTGGGGGAAGGTGGCGATACCTTGTCATGAGGATCCCATAACCCCACGTCATCTACTAGTTTCTATCCATGAATCTGCATTGTTTAATTAATGTGTATCTAAGTTAGTTTATATGAATGCTTTACGACTTCTTTGTTTAATCTGTATTGTATGAGAAGCTTATTTGAGAGATAGGTTCGAGAGATGTAATCTGGGAGTTGAAATTGTTTGGGTGACCGAATTGTGTCATTCGGTCGACCGAGCTCTACACACTCGGTCGACCGAGCCCTTTTACTGTTAATCCGCCACGTCTTTATGGTTAGGTTAGCGCAATAGAATTTATCATCTCGGTAGGTATGGCTACGACTCGTTGCTCGTCTGTTTTAATTAGCGTATGATTAGGAAATACCAATATAGGGCTCTAGGTTGGCTCATGAATGATCTTCGGGACTTTCGGTGAGATCTAGGTAAGTTTTGTATTTGGGAATTGAGCTCACCTAGTTATCGTAAATCGTAGATTAACATGAGACCGTCGCAGGTAATTGTTAATAGGATGAAGGCGATGCAATCGTTTAGGAAATCACGCCTAACCATAGGAATGTTGCCTAGAAGAGGTGTCACGATTAATATCGGCATCCTTAGTGGCGTAAGCGTGCAAGTTATATGAGATGGATACCCAAAAGGTGAAGTCACGTAATGTAGCACGGTGATCTAGCAACCTAACCGGTGCTAAGTCAAGTTAAAGAGGATGACTCCCGTAGCCAATCTAAGATAGATACAAAGCGGATTGTGATTAATAAGTTGATTTATTATATAAATTATCTAGGTCCAAACAATAAAGACTATAATTGGGAGGTTAATTACGTTAATTACGTTGTGTCGAGTCGTGTCTTTACCTTTCTTGTCTTATGTTGGTCGTAGACCGCCTACATGTCCTTGACATGTTTAATTAATTGTTTGTATATAAGATGATCCACAATTGGTTCCCAATGGGATCGACCTTGATTCATTATAGCTATACTACGATGGGCTAGTCCTCTTGCTAGTATTGGTTTATGGTGGTCAAGTATATTATAACTGATTGACCACGTCATCAAGTTTTTGGCGCCGTTTCCGGGAACCAACGGTCAATTTTATATATAAATAATTTTCTTATTCATGTCAAGTTTTACATTTTAGAAGTCGGTTTTACGTTTTGAGTCCTCACGTTTATGCGCTCTGTCGAAAATTCCGATTCTTAAAATAAAAATAAAAATTAAAATAAAAATTATTCGGTCGACCGAGAGACCTCATTCGGTCGACCGAGAATTTCTAACTTTTTTGTTTTGTTTTGTTCTTGTTACGATACATTTACGGTTTACGATTTGTGTTTTCGAGTGCGGAATTTGGCGTGTCTGTTTATCCCGTATGTTTAATCCGTAGGTATGATAGCGACATGAAACCATGTTAAAATCGATCTACGGATGCATTTTGTTTTCTTACGTTTGCGAAACCAGGAACCAATAATCTAAGTCAGTAACTTTTCAAGGGCGCTGAGAAAACAACCCAGCAACATGTGAAATTACTACTCTACGATGGGAAAAGCGATGGAAGCAATACCATTAAAGCACCAAGATGGCTCCGGAAAAAAAATATATTTTAAGGCTTAAATTCTTCGGGGTACAATGTTGAAGGCAAGGTACTACCCTTTTTTATTTATTATGTTTTACTACCTTTTGGTTTTTGAGCATAAGTTAGCCTATACATGAACCTTAGTATGAATCTTAGCCCGGAGTTGGTTTGTAAGAATAATTCTATTAGTGCGGAAGGTTTTGCCCCATATCTTTCTCATCCAGAGGTGTAAGGAAACATGTAGTCGTTGAAAGAGCGAGTGAATAAAGAGTTCCTCGTAGTTACGTTAAAATCTCATTGTCCTATGCATGAGATTAGCCTGCTGCCAGGAGCAACAAATTGTGTAGTTTAAGCATTCACAATCTAAAGAAGGCGTTGAGTTTTGAGAGAACACAATCTTACGCTTTCGTTGAGTTTTATGGTGATGGCTTCTCGGTGAACCCACCTTAAGCGAAGCGATATTACGCTTTGGATGACAATTTAGAAATCGGAGACTCTTAGTACATGGGTTGAAATGGTCTAACCATGGTGGCGAGTTCAACCGAGCTTGGCTCAATCAACTCCCTCCACGTGTGATATGCGTTTACTGATTCGACAAGACTTAGCATAGCCGATAAGCTTTTGGGCTAAACGGGGCTTAATCTTGACGGATTGGCCTGAACCGTCACATATGTTCCAACGAATAAGACGGCGTAGGCTTGCCTACATAACCGACCTTATTCGGAGTACTTTGATTCATTGTTTCTTATTGTCAAGGCCAAAACCGTAATTAGTAACCGTAATTTTAACCGAGTTTCTTAGAATTCACTAATTCCTAAAACGAGAGCCGAGGTAAGAGCTTTGGATAAATGGTATGGATAAATGTCGTTTCTAGGTCTCACAACCCAAGGAAGGGTATTAATCCATAGCAATGACAAGCCCACCTCTTATAGTGCACGAAGGGTTAAAGTCTGGCGATCCGAGAATGATAACTGACAAGGATAACTTTTGGAAAGTCGAGCTGAGGACTTTAAACTCAAAACTACTTCTTTAAAACCCTTAGGATTTCTTTTTAGGATTTTAGGTTTTGTTTTCTTTGAGTCAATTAAAAGTAACGTGACATATGTTGAGGTTTTTTATTTTGCCGTGTTCCGATGGCCCCTGGGCTAAGGATGTGCAAAACTTTTTTACTCAATATAGGCCACGTGAATTAGAGTTTCTTAGGAGAGTCGAGAAATTGCTAAAGAAAAGGAAATTTAGCAATCAATCTTAAGATGGAAGCATTAAGAGAGCTTGAGAATTTGAAAATGTAAAATGTGAGAGAATGATTGGTGCGAACAAGAACAATTTTGGTCAACTTCCAAAATCTTTTAGAATGGTGATCCAAGTGAAAATTCAAAGTGGTGTGCAATTCATTCTGCAATTATCCTTATCTTTCCCTTTACACTTTTTCACCTTCAAACTTTTTCGATCCTCTCACCAATCTGCCCCGAAAGTTCACATTTCTAACCATTCTTGTATCGCCTCTATTTCTTTCCATCCGTTTCACTCTCCCACCCAATCTCAATGCCTTAACCATTTTCAACCCACCCATAAACACAATTTCTTACCCACCCTTTATCTTTTCTTCCCATCCTTATGTGTATCTTTTTCTAAACCCATCATAGTCTCAACCTCCATTTTGTTTACACAATACCTATGTGTTGCGGAATTTGAAATATTGCTAAGCTTTAATGATTATCTTTTATCATTTTGATTTTCATGATCCTAGTTGGGGTAAGTGTAGCTCTGGCCCTAGCTAGATTTTAAAGGTTTTTGGTTCGATCAAAATACAACCTATCTTTCTACTGGAAGTTTTACATTTCACACTTTTCCGACTATTCCGGCATTTCTAGATGATAAGTTTTGTTCTACATTATCACATCGATCGGACCTTGTTGATAGCGGTTATGACTTTTACGTGATACATTGGGTTATTAGTAATTTAGAGGAGTATTGCATCTCCTAAGTTGTTGATATCCAATGCAAGCGAGAAGTTTTATTTACGTATTCAATTTTATCTTTAGCCTATAAAGTCGCATTGCGTCTGTTATACCTTACCAAGTTTCTCTTTTATACGGCTGAATACATAGTGAGCAGTCACCTCGTGTTTTCCACATGGGTTTATGCTTTTTGATCTTTGTCTTATCCACCCGGTTTTTAGATGAAGACCACCATCTTTAGTTGCTTGTTTATTTTTCTTTCTATTTAGTATTTTTCTTTTTGGTTTCCCTTGTCATTGGTTGTATAAAAAAAAAGTGGCTTAAACTGTTTTTAGGTATTTATACCTCATTCTTGCCACATTATTTTATAACTTCCATAGACATGGTGTTATTAACGGCCCGTGGAGTTTGTATGCCTTATCTGATTTTCACTTGCTTCTCCACAAGCGTCTTTGAACTTTACTCCGATACTTTTCCTTTACTTGAGAGCCGTTTTCAGAGCTAAGTCTTTTTCTTAAATTCTCATTTATTTTTGTCATTGAGGACAATGCCATGTTTAAGTGGGGGGTAGGAGACTTGTTATGTTATGATTGAAATTTGAATGAAACGGTAGAAAAATTGAAAAATTGAAAATTGAATAAATACCATATTATTTATCTCGTACCCTTAGAATTGTGAGTTCCTAGCTAAGAATTAATAGGAAATAACCCAAGTTGCATGAGTAAGTGATCATTTTATACTTATGCTAAGTTAATTTAAGGATATTCATTCCGGTTGTTGCAAAGTAGTTGTTTATTATTCAATTACTCAATAAATGAATCGAGTTATCGCACGAATTATAACTGAAGAATTATGTGTACATTGCATAGATGATTGGTTATGCCTACCTAGTGTCAATATCTATTGGCTGATGTATTTTTATCTTCTAGCCAACAAAAGCGGAATAATAAGCTTGAGACGTACCTGTGTTTTAACAATGTGTTAAACACTGGGCTTGTAGTAAATTACCAAAGTAGCCTTGCGCTTGTGGTAATATTCATTGCTATATTTGATCTAAGATAGGGGATACTTTAAAAGTTTTCTTCCTTGAGATTTGTAGTATTTGAAAAATGTGAAGAATTGAAAAAAATTCAACTTTTTAGAGGCTTTGAGTAGTACTCGGTCTCAAGTCCAAAAACCGTATAGATACGCTCTTGCTTATTGCTCTAGTGCTTCAAAATAAAAGGCATAAAAGTATGAATCTCTGAAGTTGGTGGGTTGAGATTCTGAAGTCTGCATAAACTCTAATCTTGCCACGAATATATAGAAATAAATGCACATGCACACATCACTTGATTCATAGTGAGTAGTGAATAATGGATATCTTATGAGCATGACTAGTATGAGTTGACTTGAGTTTCTTGCGTAAGTATGACTGACCATGGGAAATGTTGTCTTGGGAAATGACTTATTGATGCTTTGTTCGGGACGATCAAAGTCTAAGTGGGGAGTAGTTGATGGCGGTCAAATTATACCCGTAAAAGACATCAACATTGACCTTAAATTGAGACTAATAATATATATTTTATCTTAAATCACATGTTTATATGTATTATTTAAGGTTATGTTATTTATATTATATGAATTGGTATTTAGCCGCGTTTTATTATTTAAAGCCGATTTATTGTGCGATAATTATTGATTTTGCGAGATCACAACAAATCGAGAGGATTAATGTCATTCAATCAATTATCTCAAGATAAGGAAGGAAGAAAATCGAGCATTAAGTGGAAGATTAATCGGATCAACATGCAAGCGTGCGTGGGGAACAAGCTAGGCGAAGAAAGCGTGTTAAACATGCAAACTTAGGTTCGGTCGGCCGAGCCTATAGCTTCGATCGACCGAGTGCAGCTCTTGGTTGACCGAGCCTTAGGTTTAGGTCGGTTTCCGGCTTATATCGTGCTTATCTTCTAGAACCACCCTAAGTCGGCCAAAAACCTCTATATAAACAAGCGACTACGAGAATTGTAATTCATACCTTAGAATATCATTCAATAAAATCACTCTATTCATATCTTGATACAATGTAGAATAATTTGAGGGTTTCAAGTGATTTAAGAATTTTGCAATATGTAAGCCTTTATTTTCATTTCTTTCTTTTAAGTAATTAACCCCCAATTATGATTTATCGTTTGAGTTAGTTAATCATAGCTAGATGATGTAGATCTAGGCTATGACGTTGGGAAGGTGGCGATACCTTGTCTATGAGGATCCCGTAACCTACGTCATCTACTAGTTTCTATCCATGAATCTGCATTGTTTAATTAATGTGTATCTAAGTTAGTTTATATGAATGCTTTACGACTTCTTGTTTAATCTGTATTGTATGAGAAGCTTATTGAGAGATAGGTTGAGAGATGTAATCTGGGAGTTGAAATTGTTTGGGTGACGAATTGTGTCATTCGGTCGATCGAGCTACTACACACTCGGTCGACCGAGCCCTTTTACTGTTAATCCGCCCACGTCTTTATGGTTAGGTTAAGCGCAATAAATTTATCATCTCGGTAGGTATGGCTACGTCGTTGCTCGTCTTTTTTAATTAGCGTATGATTAGGAAATACCAATATAGGGCTCTAGGTTGGCTCATGAATGATCTTCCGGGACTTTTCAATGAGATCTAGGTAAGTTTTGTATTTGGGAATTGAGCTCACCTAGTTATCGTAAATCGTAGATTAACATGAGACCGTGCGAGGTAATTGTTAATAGAATGAGGACCGATGCAATCGTTTAGGAAATACGCTAACCATAGGAATGTTGCTGCAGGCGAGGTGTACGATTAATATCGGCATCCTTAGTGGCGTAAGCGTGCAAGTTATATGAGATGGATACCCAAAAGGTGAAGTCACGTAATGTAGCACAGTGATCTAGCAACCTAACCGGTGCAAAGTCAAGTTAAAGAGGATGACTCCCGTAGCCAATCTAAGATAGATACAAACGGATTGACAGTTAATAAGTTCAGTTTATTATATAAATTATCTAGGTCCAAATGATAAAGACTATAATTGGGAGGTTAATTACATTAATTACGTTGTGTCGAGTCGTGTCTTTACCTTTCTTGTCTTATGTTGGTCGTAGACCGCCTCTATGTCCTTGACATGTTTAATTAATTGTTTGTATATAAGATGATCCACAATTGGTTCCCTGTGGGATCGACCTTGATTCGCTATAGCTATACTACGATGGGCTGGTCCTCTTGCTAGTATTGGTTTATGGTGGTCAAGTATATTATAACTGATTGACCACGTCGTGAGCATCCTCTCCCATAGCCAAAATATTGCCATCATCAAGAGCACATGCCTTGTTTTGAGGATGTAGTTGTTGTGTGTGATCTTCCCTGAAGGCTCTAACATCATCTTGTAGTGCAGCTTGTTGGGTGGGAGTTAAAGAGGAGGTTCGATTTCTGCACGTTTTACGGCCAATTTCTTGTATAAATTTGTTGAGGTCTCAGTGTTGATTAAGGTCGGGAATATCCGGTGCGAGCTCTTTGGTTCAAGTCTGAGGCTGCTATAACTTGATGTTTTTATCTCCAAACTGCAGTGGGGACCATTTAGGTTACTCTTATGAATCCCTCGCTCTTGATTTTGTTCTTTATTTGCGATGAAGGGCCTTGGCAGGGCATTTGCGTCTGGTTGTGGGTGTTTAAGCTGCAGTGTTCTTCCGGATGTCCTATATGGCAACAATAAGAGCAGTAATGTGGTAATTCGGACTCCAGTTCAACAAACTGCCAAAAACCAGAGGAATCCCCTTGTTGTAACCAGAATCGACGAGGAACAGGCTTAAGAAGATCAACTTCAATTTGAACACGTGCTGTCGAAGGCCGTTTAAGAGCAGCAGTGGAAGCATCTACACGCAAAAGCTTTCCAAAACTCGAAATTATTCCTTTTAAGGCCTCAACTTTCATCAAATGGCGAGGCAATTTTGGTAGAAGAATCCAGTGGGACGATTGAGGATTCGACATCAACATGAAAGTCGGTGTCCACTTGAGAATACTGATAGGTTTCATGGTGACAAACCATTGATTGCGAGTAGAGTCTTATAAAATCCTTTTCACGAGAAAAATTGATCGAACATGCTTAGAATCCAACACACTACCGTATATTGCTCGGCATAGTTACGAACTTCTATGAATCGCTTTATAGCATCCAAATTAGGTTTACCTTGAGGAACTTACCAATTAAAGCAAGCTGAAATGGAGAGGCGGAGAGTCGAATTGTTCTGAGAGAAGCGAATTGCAATTTCCCTTTATACAAAGCAATTTACGGCATAAAATTATCCACGGAGATGATGAAGAGCTTGTTTGCACCACTTGAGCATAAGATTTCCCATGATAGCCATAACAGGAAAAAAGACAAAAAAGAAAAAAAGAGAGGAAAACCAGACGGAAGGGAAAACGAGTGAGCAGGAGAAGAGGTTTTAAGGCGGTCGGAGCTAGTCCGGCCAAAAAATCGCCATCGAGCAACAACAATAATTCCGAAAACAAAAAATTTTAAGTTGTTTATGTTGTTTAGTTTCAATTGTTGTGAATCTTTTCCTACTTGCATTGTATGGTTTGCTTGTGTTGGAGTAATTAACTAATGCTTGCATTTGCACACTTAATGGAGACCGAAAGGGGATATTAGGTGTGAGAAGAGCGTAGGAGAACCGGAAGGTAAAATCGACCTTTCGAGGCATTCGATTTCTTATCCGGGGATAGTTGACATTGTCATTGCATTCAAGTGCTTATCATACCAATTCATTAGGTTTAGAATACCTAGGCCAATGAGGAGGTGTAGAGCAGTTTCATACACTCGTATGAGGGGGAACTACTTGATTAGGAATGCACCATTTCACACTTTTGAACACCTTTGGTAGGTTGGAAGGAAATCATTCCCATGATACTACGAGAGATTAGCTTAATCTACACATTGTCTTGGTAGGTTTCTTTTATCATTATCAACTTTTTTAGTTAATCATTAGTTTCTTAAACAAACTTGCGATTCGGATCAAGATAATAATAACTAATTGGTGTTTGACCTCACATCCCTGTGACCTTGACTCACCGTACTAGACTACAATTGATCCGGTACACTGCCGGTGAGATTGGAACCCTAGAAAGGTTGCATCACCTATGCTATCTGGATGATTGACTCGGAGCATTGGGTGCTTGTGCGCATGTCACTTAGTGAATGGACAATAACGGTGCACGACAACCGAGACGGTGACTCGGCCCACATTGACCGGATCATACAGAAATAGGCTCGATACATGAGGTTAATGTTATCGGCATCACAAGATTGCAGGGCAATGGATGATCGATCCATCTCAAACACCATTCTATACAGTGCTACACGACGAGCTGGATGTCCACAGACGGAGTACTTGTCTCTACAAGTCCAAACCATGATGGGGACATTTACGAAGAAGAGACTTAAACCTCTTCCATGCATCAAAGAACGATTCGTTTTCCTTTTGGCAGAAGGTGAAAATGTCACTTAAGCATTGGGTTGTCTTGGATGGCGGGAAATATTGACTTAAGAACTCTTTTTCTAGTGCAGCCCAGGTGGTAATGGATTCAGAAGGGAGAGAGTTGTACCACTCTTTTGCCTCCCCCTTCAAGGAAAACGGAAATAGTTTCAGTTTAATCGCATCCTCACTGACTCCTTGGATGCAAGTCGTACCACATATCTCCAGAAATGTGTGTACGTGCGTATGAGGATTTTCAGATTGAAACCCGTGGAAGATGGATGCATGTTGCATCATTTGAATGAGCCCAGGCTTGAGTTCGAAGGTCTGTGCATTTATGGTTGGTAGGACGATAGCCGGGTTGACCTTGACTTCGCCAGGCATGGCGTAGTCTGCCAACGTACGTCTATCTTCAGCAGCCATAATGATGAAATCTTCGATCTCTTCAGCTAAGCGATCCTCAAGGTCTTGATCGGCCCTTTCAAAAGGAACCGCAGAACGGATTCTCCGCCTGTTTGGTCGGACTATGGTCCGCTCGAGGTCAGGGGTATAGAGTAGTGGCCCCTTTTGACTTCGAGTTTGCATACACTGAAACCAAAATCAAGTGGTTTAACCTTTTAATCAAAGGTTAAAACCAAGAAAAGATTTTTAAGAAAAGAGCTCAGATGGGCGTCCGGATTACTGGACGGGCGTCTGCCTGAAGAACTAGACGGGCGTCCGGATTAAGCTGGGCGCTAAATGCGCTTTCGAAAAAATGGAAAGCAGAAAAGCGAGAAAGAAAAGATAAACTAGGAAAATAATAACTACGAAACCTAACGACGAAAAACCTACTAACCTAAACTATAAATTACCTAATAATAATAGATAAAATAAAAAATAAAAAGAGAAATAAAAGTAAAATAAAAACAAGAAAATAAAAACTAGACAACCGTCCGGTTCCCCGGCAACGGCGCCAAAAACTTGTCTCGGATTTTATCAACGGAAAACAACAAGTAATAAATTAAATCCAGTTTACCCCAAATGCAGGGATCGTAGTATAGCAACTAATACCGGGTTGATCTCACGGGGAATCGGGGTTGTTTATTCTAGTTTTTATTTAATTAACCTAAATATGTCACGACTACTACTGCTAAAAAGATTATAACAAAATAAAACAATTAACAAGTAATAAAGCTAAAAGCGATAATCTGAAAGTAAAGCTGGATGAAGATCGAGATCTAAAGCCAGGAAAATATGATTACGAACAAGATAACTAATCTAAGTTTATTCTAACCCTAATACGCAATAAAAACTATAGCTTTACTAGGCAATTCTAGCACAAGTGATTTTAGTCAATAATTTAACAAACGAACAAGCTATTGATCCACCAATCCTACAACAATCAATTTCTATCTAGATTATCTCGTGATTTTTAAACAAAGTTGTGATTCACCTAACAAAGGTATGAACTCCTAATCTCTTAGAAAAGTTCGCCTATCAATCTTTTATCTTTCGATCCTAAATATTAATGCTTTCAAATCAAAGGTGTAAGATTTCTCAATCTAGCAACCTAGAAATTCAACCTAATCAACTCTCGTTATTTTCAGGTTAAAGATATAACCTTTATCATGGTGATCTAGGGTTTAATAACGATTCTCATCAATATCAAATATCAAACATGCAAGCATCTCTCGATATAATTGCATAAGATAAACATAAACATAATAAAGATACGACTTTAATTAAAAACTCACAAGATAATCAAAGACGAAATTGAATTGTTGATAGAACGGCTTCACAATGCTTGTTCCAATAGCCTTTAGCCTCTAAACATCACTTGAAAACTCGAAATTTCTTGAATAAAGTACATAGATTGAAAGATCTAATCTAGAGATTGCAAAGCATAAAATTTGATCTAAAATAAGTATAAACGCAGCTAAGCCGCCAAGATGAATTAGTGGTCGAATGTCCGTCCCTAGGGGTTGAAATCCAGCGCATATTTATAGGTTTTGAGTCGGTTACGCTAAGTCGGCGCTCGGACGCCCGTCCAGTCTTGAACGCCATGTCTGATCTTCATAAAAATCTTCGAATCGGGCCGAGTCATGTCAGACGCCCGTCCTATGTAATTCTGGACGCTCGTCCAGCAAATTTATCAAAACTATGAATCAAGTTACTTCTTCTGGACGCCCGTCCAAATGCTCAGACGCCCGCCCACTGGGACGCTACTTCTAAACGCACGCGTCGTAATGGCTTCAAATCCGATTTTCATCTCTATCTTCAACCGACTTTATCTTTATCTCTTTTTCTTCATATAAATCCGATCCTTAACATCTTTTAATCCTCTTTTGAACTAATTTCGTGTATCTACAAGATAATAAAAACATTGCAAAGTGTAATATCATCCAAATCAATAGAAAATCAACAATAAAACACACAATTCAACCAACTTTGCAATTAAATCATTTAAAACCTCACTTGCTCAATAAACCAATAAAACACTCAACTTCTATGTAAATTATATAATTATAGAGGAAATTATTACGAAATATAACATTATAAATCACATAAAATCACCCTAAACAAGACCGATCACGTATCAAACCTTGTTGATTTGTTAATTTCAAACATTCGGTTGTAAAATTTATGGCTTTACTATGCGAGGAACGCATTGTGTCGGTTTTGATCGAAGACTATGGAGCTTACAATCATCAATGACGACGCGCGTATTTGAGTGGCGATGAAACTTTTCACTGCTCAGGATCAAAATGGCCGTAGATTTATTTTGTTAACGTATAGCGCTGTAATTTGTATAGTAGATGTTCGGGAGTCGTGTACGTCCAACATTTGATATTTATTTTGGTTTTATCTCAACTTTTGGCGTTGTAATATTTATCTTCTAAATTTTCTTTGCTTTTTATATTGTAAAATTATAATATTTATATAATAAATTTGAATGCGTCCACGGATTTTTGGCCACCAACAAAAACACATAATAACTAAAAAAACATATATAGTCGAGAGGACATAAAAATAACATCTATAGTAAAGGAACATAAAAATAACAACACAAAAACAAACCAAAACGAAAGTAGATCTATCTAAAAAATAAATACTAAAATAACATGAATAAAAGATGAACACTTTCATCACATTCAAGTTTCATAGATGATAACGTCATCATGACCGTATGTCACATCATCTTCAACATATTCCGGCACCCCGGCATACCTGACGCATATACCTGTGATCAGATACTGGAAAAATATATATCCATCTCCTGCATTGCCCTTTTCTATCTGTCGAATCCTAGACAGAATATACTCTCCGACGTCGAAGTAGGAAGTAATAGATGCGTACGCAAGAGCGTACAAATCAAATGCTGGTGTGGTGTAGTTCACCGTACCATACATATTGGTGGCAAGAAACGTAATCAGGAAAGGAAGGAATGGACCGTACCAGGACCAGGGTGAAGGGCGGGTAGGCCGAGGCCTCACACGTTCCCACAGATGTGTCTCCCCAAATAAAACAGCCATGTCTTGTTTGTAGTAGTTCAGAACTTCCGGAAAAGAAAGAAATCCAAACCCCGAGGATATTCGGAATGGCATACTCGCCGTTGATCCATGTATTATTCAAACGGACGGAAACGCCTCGCACTGTGACGCACCGTTCATTGAGCTCTGCCGTAGCTACACAAGCGTAGAATTCACGCACAATAGACCGATTCACGTGATGAAAGCTTAATTGGCTTTGGGGGACACCATGCCACCCGTTATCTCGGAACAAGTTTGATCAAACTAGGTAGACTCTCATATTCAATCGTCTCTCTCGGAACAACAACTCTTGCCATCCAGTTAGTTACGTACTCACGCCTATCCTCTTCTGTTGTGAAACGGCTTATGAGAGACTGCTCGTCCAACGACAAATCAACTTCGTCATTGGGAATTAACACAGGAGCATGCGGGTTAGCCATTGAAAGGAACACTAAAATGAGATTATTCGAGAAAAATAAACGAGAAATGAGAGGGATGAATGGTTTGGTAAATGATTGGTTAATATATAGACTTTTTTTTGTCAAAACAAGCATTGATTGAGAAGGTCGGTGTGATTTATGACTCGTGTGAATTCTAACGATACCGTGTAAATTTGAACGATTCCATGCTAATTTAGCATGAACTAACCATTGATTACTCACGTGAAAAAGACGTGTCACTGTATCAATGACAATACTACCTCTGCACCCTAATGACCCATACGACGTACGACATCGACAGGACATCAATGACTAGTCAAAACTAGCATTTTGAGAAGGCCGGTTTGAATTATGACTCATGTGAATTCCATCGATCCCGTGTAAATTTTGAACGATTCCGTGCTAATTTAGCATGAACTAACCATTGATTACTCACGTGAAAAGACGTGTCACTGTATCAATGACAATACTACCTCTGCACCCTAATGACCCATACGACGTACGACATCGACAGGACATCAATGACTAGTCAAAACTAGCATTGATTGAGAAGGCCGGTTTGAATTATGACTCGTGTGAATTCCAACGATCCCGTGTAAATTTTGAACGATTCCGTGCTAATTTAGCATGAACTAACCATTGATTACTCACGTGAAACGACGTGTCATCGTATCAATGACAATACCACCTCTCGCACCTAATGACCCATACGACGCATTTACGATCGATCGACATGACATCAATGACTAGTCAAAACTAGCATTGATTGAGAAGGCTGGTGTGAATTATGACTCGTGTGAATTCCAACGATCCCGTGTAAATTTGGAACGATTCTGTGCTAATTTAGCACAAACTAACCATTGAAAACAAAATAGATTCACGAACAACGAGCCCTATATATATGATGCAGCCATCCCTATACTCAAGGAAACAAGTCTTTCACATTGTTTCTCTATACAAACATATTTGTTTATTTCATTCCAACCAATGTCTGACCCGGATTCTCCCAATTAGTATGATAACCCACACTGCCCTGTGTTTGTCAATGATGATGTTGAAAATGTGTCATACGATGAGCACACACTCTTAAATCGGTTCCAGGATCCAATGAAAGGTGAGAATTCAAGTTATGTTGGATGGCTAGAGCCGTGGTTGGAGAGAAGAGGCTTGTATAGGATAGTCTTGCCACCAGGTTTGCAAGAAAATTAGATCGAATTGGGTGGCAAGGTTTTGCAAACAGCCCCGATGCTACCATGACCATGAATCGGTCTCTTGTTCGTGAGTTCTATTTGGTTATCGTAGAATGGCCCTTTTTGGGCGAGTTGGATTTATACACCCAACGGCATGCAGGCGTTACCGTCGGTTTCGATGTGGATTGGATCAACCGTTACTATGGCATCGAAGAAGTCCCAGTCGGTGAATGCTTTTTCGAACACTGGCATCCTTGTTTAGGCCACGATGAATTGGTTTGTAATCTGGCTGATGCATTTGGTGGGACTCGTCATTGGCCTCCTAACCAAAGATTTGCATATGGTTTATATGAAAATATTCCTGGTGTATTTCCTGCCGAGTGGTTCGTGTCCTGCTTGAGTTTCTTGCGAATCGTGTTCATGGTACCATACATCATGATCAACCAAGTTTTGATTTGTACGTTCTTGCTTACGCAGTTCTCACTAAGCGAGTTAACATGGGAAGATACATTATTGGTAGGATGAAACAAATATCCATGATGAGGCACGTGATATATATATATATATATATATATATATATATATATATATATATATATATATATATATATATATATATATATATATATTACCCATTTCTTATCACGGCTGTGGGTAGACGATTTGGGGTCCCAGAGTACGACACAGATGACAAAGCTTGCCAATCCGACCCTATCGTCTTCCATCATCATCCACCATCCTGGTAGATGTTAAATATATGTCTATGTTTCCTTTCAATAAAAGTGTTTCCTTGGTTTATTTAAGCGTCATCTTAATGTTATCTGCGTGTATCATTACTCTTTCTTTTTATGTTTGTAAGCCCAGTGTGTAAGCCAAAGTGTCATCACTCTTTTTTTTTTAATAAAATGATTGTTTGATCTTACTTCTTACTTCGACCATTGCATAAGCTTCTTATTCGCTCAATGCTGCTAACATTTTCCTTATATCTTGATTTGGAGGTTCCTGATTTCTTTCTCTGCATATCACTGTGTGGGAACATATTTTTTTTTTGGTAATTAGTTCTATTTTTCTAGTTTTCTAGTCACTCATATCCATATGTTATAGTTTGATTGCGTTTATTTATCACTCATTTGAACTAGAATACCCATTTGCTAATATAAAGAAACAAAACATATAAGATAGTCACGATCGCGCTAGTATCAATGTCCCCAAAAAGAAACAAAACATTTATAAAAACTTACACGACTTGAGATAACACTAAAAAAACATGAAAAAAAGACGAACAAAATGACCGTATCAATTAGGAACAACCACTGTATGAAACGGACATTAGGCCTTCTGTGTCTGGTGTTCCCACACAACGAGCAACGCCTACCGGAGCCTGGGACTGTCCTGTCATTAGGCAACCTGCTGGTCCTACCGCCAGGAGGTTCACCTTGAGAAGCAATCCTGAGGATCCTGGGTCGGCCCCGCCTCGCTCCCGTTGTTTGTGTTTCCCCTCCTTCACTAAGTCTAGGCTAAGGCGACAGAATGCGCCGGTTTCTAATTGAAGCGGGAACAATCCAATCATCCTCAACTGGAACAGGGTATACACGTCCTTCATAAATACGCTGGAAACATTGAGCTTTGTAGTAGTCAGAACAATAATCGTAGGGACTCTCACAACGCTCACTTATAGCAGCACAAGCATGTACACAAGGCATCTTGAGTCCCTGATACTCTCCACAGTAACACTTCCATTCAGCCATATTTACCTTTATGCTAGTATCAATGTCCCCAACTTGGAATTGGTCCCGGTCGAGCTCCTTTAGTGTGAAGGTTCTTCTGGCATGCGAGACTTCAGTCAAGAATTTTCGGCTTTAGGGGCTAACACGGAGCGACAAGCAAAGGCAAGTTCTCTCCTCTCGCAATGCCATTTCTGAAACGTTCCCTTTATGTGGTCTAACAGATTCACGATACTCAACTTACGCGCATCCCTGATCACGTTGTTAAAACATTCAGCATAGTTGCTTGTCATTATTGCGTAACGTGTCCCCTAAAAATGCGATCGAGCCCAGTAAGGAAATCCAATAGCCTCCGAATAACTAGATACTCTATTGTTTGGATCTTTATCCTGCTCTTTTAATTGCTGAAACGTTATTACGAATCGCGTTTTTGAAAATGTATACGCGGCTTCCCAGAAAGTGTATGGACAGTATCATGTGCTTCCGAATTTTTTATTGAGGTTCATGACAAGGTGGTAGTAGCAAAAACCATGGTGAGCGTTTGGAAATACATCTCTAACAGCTCAAATGATGCCAGCCCCTCCGTCGATACATTTAACACCAAGTCTTCACGTTCCCCGATTACCCCTTCACTTGAAGCATGAAATACATCCACGCATCCCTGCTCTCTCCTTCGGTCACGGCAAACGCTACCGGAAAGAGATGGTCACCCGTGTCTACACCGATAGCTACTAACAATGTCCCATCGCATTTTGTTTTCAGATGAGTACCGTCCACGACTAAGACAGGTCAACGGTACTTAAACCCGTCAATATTAGATTTCAAAGCCATGAAACAGTACTTGAACCTGCCAGTAACATGGTCAGTCTCTATATCTGTGACAGTTCAAGGATTTTCACTCTTCAACATGTAAAAGTAGGCGGGTAATTTAGAATACGTTAGTGTTACGCTTCCGCCGATTAATTCCAACACTTTTTGTCTACAATGATATGCACTTGATGTATTATTTTTATATGATTAAATATACGTTATATTATTATGTTTTATCAACGAATTCTATATAAAATATATGAAATTATGGTATAAATAGTATGAATTGTTAATCTTTATAATTTAGAGTAGTTAGTAGTAATAATAATAAAAGTTGTAATTTTGTACCGATTTTAGTAAATCGGAGTGTCGTAAATGTCGATTTACGTGGGTATTTGTGGTATTTTATTGCGATTTATAAACCGAGACCCGAGAATCGACATATTGAAGTTAACCATATCTCCGGAATGATTTAGAGAGTGCCACGAGCTTAAATGGTCAATTGAATAGCTTAAGTGGACAAGTGGCCAACCAATCAACGGTTAAGTAATAATCGAGAAATGTCTTCGACAAACGAATGGCTCATCAAAACGACATTTTCAGAAAAAGTGTTCTTCACGAAAGTTGTAGATTTTTCCGAGAGCTTTCCAATGCAATTTAAATTATGAAGATTGGAGGTCTACAACTTAAACAGTGATCAAGTGGCTAATCGATTTGGGTTAAGAAAAATCCCGTAAAAGCTTCGGAGGAACACGTGGTTATCAAGAAGGCGTTATCTGAAGAAGAGTCCTTCATGAAAGTTGTAGAGTTTCTCGAGACCTTAATTTTGGCATTTCGTTTGCAATTTTTGGAGGTCCAGAACTCGAGATATGAATTTTAGAAGTTTAATAACATAAATATCTCATACGCACATGGGAGTGTTTTCAGCATGGGAACATCATTATGATTCCGGACCGAGCCGGCCTAATACCGGACCGGTCCAGCCAAGGACTCCATTTTCTATATAAAGGAGCTCATTTCAACAGATGAGGGGGTACCAAATATATATATACATCCTATATATATATATATATCTCTCTCTCTCTTTTCTTTTTAATTTTTTAGTTGTAGTTGTAAATAAGGCCTTACGCCGTAATAATGTAGTTTTAGTATCGTTATAATGCTCGGGAAAATCTCGGAAGTCGGTTTTGCTAAAGAAGTTGTAATGTCCGGAAAATACCATTTCTGAATCAACTGCCGTATTCGGGTAACTTTTCTTAAGTATTTATGTTTGTTTTTATATTTTTCGTTGTTATAATGTTTTTAGGCTAAATATAATACTGGCCAAAACTATGTAATCGGTTTTATTTCGATCTTTTCGTTAAAGAAATGTTGTTAAGTTAAAATGATTAAAATTGAGTTAATTGAATCTTTTTCTATTTTAATCGTATTCGTATTGACATATTTAATCGATCTGAGGAATTCATAATCTAATTATGAATTGACGCCTCGTAGTCAGGATATGAGATAAAAGATAGAAAACCGGAGGGTAAAATTGGCCGTGTGAATAACGTGATAACGGAATCCGATTTCTACCCGGGGTAAATTTGTTTTGGGAGAAATGAATTTTATTATAATTTGTACTCGAGATCGTAATAATGTTAAATCATCGATTAATCGAAACTTAAACCGAAAGTTAAATCGTCCGGCTTTGACAACCGGAGCCTTTAAAATAAAATTGACCGCTTGACGAACGGAATGACTCCTTTTATCTAAAGGTAGATTTGTACTCGGGACCTCGCTCGAAAAACCGTAATAGATTGTGGACCTTGGATCGATGCAATGGACATATGACAATTTCATACGCCGTGTGAGGAGGAATTGTTTACCTCAGAGTGCACCGTTTCATTTACTCAATTGGACCTAAAATAAAAGGATAGATCGAACGCATTTCATTTAATCGGAAAAGATCGTATAAACCAATTATATAAGTTTTGGCCGATTTTCTAAAATTATCTCATTTAGTATATTGGTACCTATATATTTATATCTATATATATACTTTGCAATTTATGTACATCTATATATATTTATATATCTATATATATTATATTAGAATAACTTTTAAATTACGTATTTATTTTATGTTGACTAGAATAGTAGTGATTGGTGTTATAAAATTGCGGTTTAGATCGAGTTAATAACAGCTCTTTGGTGTTTAACCACACGTAAAAGAAATTACCAAGTTCCCTGTGGATACGATACTCTGACTCACCATACTAGCACCACAATTTTACCCGGTACACTGCCGGTTAGAATCGTTTTACCCGGGAAATGTCTGTCAGATTTCTGGCACCATTCTCAGGGTTAGGTTTAGGGTTCGTCAGCTTTTTGGCGCCGTTGCCGGGGACCGTCGCTAATTTCTTTTTTTGTGTCTATGGTTACTACTTGTATTAGCTCAAAATTCTCGAGAATAAGTCAACACTTTTCTTATCCCATTTCTATTTTATTTTTCGTTGGTTGTTACCTTATAGGTAAATTACCAATTTTTACTACTATCAATTTCTAGTTATTTTCTATTTTCGTTAGTTGATGACCGTAGTGGTAAGGCCCTCTCACTCCTTATAAGCCCGACATAAACACTTACGAAAAGGCGCTAAGAGTAGAGAGTAAACGCTGGTCATACTAGTCGTGGAAATCCCGACCAAGAATCATCTTCAAAAGTAAATACGAGAATGGTGAAATCGGTGATGAAACACCGAACAAGTGGTCGAACATGCTCAGGGCATGGACAAAACCCTGTTAACCCTAATAATAATAATAATAATAATAATAATAATAATAATAATAATAATAATCCACCAAACCCAAGGCCTATCTGTGATCAAACCGTGAGAAGAAACCAGACTAATAATCCCATACTTTTACCCAATGAAGGAGCGAATAATTTGAGATTAAATCTCATCTTTTGGTTTAATTGACGCAAGAGCCCAATTTCTAGGAGAGGATGATGAAGATCCACATCATCATCTCTATCTTTTGAAGAATCGTGCAATACAAACCAAAAGTCAAGTGTGCTCATAATAGAATTAACGAGGATGACTATGTTTCCTTTTTTCTTTAAAAGACGACGAGCCGAGATTGGTTTATGTCTCTTCCACATCATTCACTTACTAGTTGGGAGGAGATTCAAACTGAATTTCAAACAATATTTCACTCTGGACTAAATTTGGAATTAAAAGTCGAGGTTGCTAACTTTAGACAAGGATCCGAGGAAACTCTTGGGAATGCGTGGGAAAGGTTTAAAAATTGTTAAGAGCTTGTCCCGATCATGGTTATTCCTTAGATATGCAAATTCAACTCTTCGTCAGAATTGAGAAAAGATTCACGTATGGATGTAGATCATGCATGTGGTGGTTCGTTAATGATGAGTGAAGCTCAAACAGTTTACGATGCTATAGAAAAGATTTCCAAAAATAACAGAATGTGGGAAACCGGTTCTAGCACCAGAAAAGTAGCTTTTGCAGGAGAATGTTCGTCTAATACGGAAGTTCTAGCACACTTGGAAAATTTTAGTAGGAAATTTGATGGTTTACAACAAAATAAGAACCTAAATTCAGAAAATAGTACACCAAATGAATACTCAAGTCATGATAATGTGTCATTAGGGAGTGAAGAACCAACAGGATATTCAAGAGAGGAGGTGAGTTTTCTTCAGCAGCATAGGAATTTGAACAATGCATACTCGAACTCGTTTAATGCTATTAGAAGAGATCATCCTACTTATCGATGGTCTGAAAACCCTAGTAAGCCAAAGACAACCGCCATATCCAAATTCCCATATAGGAATAATAACCAAGTTTATCAAGAAAACACATCTAATCGAATTTACAATCATTACCAAGATCCTATCCTCAACATACCACTCAAAGTATACCAAGACTCAAAGTTCAACTCAACCTCGCAAGGAGTTGAAAAATGGGAAAAACTAATGGAAAATATGATGGGTGTAGTATCTACTCAAGCTAAGAATATGGAAACAATGATGACTTCTATTGGTACAAATACTAAAGATATGAGTACAATGAAAACATCTATGAGTGGACATGATACTGTAATGAGAACGATAGAAGCCTCATTGAGGAATATGGAAGATCATTTGAGTAGGGAAGGTGAACGTAATAACAAAAGAGACTCCCCAGGAGGATTACCAAGTAACACCGAAAGAAACCCAAGAGAGGTAAATGTTGTAGTTACGAGAAGTAGGAAACTCTGTGGAAGCAATGGAGCAGAAAACTTTGGGAATAATGAAGTAGAAAATGATTTAGATGGAAATAATGATGAAACTAAAGATGAAATTGAATTCATCGATGAGGAAGAAGAAATTATAGAGAATTTCTTGAAAAGGAATAAGTTTGGAACCCGAAAATGAAGGTGAAAATTGGGTAAAAATCCCTAGGATTTTGAAAGACCCTATGGATAAAGATTTAAGGAATTTATTCAAGGAACATGTTAGAATAGATGAGAAACAGGAAGAACCGAAAAAGTCTGAAGTAGAGATTGATTCAGGGAACAATTTAAAGGAAAAAATTCAAGAACCTGAAACATGGCGACTAAGTAATACTCAAAGGTTTAAGGAAAAAGAAAAAGAGAAATTGACTAAGGAGCCAAAGGTTATAGATTTAGAATCTTTACCTTACCCTCCTAAAGATCAAATCAAAAAGGCAAAAATTGATAAGAAGTATGTTCGTTTCCTTGACACTTTTTCGTCATCTTCATGTTAATATCCCCGTTATTGAAGCTCGATTAATATACCCGCCTATGGAAAGTTTAGAAAGATATACTATCAAATAAGAAAAATTAGAGGACTATGAGAATATATGCTGAATGAAGAATGTTCTCGCACTGCAAAGATAAGTTACCACCTAAACTGAAAGATCCTGGAAGTTTTACGATTCCATGTGAAATTGGAGGATTTCTGTTTAAGAAGGTCTTATGTGATCTTGGAGCTAGTATAAATCTCATGTCTTATGAGGATTATAAAAAGCTAGGCATAGGAAAGCTTATTAAGACTGAAATGACTCTGCAAATGGCAGATAGATCGATTAAGTACCCTAAAGGAATGATTAAGGATGTATTGGTTAAAGTAGACAAATTCTATTTTCCAGTAGACTTTGTAGTTATGGAAATGGAAGAAGGATATTCAGCGCCACTTATTCTAGGTCGTCCATTTCTAGCTACAGGAAGAACTTTAATCGATGTTCATAAAGGAGAGTTAATTTTGAGAGTCAATGAAGATGAAGTTGCTTTCAATATTTTCAAAGCTATGAATCATACATCACCAGAATCATGTTCTTTTATAGAAGATATTCATTCTGTCTATGATAATCAGTTACCAACTTTTGAAGACAGATTAGAAGAATGCTTAACTCTGTCTGTCTATAAAGAAGATGAGGAAGACATTGAAATGAAAGAGATAATCCTTTCTCTAGATAAAGGAAGCTTTACTTTTAAGCCACCATGGCATAAGTATTTGGAGTTAGAACTAGAAGGACCAGTTCTTAAATCGTCAATAGAAGATCCGCCGAAGAATGGAATTGAAACCGTTACCTTTGAATCGAAATATGTTTTTCTTGAAATCGATAATCTATTACCGATTATTATTTCATCAACTTTAATTGAGCAACAAGAAGATCAATTACTAAGAATGTTAAGAAAGCATAAGAAAGCTTTTGGATGGACAGTTGCCGATATTCGAGGTATTAGCCCTGAGATTTGTGTTCATAAGATAATTTTGAAAGAAGATGCTAAACCTTGTATTCAACCGCAACGCCGCCTCAACCCGAATTTCTGATTAATCGTTAAGAAAGAGGTGATTAAGCTATTAGAAATGGGAATAATCTTTCCTATATCAGATAGTGAATGGGTAAGTCCAACTCAAGTTGTACCAAAGAAAGGAGGTTTCACAGTGAAAGAGAATGATAAGAATGAATGGATTCCAACAAGGGAAATTACAGGTTATCGAATGTGCATTGATTTTAGAAAACTAAATGATCATACTAAGAAAGATCATCATCCGCTTCCATTCATAGTTCAAATGTTGGAACGTTTAAGTGGACATAAGTATTATTGTTTCTTAGATGGTTATTCAGGATATTTACAGATTTTCATTGCAGCAGGAGATAGGGAAAAGACTACTTTCACTTGTCCTTATGGAACTTTTGCTTATAAAAGAATACCGTTTGGTTTATGTAATGCTCCCGCACGTTTCAAAGATGTATGATGTCTATATTTTCTCGATATGGTTGAGAAATTCTTAGAAATTTTTATGGACGACTTTAGTGTTTACGGAAATTCTTTTGGTAAATGTCCGTCGACTTAGAAAGAGTGTTACAACGTTGTGAGGATACCAATTTAGTACTAAAACGGGAAAAATGTCATTTAATGGTATCGGAAGGAATTGTTCTAGGTCATAGAATCTCTCGAAATAGAATTGAAGTTGATAAAGCTAAAGTCGAGGTGATTGAAAAACTACCACCACCGGTGAATCTAAGGACTCTAAGAGGATTTCTTGGACATGCAGGATTTTATAGGAGATTTATTGCAGATTTTTCAAGATAGCAAAGCCTCTAAGTCATTTGCTTGAAAAGAAGTACCTTTTAAGTTTGATAGTAAATGTATGGAAGCTTTTGGACCTTAAAAGTGAAGTTGATTATGCGCACCAAAGATTGGTAGCACCAGATGGGATTTGCCTTTTGAGATTATGTGTGATGCAAGCGATTTAGTTGTAGGAGTCATTTTAGGTCAAAGGTATAATAAAATTCTCAAAGCTATCTACTATGCATCCCACACATTAAACGCAGCTCAGCTTAATTATGCAACTACAGAAAAAGAATTGTTGGCTGTAATTTTTGCCTTAGATAAGTTTAGATCATATATTGTTGGTTCTAAGGTAATAATCTACTGCACCATTCGCCCTCAAGTATTTCTTGAGTAAGAAAGATGCTGAAACCACGTCTTTTTAGATGGATTCTCCTACTTCAAGAATTTGATATTGAAATTAAAGATAAAAAAGGAAGTGAGAATGTAGTAGCAGATCATCTAAGTAGAATGGAGACTCGAGGAAGAGATAGGGAATGAAATTAAAGATTCATTTCCGATGAACAACTATTTAGAATAGATACCCCTTCAACCATGCAGTTATTAAAAATAGAATTCCTTCTAAGGAAATGTCACCTGGTTTGGAGATATCATTAATTACTTAACCTGTGATTATATTCCGTCTCATTGGACTTGGCAATGTAAAAGAAGTTCTTTTACGACTTAAAATTTTATTCTTGGGAGGAACGGACCACCTTTCCGTAAATGTTCGGATGGGATAATCGTAAAAAATGTGTGCTGATAATGAAATTTTAAGTATTTTATCGCTTTTGTCATGATGATCGAGAGGAGGAGGTCATCATGGAGGTTGGAAAACAGACTTTTAAAGTTTTACAATGTGGTTTTTATTGGCCTACACTATATAGAGATGCTTATAAGTATGTTAAATCTTGTGAATCTTGTCAAAAATGGGGAAATGTATCTAAAAAACATGAAATGCCTATGCAACCTATTTTAGAATGTGAGCTATTTGATGTTTGGGGTATAGATTTCATGGGACCTTTTCCTATATCGTTTGGAAAAAGATTTATTCTTGTAATGGTAGATTATGTTTCGAAATGGGTAGAAGCTGAAGCTCTTCCTACTAATGATACCAAAGTAGTCATACGATTTCTTAAAAAGAACATATTCACTAGATATGGCATTCCGAGGGCAATCATTAGTGATAGAGGTTCACATTTTTGCAATCGACCATTTACTAAGTTAATTGAAAAATATGGTGTAACGCATAAGTTAGGAACGCCCTATCATCCACAAACTAGTGGTCAGGTAGAGGTGTCGAATAGAGAGATTAAAAGAATCGTGGAAAAAAACAGTTGATTCAAATCGTAAAATCAAGGCGATTAAATTAGATGATGCATTATGGGCGTACATAATGTGACTTTTAAAACACCAATTGGTTGTTCTCCTATAAGTTAGTCTTTGGTAAGTCATGTCATCTCCGGTTGAGTTAGAACACCGAGCCTTACAGGCTATTAGATTTCTAAATTTCGATCCTAAGGTCAGCCGGTGATCATAGATTGCTTCAATTGATGAGAACTAGAAGAATTTCGTCTCGATTCTTATGAAAACGCTCGAATCTACAAGGAACGCACGAAATCTTTCCATGATAAGAGAATCTTTAAGCGTGAGTTCCATGTAGGTGATCGAGTGCTTTTGTACAATTCACGTTTAAAGTTGTTTCGTGTAAGCTTAAGTCGAGATGGACGGGACCATTTAAAGTAACACGGGTTTACAAAGCTGAGTCGTTGGACTAACTCGATGGAAATACAACTTTTATAGCCAATGGCCACAGAGTAAAGTTATTTGTGGAGGGAGAAGGAATCACACTGAAAGAAGAAATAATGCTACTGATTGATCCTCCGACAAATTGAAAAAGCAGAGAAAAATGAAAAACTGAAAAGCAGAGAAACTGGAATCAGCCGAATACCGTGTTCTATCTATCTTTACTTTTTTCGTATTTTTAATTATGTTTAAACTCTTTTAAATCTTTACCGGATAGACGTAAAAGAACCTGGATGTCTTTTTTAGATAGAATAGGAGTTTTTATTTTACTTTTAAAATTAGGCCTTGATAAAGATGTCGCGTTTTTATAGAAGCTTTAGTTTTTGAACAAAACAAGAAATTGTTGAGAGAGATCGATTGAGGGAAGTATGTAATGGAACATCAAGAAGTGCGATAAAAAGAAGGGCAAAGTTTCTAATGAGATACTGAATCTGTGGAAAAAGTGAACATGTTGGACGTTTGTGGGAAAAACACAACCAAATCCCAGGATGAGTGTTTGAATATTGTTAGGAAGGAACGATTAGGTGGTTATCCGAAAATCCCGATGGAATTCGAGAGATAATTCAAATGCTTCGTTTTTAGGAGTTAGGTTGATTGAGCGTTATATCGTACTTTGGAAGATTTAGAAATCGAAGAATCGTGAACCCTTAAGTTTGAGTCTTTTCATATATGTGTATTTTATAAAATTTTCACATAACTTCTGAGAATTTTATAAAATTGGATCTTTATGAAATTTGAGGAGTTTTATAAAAGTTTTATAAATTTTTTTTTTAGTTTAGTTTTAATGTTTTATAAGAGTTGATATAAAATTTATTAAATTTTTATAAGCTTTTTTTTAAAGTGTTATAAAGATTTTATTAAATTTTTAGAAATTGTTATAAAATTATAATAGTTCCTTCAAATTTTATTTTTAGTAAGTTTTAAATTTTATAAACTTAATTTTAAGGTTTTAATTACGTTTTTTTTAGAATTTTTATAAGTTTTTATCAAAAAATCATAAAAAGTATTAAAAAAAAATCGAAAAAGTGAAAAAATTGGGCACGGACCGATCCGGCCTTAACCCGGACCGGTCCGGGGTCTAAAATCATAAAAAAGACGGGGATCCTTCTTTTCTTCTTCTTCTTCCCTAATTTTCTTCCAACAGCCGCACCCCACACACCAAACCCCACCATTACGAAATTTTTTCACTTTTCTTCAACAAAACTTCATCTCACACTACACCATTACTTAATTTCTTCTCATTATCATCTCCTCTCTTCAACACAAAGTGGAAAATTCAAAAAGGGTAAAAAAACAAGCTCCATTTCATTCCGGCGACTTTTCAACTTTTCCGGCCTACTTTTCAACGTTTTCTACATATTAAGGTATAATTTAGTTTATTTAGTTGTCAATTTCGTATTTTTCATAATTTTTTAGATGTTTTGATTTTTGAGTGTGTTGTGACATTTTCATTTTATTGTTGTTTTTGTTGTTGTTTTTGTTGTTGATTGGCATTACCAATATCGTAGAATGGCTGAGTCGAGTACTAGAGTCTCTAAAAAGAGAAAATCAAAAATTCCAATATCAACTCTTGTCGTAGGCACAGTAATTTTATCATCTGAGGAAGAAGCCGTAAGCTTTGAAAAAACCGCATCACCTGAGGCTAAGAAAGCGTATAAGAAAATTTATAGTAAGTGTGATGTTTACGTTGAAAAGGATTAGACTTGGATGACTTAGGTGATGAAGTTAAGAATATCTTTAGAAAGCGTCGGTGGTTAGATTTATGAATTGAGAAGGAAGGAGATTAACACGACTATAGTATTTGAGTTTTATTCGGTTTTATCTAAATTGTCGAAGAACAAACGACTTACTCAATCGAAATCTGTACTTTACGAACCAGAAATATTCCTTTTAACCCTGCCGTCATTAATGCAATTCTAGGAGTTGAGGTTTTTCCTGATGAGGAGGATTACAGGGTAGTTTATAATTTAGATGATCCTGCTAGCTTTGAGCAGACTGCCCTGAGAGCTCAGAATGTTTTTGACCCGACCGCTGTGTGGGTTGAAAATCGGTTTATTTACGGGAACTATTTTAGAGGGTTGAGGGCAATTAAAAGATTTATTAGCCATAATCTCTATCCTTCTCGTAAACATACTGCTTTTGGAAAGGAAGATGTTTGTATCGCTTGGGCGATGGTAAACGATGTTAGAGTGGATGTTGGAAAGGTCATGTTTAAAAGAATTTTTGAGAGTATTGTCATCGCCAGACCAGGGAGTCATCTATACCTTCCCTTGTTTTATCTCTGATTTATGTCGTAGGTTGGGAGTACCATTCCGCTAATGACAAGTTATCTCTGGTGATGGAAATCTGATTGGACCTAGTTTGACTAGTCTTCCGGATGGTAGTATTAGCTCTTTGCTTTAAGACGTCAAACTCGGCCCGACTCCACCAGTTTTACATCTTCTTCTTTTCCATCTTTTTCTAGTCGGCCTCAACAAACTCCTTTCTCCAACACTATCACATATGACATGTTTCAATCTTTAGTAGTGATGATGTTGCACGTGGTCAAGCCAATGTGGCTTTGTATGCCGAGAGTACTAGCGGTGGTGTGATGATCTTCGTAGAGGTTTAAGAAGGAACAGCGATTGCTTCGTAATCCTACTTTGATGATCCCGCCTATCCACCTTGTCGGGCCCGATTCTTATACCTTACCAGAGTGGGTAACACCTATTCCCCCACCTTCGAGCTTTCATCCATCGTCATATCCTTTTGGAAGCCAATCTAGTGGGACAAGTGTATTTTCGACAGGTGTTCAGAGACCAGCGATGTCGAGTTGGGGAGGATTCACTGAGTTTGCACATGTCACGACTGGCATGAGTTTGATGGGTCTTGATAGTTCAGTCAGGACCACGACTACAGTTCAGCCATCAGCTTCTCAGTCGTTTCCGAGTTCGAGTTTTCAAGTTGATCCTGAGGAAGACTACGATGAAGATTGAATTTAATAATTTTGATTAAACATTTTTATTGCACTTTTTATTCGACATTTGTCATTTAAATATTGGTTTGATTTCGTTTTTGTTTAGTTTGATTTTATAAAAATTTGGTTTGCATTTTAAATCGGTTTAGTTTTTATAAAAACTATAAAAAAACCCAAAAATAATTTTCGTATAATTACTACGTCATTTTACAAAAATATAATGTGTCGTTTTATCCGTTCGTATCAAGTTAAATTAACCTTTACAACGTATCTTCGAGGAAAGAGTTAGTAATAGGCACGTGAAGTAAAAAAAAAAAAAAACCAAAGTTCAATTTGACTTTCACCTCATCCCTCAAGTAAAAGTAAGATGAGGCGGACCGGTCCGGCATATTCTCGGACCGGGCCGTGAAGAACAGAAGGCTGAGTCATTTTGAAGTCTGTCTAATGCAGCCACGTACGTATACTTTTACCATCTATTTAAAGAAGTAAAGGCAGGAGCAACAAATGCTCATTCTTTCACTGTCTATCTACCTTAAACTGTATTTCTTTCACTTTTTTATCGAGTTTTAAAAATGTCGAACCACTCTTCACCGTCGGTTAATTCTTACGAGCCTCGTACACCGGATCATCCGGAATCTCAAGCTTCTAATGAGAGTATCATTTTACACAATCGTTTTGCAAATTCTCCAATCCTATTGGAGAAAGGTTTAAATTTCGACAAGCTTGATCAATGGGGAAAAACGATGATTCGAAGTTTTGGTTGGAAAAAATTTGTCAGTACACCGAGAGGACGGGTAAATGTCTCAATAGTGCGAGAATTTTATTCTGCACTTATGACGACATCTATTGTCGATATCACTCAGATTGTTCTAGTAAGAGGAGTGGATGTTCCCTTCTCTTCATCTATTATCAATCAAATCTTTGAAATTTCACCAGTTACGATGCCACATTTTGAATTGCAATGGGGACTACAAAATCCCTCTAATCATTTGAATAAAGTACACGAGTCGTTCCAATGTCTGTTCCCGCTTTTTGATACAAATCACGACATGTCAACACGAGCTTTACTTCCACATCTAAAGGCGTGGAAGCATTTTATAAATTCTCGAGTTTATCCCACCTGGGATTTTGGAAGTTTGACTGAGAATGAAATGCTTCTACTTTTTGCTTTGGCATTCGGTGTATTTGTTGATTGGGGTATATTGATTCAAAAGGCGTGTTGGAGTTTGCGATCACGAGAGGTAGTAGGGAAGCCTATGCCTAATTCATGGATGATATCACGTTTGTGTATTCTTCCGAATGGAGTAGAAGAATTTGGAGACGGATGAAATTTTTCCGTCTCAGAGATAGTCGGTTTGGATTGCTACCGGTTGATACACCGGGTTGTTCGTCTACCATTTAGAGAGTTGTTTGTTGGTGATATTTAAGTTTTAATAAGTTAAATTAAGTTAAGTTTGAAGTTTCTTTAGTTAAGTTTATGTTTTTCTTTTAAGTTTGTATTAATCTATCTTGTTTAATATATATGTTTTAGTTTTTTAAGTTGTTTGTTTTTTTTTTATTTAATGATATAATTAGTATACGCTAAAATAAAATCAGAAAAATAACGTTAATAGATAATTTTAATTTTATTTTCGAACCTACTTCTTTACTACTTATTGAACATCGGGACGATGCCACTTCGTAAGTGGGGAGTAGAGTTAGGTTAGAAAATTCATTAAAATTTTCGAAAAATAGTTAAAAATAATTATATTATATGTCTAATTTAGATTTTAATAAGATTTTAAGTTTATATAATTGAGTAATATTAGATATCGTTTTTATGAAATTATATAAGTATGTTGATATTTATAAGTAAAATTTTTAGAATCAATTTCAATATGAATTATGAGTTTGGAATTGGACTAAGTTTGTTGATTTTTGGCACCACAAAAATATAACTATAGCCAAATAACCTACCTCAGCCTTGATTAGAGTGATCAAGACCTCACTCGAAATTGTCAATTGTGATTAAATAACCAAGCTATAGCTAATTTTGGTCTACATTTCCTTGAAATACCGCAAGTTTGTACGTACTTATGAAAAGAGATGGAGACATAAAAGCTAAGTTTTGGTATATGCTGAGATTGGAAAGATTAGATAAGTAGTAGTATATTCGATCTTACCTCATGACACTTGCAAGATAGTCAATTTTGGTAATAAGTTCGGATATATTAATATTCTGAATTAAGAACGAAGCACCATAATTACACAGAATTAATCAAATATCAGGTATCTTCCTTATCTGTGATTAACATCTTAAAAATAAAAAGAACATATCGGTTGTAGCTACCAATGATTGGAGTGAGTAGGGTATTATCACGAAATGTCCTATATCACTATGAGGTAATTAAGCTCCCGATTGCCTGATGATAGTAGTCCAGCTAGGGAATTATCTCGAAATGTCCTATTGCTGGGAATGAAGGCACAAGATAAAATGAAAAAGAAAAAAGTTGAATCATAAGATCTCAGGAATTATTACAAGTTTAAGGAAACCGGACTTGTAATTTTCGATCGAAAGAGTAATACTCCGATCAATCTTGATGAAGCAATGCCTGTAAGTTTGATTTTCTACACACACTCACGCTTTTAGTTCTTAATCTTAAATAAAAAAAATAAAAAAGAGATGTTAGTAATCGATGATTATTTTTTGATCAAGAATATGAAGATATAGGTACGTACGACTTGCCTCTTTCTCTTTTTGATTTCCCTTTTTTCCGATTAACCAACATCTTGAGCCTAAACTCTATAAGCCGTTTTTGTCGACTACCTGACCGAAGTTTCCGATTCCAAAATTTCATAATAGTTGCGATTAAAATTCTGATATTTTATTTATACTTATTAAGTGTTACATGTACAATTTCATCTAAATAATATTTAATTATTTCAGTTATATACTCTTTCTGTCTTCTTAAGATTTTAAATTAAGATAAATAATATATTTATAATATTGACAATATTACATTAAAAATTATAATCTGATAAATTATACTATCTTTTACTTACCGCTTATTTTTGCTCGAGGACGATCAAAAGCTAAGTGGGGAGTAATTTGATGTATTATTTTATATGATTAAATATACGTTATATTATTATGTTTTATCAACGAATTCTATATAAAATATATGAAATTATGGTATAAATAGTATGAATTGTTAATCTTTATAATTTAGAGTAGTTAGTAGTAATAATAATAAAAAGTTGTAATTTTGTACCGATTTTAGTAAATCGGAGTGTCGTGTCAGATTTACGTGGGTATTTGTGGTATTTTATTGCAGATTTATAAACCGAGACCCCGAGAATCGACATATTGAAGTTAACCATATCTCTGGAATGATTTAGAGAGTGCCACGAGCTTAAATGGTCAATTGAATAGCTTAAGTGGACAAGTGGCCAACCAATCTGGTTAAGTAATAATCGAGAAATGTCTTCGACAAACGAATGGCTCATCAAAACGACATTTTCAGAAAAAGTGTTCTTCACGAAAGTTGTAGATTTTTCCGAGAGCTTTCCAATGCAATTTAAATTATGAAGATTGGAGGTCTACAACGTAAACAGTGATCAAGTGGCTAATCGATTTGGGTTAAGAAAAATCCCGTAAAAGCTTTGGAGGAACACGAGGTTATCAAGAAGGCGTTATCTGAAGAAGAGTCCTTCATGAAAGTTGTAGAGTTTCTCGAGACCTTAATTTTGGCATTTCGTTTGCAATTTTTGGAGGTCCAGAACTCGAGATATGAATTTTAGAAGTTTAATAACATAAATATCTCATACGCACATGGGAGTGTTTTCAGCATGGAAACATCATTATGATTCCGGACCGAGCCGGCCTAATACCGGACCGGTCCGGCCAAGGACTCCATTTTCTATATAAAGGAGCTCATTTCAACAGACGAGGGGGTACCAAATATATATATACATCCTATATATATATATATATATATCTCTCTCTCTCTCTTTTCTTTTTAATTTTTTAGTTGTAGTTGTAAATAAGGCCTTACGCCGTAATAATGTAGTTTTAGTATCGTTATAATGCTCGGGAAAATCTCGGAAGTCGGTTTTGCTAAAGAAGTTGTAATGTCCGAAAATACCATTTCGAATCAACTGCCCGTATTCGGGTAACTTTTTCTTAAGTATTTATGTTTGTTTTTATATTTTTCGTTGTTATAATGTTTTTAGGCTAAATATAATACTGGCCAAAACTATGTAATCGGTTTTATTTCGATCTTTTCGTTAAAGAAATGTTGTTAAGTTAAAATGATTAAAATTGAGTTAATTGAATCTTTTTCTATTTTAATCGTATTCGTATTGACATATTTAACCGATCTGAGGAATTCATAATCTAATTATGAATTGACGCCTCGTAGTCAGGATATGAGATAAAAGATAGAAAAACCGGAGGGTAAAATTGGCCGTGTGAATAACGTGATAACGGAATCCGATTTCCTACCCGGGGGTAAATTTGTTTTGGGAGAAATGAATTTTATTATTAGGAAAAGGTTGTAAAGGACCATTTTACATCTTATTTATGTAAAAAGGACAACAAAAAAATGCAATAGTTGTAAAGGACAAAAAGTAATGTCAATCCAAAAATACCCTTTATAACTAGTCTCATTCCTCCATTATGTGCATCATTCCTCCGTTATCCTAAACTCTAGAAACCCTAGCCTCCTTCATTATGCGCCTCCTTCTTCTGCAACAAATTGAATCCTTCATTGTGCGCCTCCTTCATTTTCTTCTGCATTGAATCTTGAAAGCTGATGTCTTTCCAATCCTCTTCTGATTCGGCGGCGGCATCATCAGATTTCCATGAGGCGGCGGCATCATCAGAGAAGTTAAGCGGCGGCACATTGCTGCATCATCAGCGGCGGTGGCGGAGAATCCATTGTGATAGGAAGAACATTGCAGCATCATCAGCGGCGGAGGAGAATCCATTGCAGCATCATCAGCGGCGGATTAGAGCTCGGATTAGAGCTCGGATTTTTGGGGACTGAAATCTGCTCGGATTAGAGCGGCGGATTTTTGGGGACTGAAATCAGGTTTTTTTAGGTTTTGCTGATGATGGGAAGGAGCAGGTGTAATGGAGCAGATTTCATAACTGCCATTACAGTTTCCCATTATGGAGCAGATTTCATAACTGATTCGAGCAGATTAGTAAGAAGGTAAACCTGATTTCCGGCGTCGATTCGAGCAGATTTCCATTCGATTCGAGCGGCGGAGCAGATTTTTGTTCCATTTTTTTAGGTTTTGCTGCATTTCGGTTTTGATCAATTGTTGTTGTATGAATCCTACTGTCTTTATTTTTGTTCTTGAAGAATTGTTGTTGAAGAATTATCAATTGTTTGTTTTTGAGGAATTATCAATGCATTTTTTGTAATGTTACTACATTTTTGTATGAATGTGCACGATCTTAAGGTACACAAATCCCCTATTGGGGTTCCCCTTTCCAAGTAGGGTATAGAAAGAGTAACGTTTTGGCATTTTTTCTATGAATGTGCACGATCTTAAGGTACACAAATCCCCTATTGGGGTTCCCCTTCCCCAGTAGGGTATAGAAAGCAATGGAAACACCCTCAAACATAGTAACACATAATGTAGTAACTCGTAGTAACACCAACACGTAGTAACACCAGCACGACTTTAATGTGAAAAGAAAAAAAAATATTATCATTAAGGGTATTTTTGTACATGTCTTTTTTTTTGTCCTTCTCAACCAAATATTATTTTTTTTGTCCTATTCTTCATTTAAGATGTAAAGTTGTCCTTTAGGACCACCACCCATTATTATTATAATTTGTACTCGAGATCGTAATAATGTTAAATCATCAGTTAATCGAAACTTAAACCGGAAAGTTAAATCGTCCGGCTTTGACAACCGGAGCCTTTAAAATAAAATTGACCGTTTGTGAACGGAATGACTCCTTTTATCTAAAGGTAGATTTGTACTCGGGACCTGTTCAGAAAAACCGTAACAGTTGTGGACCTTGGACTGATGCAATGGACATATGACAATTTCATACGCTCGTGTGAGGAGGAATTGTTTACCTCAGGAGTGCACCGTTTCATTTACTCAATTGGACCTAAAATAAAAGGATAGATCGAACGCATTTCATTTAATCGGAAAAGATCGTATAAACCAATTATATAAGTTTTGGCGATTTCTAAAATTATACATTTAGTATATTGGTACTATATATTTATATCTATATATATACTTTGCAATTTATGTACATCTATATATATATATATTTATATATCTATATATATTATATTAGAATAACTTTTAAATTACGTATTTATTTTATGTTGACTAGAATAGTAGTGATTGGTGTTATAAAATTGCGGTTTAGATCGAGTTAATAACAGCTCTTTGGTGTTTAACCACACGTAAAAGAAATTACCAAGTTCCCTGTGGATACGATACTCTGACTCACCATACTAGCACCACAATTTGACCCGGTACACTGCCGGTTAGAATCGTTTAACCCGGGAAATGTCTGTCAGATTTCTGGCACCATTCTCAGGGTTAGGTTTAGGGTTCGTCAGCACTCTGATAATCAAGGTCTATGTTGAATACTCTTTTGACGTCCACTATTAAATGTTTTTTTCGTGAAATGACTGCCGAGTTTTAGGAGCTTCTCTTTAACGAGATGACCTATAGTTCCGGGTCTGGCTTGCCTATGATCGTTGCTTAATCGCTCCAATCCATAAGTGTGAGTTTCAGTGTACTCGGTTATTGATCGGCTAAAACTGAGTGTCCAATCTTACCGGCAGTGTACCGGGTCTAATTGTAGTGTAGTCTGGTGAATCAAGTGTCGAATCCTCAGGGAAAAGAAAATGTAATTTAAAATGTGACTAAACACCAATTAGCTATTATTATCTTGATCTAAGTCGCAATTCTTTTTACTTAGAGCTATTCAAATGATAAATAAGTAAATATTTATATAGATACCACTATAATAGATAATTAAGAAGAACTAACCAAGACAATGTTATTGAATTATGCTCTCTTCTAGTTTAATGGATGTGATCAAACTTCTTGTTTTAAAGTGTTATTGATTATGTGAAACGGTATACTCCTCAGCTAACAAATTCCCCTCATACGAGTGCACGAATTCGTTCTATGCCTCCTCCTTGGTAAAACCGTAATTAAACCTAATGATTTGACATGATAATCTCTCGAGTATAAATATTCTGTCCCCGGATAAGAAAGAGGGTTCCGTTTGTCAGACGGCCAATTTTACCTTCCGATCTTTCTACCCTTTTCTCATACCCTAACGTCTCTGGTCAGTTCATGATTAGGTTATGGTTCTGTCCACACTGGTTAATTACGTCAATACAGACTATCAATTAGTTCAAGTAGAAAGAGATTCATCATATTCAATTTTTAATCATATTTTAACTTAGTCATCATCCATTTCCCTAAAAGAGAGACATATTTCAATTACACGTCTTGGCTAGTTGTATAGTTAGCCTACATACATTGTTACTAGTAGAGAAAATTGTATATAAAAAAAAACAAACATAATAACAGCAGAATATTACCGATTACAATTGTTGAAATGAGGCTTCGTCCTCTGAATGGCACAACAGTGATAAATTCAACAATCTTCAATAATTATTCTAACTATTACAACAATACTACTACTACTTTTATGGCAGAATGCCTACTGAAATAATATTTACAGAGAGTAGATATAATGACAGAGATATATATCAGAATCTATATCCCCCTCTTTCAACTCATAAATGATGTATTTATAGGCTGTGATTTCAGGTCCGGCGTGCGCCGAAACTGGTCCGGCGTGCGCCGGATTAACCGATTTCGAATATCATGTGTCAGACGCACATGGGTAACATGGGAGTAATTATCACATAATCCGGCGTGGACCGGTTTCTTCCGGTCTGCGCCGGGTTTGTCTGCCACTTGATAATTTTTTTTATGATTTGATTCCGATTCTTCTACTTTGTATCACATAATACCTGTATAACAACAACAAAAACGACAAAAACACAGGTAAATCTGACAACAAAAGTTATAATTTGTATTATGTCGTCTTTTTTGTATCTATTAGATTTTTATATGTTATTTTACTATCTTTTAATATTTTTAGATAAAATTAATCAATAATATATATAAAATGTGATAATATTTTGTTATAAATTTAACATATATCAACTATTCCCCACTTAGCTTTTGATCGTCCTCGAGCAAAATAAGCGATGATAATAAATAAAAATTCATAATGAAAACAATATAATTTATTTAGACTAAATTTCCAATTTAGTAACATATACTGTTAATATTATAATTATATCAGTTTTATCTATCTAAGATTATTTAAGAAGATAAAAAGTGTGTATAACTCAACAAATTAGTTATAAAATATTATCTAAAATGAAATTCTTCATGAATTACTTAAAAAAAAATATTTAGAATAACTTAAAAATCGCCACTATATGAATTATCGGAATCAAGGACTAAGTCAAGTAGTTGGCAAAATGGCTTATAACGTTCAGGTTCAGGGTGTTTGGCTAATCGAAGGGATATGAAAGGAAAATCGAAAGAGATAGAAGCAAGTCGTACGTACTTACACCTTAAACTTTTGATCAAAAATATCTTGATTAGTAACATCCTGATACTGACTATATATATATATATATATATATTTTTTTTTTTTTTTTTTAACAGCATACTAATATATCCGAACTCATTACCAGAATCAGCTATCTTTCAAGCGTCATGAGGTGAGGACAAATATATTAGTACCTAACTATTCCAACAATTGGTACAAGATTGCCTTCCAAATAATATTTATTCCAATCTCAGCATATACTATTTTTGAATTTCGATGTCGTCACCGCTATCCATAAACACATACTAAACTTGCGGGATTTCAAGGAAATGTAGACCATTTTAAGTTAAGGGTCGGTTTTTCTTAGTTAATCATAATGGCTACTTTCGAGTGAGGTCTTGATCACTCTTCAAGGCTGAGGTGGGGACAAAAATTGGAAATTATGTTCGGGTAGGCTATTTGGCTTTAGTTAGTCAAAGTGATGCCAAAAATCTCGTCATTCCTAATCCGATTCCAATTTCATACTTGTCTTGAAAATGAAAATTATTCTAAAATTTTATTATAAGTGATTCTTTGTCCAATTCCATAAAAAAAAATATTTCATACTAATTATCTAGATATACATACTTAATTTCTTATTAAGATCTAAAATAGATATAAATAATATAGAAATAATATATCAAGCTTACTTTACTAAAAAAAAAATTCTATCAAACTATATCATTTTTATTATAATAATTATATATTATTTCATTTATTTCCTTGAGGATAATTAAACTAAGTGTATAAGTATTTGATATATTAACTTCATTTTATTTACTAACCTAACTTCATTTACCACTTACGAACTGTCATCGTCCCGATGATAAGTGAGTGAAAAGATGGGTAGAAAATAAATGGAATTATTTTAACTAAGGTGATACGAGTTTTTCTTCTGAATTATTCGTTTAGAAAAGAAAAAACATAACATTTTTATTAAAGGAAATATTAATATTACACAAAAATATAAAGACATAATTAAACAAACTTACGGAATAAAAACAACTGAAAATAACTTAAAAACTGAAAACATCTTATTCCAACTACTAAACCAACCACTTAAATTCCTCTCTTCATACACAGATGAAACTACTCCTCTAATCTTCTGCTGTAGATGAACCACTTGGTACATCCACTGGAAGCAGACCTAGAAGAGGTTGACGAGAAGGAAAGATCTCATCCGAAGCAGTCTCCGGAACTCCAGCAAAACGGACACAGATTTTAGAGATCAAAGATGCAAACGGCATCGGTTGACGAAAATTTCGTCTACCAAGAGCAAAGTTGATGGCCGTCTTGTGGATCAGGACTCCCCAGTCAATAATAGCTCCAATCGTAATAGCATACGGTAGCAACATCTCATCATCAGAAACCTCGGAAAAGTCCAAAGTTGGAAAAACTCGTGAATTTATAAAGTGTTTCCAGGTTCGAAGATGAGGAAGCAAAGCTGAAGTGGAGACAACATGATCACGGTTGTAATTTGGAAAGAGAATTTGGAAAGCTTCGGCACACTTATCAATAACACCATGAACTGTGTCCAAATTCCACTGCGATTCATAATGACTATTTGGGGTAGTTTGGACAGGAGGTATTTGAAAAACTTGATTGATGATAAAAGGAGTGAATGGTACAATACAACCACGGACACGCACAAAGCGTGTAGATGCTGGTAAAAAGCAGTCCGACGATCTTCGCATAAAATTCTCGAACTAGAGTGACATTGACCTTGCCTCTTGGTGTACGGACAAAACGATCCCATCCACCTCCTTCAATACGGAGAAATCCCCACTGGTTCATTTTTCGAAAGTTGAGACCCTTCTCAAGCAAAATAGGAGATTGACTGAAATTGGCAAGATAACGGTCTTGAGCTGTTTGGTGTGGATAATCATTAGGATTGAAAAATAAAGGTTGAATATCCGGGATTTCATCATTTGGGTACAACTGGGGAGAGTAACTGTTAACTGAAGGAGAAGAATGATTAGACATTTTGTACCGTTAATCAGTAGGTGAAAGAGAGGAAGGTGTATCCTTCTAAGATAGCAAAGGTGCTATTTATAGGTAAAAATTCGAGTAGAAGAGGAAAAAAAGTGTTCCAGTGACATAAATAGATCTTCCGGCGTGGACCGGTTTCTTCCGGCCTACGCCGGATTCTATTAAATTCTGGCGGTATAAATACCCTAGTCTCTAGCTGTCAGGTCGGTGATAACCCGGCGTAAACCGGAAGTAACCCGGCGTACGCCGGTTTGCACTATTCATGGACAGAGACGAAAATGGTGTACCTTTGCCCAAAATTTTTTTAAAACACCTTACTAAAACAACCAAATTTTATAAAATTATTACAAACTCGGGAAATTATTTAAAAGTGCACTAACCCCTGAGTGCATCAACCAAACGTCAACGTTAAAATTTCTAGTTCCAAAACAACATAATAAAAGAAAAAAATCATCAAAGTACAAATGTTTTTCAGATGATAATATTTTAACCAGTTTATTCGAAGTCTTCAAAATTCACATCGTGCGGCGGCTGTGTCATGGATTGAGTCGAAACTGCTCCAAAGTCGGAAGTTGAAGTCGTGGTATAGAATGGATCTTGTGAACGCATGGTGGACATAGTAACCGAACTTTCGAAACCAAGCGATCCAAAACCGGTAGTGACAGCTGAAACCGAAGCGTAATCTCCAAATCCTGAAGTAGCAGCTGTGACACCTGGAAACATACCACCTGACATACTAAACTGACCCGAAGTAGCCTGAGTGTAAGATTGAGAGGTAGGAGGCGAAGGAATCGGTCGAACCCAGGCTGGTAAGGTATAGGGATCTGCCTGGCACTGAGGCAGATCATCAGACATCTGCTCATAAGCAGGGTCTAGACCTCTCATGAAAGCTCGCTGACCTCTAACTCCCACTCTAATATCATTGGCCCACTGCCTGACTCGGTCGAATCCTAATAGCATATTAGTTTGACTTCTATCAATTGCACTAAGAATGGCGTCAGACTGGTGATAACTCTGACTCTGCACAGGCTGCCTAGAAGAGGATCCAAATAGGGGTGGGATTCTAGTGCGAGGATTTCTTGTATTCTTTGTCGGTTAGGATTATTATAATCAAGTTTACCAGCAGGTTGCGGGGCAAGTCTAGGGCCTATGATTGGGGTATCAGCAGAAACAATTCTGTCAGCAGGTAAGGCTGGGACTCTCGCCATCAGACACAATGCAGAGATTAGATTTGGAAATGGCATGTTTCCTTGCGGAATACGAGCACGAGCAAAATCCCAAACCTTATTGAAAATCAATTTTCCTAGATTGACCGGAACATCCTTAACTATTGCCCAAGCAGTAATGACATCATCTCTACCAAAAGCACTGACATGAGTAGATGGACTGACATTATAGCCCAGAAACATCTTAATAGCTCTGACATCCTTAATACAACCCCCGTATGCAAACCTATTATCAATCCAAGTTGCAGATGGGTCGAAGGCTTGTTGAGCTTCATAAGCCTTAGCTTGCAAAACACTAGGCTGGGTTAAACCCCAAACAGAATAATAATCTTCCTCATCAGGAACCTCAGGAATGGAAAAAAATGCATTAATGACTGACTGAGTAAAAGGGACGGTAGCATTTCTAAGAGAAACAGAGGTCAAAGGGCCTTCATCTACAGGCTCATAGGCAGAAATGACAGATTAAAATCCAGCAACCATCGTGGCATTGACAGGGTCAACACGCTCATGGGCAATCTCCATCCACCCTCTACTCTCAAAAATTTCCTTCAGTTCAGGTCCTAAGGAAGTAAACTCAATACCACGCTCTAACAATACTGAACACTTTGAAAAATATCTATCATAAGCTGATACGGCAGCAGGACTGGCGGTTTTTTTAAAGGATATAGCCTCTTCTTCTGCTGTGAGAGGTCTAGGTTCATGCACAGGTATTACAGGTGGTAAATCAGATTTTCTTTTCTTATAACCCTTTTTACGAGAGGAAGACTCAGTCATCTACGATTGTGGTATCGACAACAACACCAAATAACAAAAAGTAATATTAAAACACAATGAAAACATCAACAAAAAATGATAAAATTGATACTTAAAATTATAAATTTGATAAATAATTATTTTAAATGGTTACCTGAAAATGTGAGGGATGTAGAAAAAGTGGGTGGCCGGAAAATATGTCACTTCGCCGGAATTGTGTGCTTAAGCCGAAAATCACCAACTTTGAGTGTAATGTATTAATTTGTTGTGTTTGTGGTAGGAGAGGTATTTGAATTAATAAAACTAGAGAAGAAAAGAGGTGGGTTATGGTGTAAAGAGGTGGGGAAGAAAGGGGTGGGGGCGGCGCTGTAAAAGAAATTGGGGAGAAGAGGAAGAAGAAAAGAGAGAATCCGTAGGTTAAGTTCATTTAATTCCGGCGTGGACCGGTTTAGTCCGGTCTACGCCGGGTTTTTAAAATCCGTTTTTTTTTATTTTATAAAATCACAAAATCATTTAATGATAAAATAAACTATTACGATATTTTTGGTATGATAATTCTAATTATATCATATAAACTATATATGATATAAAATAAGTTTATCATAACATTTTTATGAAATCTTTGAAAATAAAATTCAATCTAATTTTACTCCTATCATCCTTAAATCTTCGAGATTTCTATAATAGCGGTCCATCAACCTAATTCCTAGGAATGATGCGTTTGAATTCTCTCTTTGTTGTCCATCGGGATTTTCGGATAACCACCTAGTCGTTCCCATCTTAATTACATTCAAACATTCATCCTGGGATTTGGTTGTGCTTTCCCCACATTTTCCACTGTGCTCACTCTTTCCACAGATTCTACATCTCTTTAAAAATCTTGCCCTTCTCTTTATAGCACTTCTTGATTTTCCATTACAAAGATCTCTTTCTTTGATTTTACTTATCAGTTCTTTATTCAATTTAAAAACTAAGGTTTCTATTTTAAAGGCAACATCTTTATCTAAACCTAATTTTAAAAGTAAAATAAAAACTTCTATTCTATTTATAAAAGGCATTCCAGTTCTTTAATGTCTATCCGGTAAAAGACGAAACTAATTAAATTGCATAATAAAAAATAAATAAATAAGAAAGAGTGTACCTGGGATCACCTTAGTTTGTGGCTGATAGCAAAACGTTTCTTTTTAATCTGTTGGAGGATCGCTAAGGTACATAACTTCTCTTGTTAGAGGTATTCCTTCTTCCTTTACGAATAACTTCACTCTGTGGCCATTGGCTATAAAAGTTGTGAATCCATCAGTTAATTCTATAGCTCCTGACTTATAGATTTTTGTTACCTCATATGGACCTGTCCATCTTGATTTAAGCTTACCTGGAAACCACTTCAAACGTGAATTATATAAGAGTACTCGATCACCTACATGAAACTCACGAAGATAGATCCTCTTATCATGGAAAGATTTATGCATTCCTTGTAGATTCGAGCATTTTCGTAAGCGTCGAGACGAAACTCATCGATTACATTAATCAAGTAATCTATAATCACCAATGACCTTTGGATCAAAATTTAGAAATTTAATAGCCCAAAAGGCTCGATGTTCTAATTCAACGAGGAGATGACAAGATTTTACAAAAACTAATTTATAGGAGAACAACCAATTGGCGTTTTGAAGGTCAGTTTCTATATGCCCATAATGCATCATCTAGTCTTTCTGCTTGCTTTTACGATTTGACTCTATAGTTTTTCCACGATTCTTTTTATTTCTCTATTAGATATTTCTACATGTCCACTAGTTTGTGGATGATATGGTGTGCCAAGTTTATGTTTTACACCATACTTCTCAATTAATTTTGTAAATGGACGATTCTGAAATGTGATCCTTGGTCACTAATGATAGCCCCTAGAGTGCCAAATCTAGTGAATATATTCTTTTAAGGAATTTTAACACTACTTTAGAATCATTAGTGGGAAGAGCTTCAGCTTCTACCCATTTGGATACATAATCGACCATCACTAAAATGAATTTCTTACCAAAAGATGGAGGAAAGGGGCCCATAAAATCAATACCCCAGACATCAAATAACTCACACTCCAAAATAGGTTGGAGCGGCATCTCGTGCTTCTTGGTAATATTTCCCCATTTCTGGCATGATTCACAAACCCTTGCATAGTGGTGTGCATCTTTATATAGAGTAGGCCAGTAAAATCCACTTTGCAAGACTTTGTAGGCGGTTTTCCATCCTCCATGGTGGCCTCCAGCCTCACGATCATGGCAAAAGGATAGTATACTTACAATCTCATCATTGGGTACACATTTTCTAATTATACCATCCGAACATTTTCGAAAAAGATCCGGTTTTTCCCAATAGTAGAATTTTAGATCATAAAAGAACTTCTTTTTCTGTTGCCATGTCCAATGAGATGGAATATATTCACAGGTAAAGTAGTTAACAATATTACTGAACCATGGCGAGCTTTCTTTGGATAAATTACCAGCTTTAACCAGTTGCATTCTTGGAGGAGCATCTACCATGAGGAGTTGTTCATCTGGAAATGAATCTTTGATCCCTTGTCTTCCTCCTTTTCTTTCTTCAAATTTCATACGACTCAAATGGTCTGCCACTACATTCTCACTACCTTTTTTATCTTTAATTTCAATGTCAAATTCTTGAAGTAACAGAATCCATCTAAGAAGACGAGGCTTCGCATCTTTCTTCTTTAGTAAGTATTTTAATGCTGAATGATCAGTATAAACAATTACTTTAGAACCAATGAGATATGATCGAAATTTGTCTAAAGCAAATATCACAGCCAGCAGTTCCTTTTCTGTGGTGGCATAGTTAAGTTGGGCTGTGTTCAATGTATGGGATGCATAGTAGATTGCCTTAAGTACTTTGTTATGGCGTTGACCTAGGACAGCTCCAACTGCTAGATCACTTGCATCGCACATAAGTTCAAAGGGTAAGTTCCAGTCTGGTGCTACTAGAACTAGTGCAGTTACCAATCGTGCTTTCAAAGTTTCAAATGCTTCCATACATTTGTCATCAAACTTAAATGGTACTTCCTTTTCAAGCAAATGACTGAGAGGTTTCGCTATACGTGAAAAATCTGCAATAAATCTTCTATAGAAACCCGCATGTCCAAGAAATCCTCTCAGAGTTTTCAGGTTTACTGGTGGAGGTAATTTTTTAATTATTTCGACTTTGGCTTTATCTACCTCAACACCTTCTTCAGAAATTCGATGACCTAGAACAATACCATCTGATACCATTAGATGACATTTTTCCCAATTTAAAACTAGGTTTGTGTCTTCACAGCGTTGAAGTACACGTTCTAAGTGTAGAAGACATTCTTCAAAAGAATCTCCAAAAACGCTAAAGTCATCCATAAAGATTTCCAAAAAATTTTCTACCATATCTGAAAATATTGCCATCATGCATCTCTGAAACGTAGCTGGTGCGTTACATAATCCAAACGGCATTCTTTTATAGGCAAAAGTTCCATATGGACATGTGAAAGTCGTTTTTTCTCTATCTCCTGCTGCAATAAATATTTGTAAATAACCTGAATAACCATCCAAGAAACAATAAAATTTATGTCCACTTAATCGTTCTAACATCTGTACGATAAATGGAAGTGGATGATGGTCTTTCTTGGTATGCTCATTCAGTTTACGAAAATCGATACACATTCGATATCCTGTGACTTCCCTTGTTGGAATCCATTCGTGTTTATCATTCTCCTTTATCGTGAATCCGCCCTTTTTAGGCACTACTTGGGTAGGACTTATCCATTCACTGTCGGATATGGGAAAGATTATCCCCATTTCTAGTAACTTAATAACCTCTTTCTTGATTACTTGTTGCATATTCGGGTTGAGACGGCGTTGTGGTTGGATACATGGTTTAGCCTCTTCATTCAAGATGATTTTGTGTACACAAATCTCAGGACTTATTCCCTGAATATCTGCCACTGTCCATCCAAACGCTTTCTTATGTTGTCTTAACATTCTTAACAACCGATCTTCCTGTGACTTGGTCAACGATGATGAGACAATAACAGGAAGGAAATTATCATTTTCAAGAAAGGCATATTTGAGATTTGAAGGGAGAGGTTTCAATTCCAGATTCTTTGGTGGTTCTTCTACCGAAGGTTTCAATACTGGTCCATTCAGTTCTAAATCTAAATAACGGTGCCAAGGACGCTTCTCAAAAGAACTTCCGGTGTCGAGATAAAAAATGATTTCTTTCATTTCTTGGCTGTCTCCTTCGTAGATAGATAAGGTTAAACATTCTTCGAGCTTATCTTCAAAAAATTTCGATTCAGCATCATTCGTATATATAGAAGATATGCTTTCTATGAATGAACATGATTCTTGCGATTTGTATGGATGCTTCATAGCCTTAAAGATATTAAAGGTGACTTCATCTTCATTGACTCTTAAAATTAATTCGCCCTTTTGGACATCGATAAGAGTTCTTCCTGTAGCTAGAAATGGTCGACCTAGAATAAGAGGTGCTGAAAATCCTTCTTCCATTTCCATTACTACAAAGTCAACTGGAAAGTAAAACTTATCTATCTTAACCAATACATCTTCGATGACTCCTTTAGGACGTTTTATAGACCTATCTGCCATCTGGAGAGTCATTTCGGTGTTTTTAAGTTTTCCTATTCCGAGTTTCCTATAATCCTCATAAGACATAAGATTAATGCTAGCTCCGAGATCACAGAGTACCTTTTTAAACAGGAAACCCCCAATCTCACATGGGATGGTAAAACTACCTAGGTCTTTTAGTTTAGGAGGAAGCTTATCTTCAGAATATCATGGAACATTCTTCATTAAGGCAGATATTCTCATATTCTTCTAAACGTTTTTTGTTCGAGAGAATATCCTTAAGAAACTTGCCATAAATAGGCATATTGATTAGTGCTTCAATGACAGGAATGTTGACATTCAGGTGACGAAATGTATCAAGGAAACGTGCATACTTTTTATCCGTTTTCAACTTTTTAATTTGATCTCTGGGTGGGTAAGGTAAAGACTCAAGGTCAATAAATTCAGGTTTTTCAGTCATGTTCTCCTTACCTTTCTCCTTAGATTTTGATGCTTCCTTAAATGTTTGAGCATCTGGTGGTCTCCATGTGTCATGATCCTGCACTATCTTCTTTGAAATTTGTTCAAAATCCTTCTTTACTTGTTCTGTTGGGGTATTGCTACTCCCTACTTGAATTGTACTATTAGTAATTTCATCCTTTCTAACATGTTCATTGAATAAGGTCCGTAGATCGCTAGCCCTGGGATTTTTCAGTATTCTCGGGACTTTGATCCATTCTTCTTCTTCTATTTCAGTTTCAACTTGATTATTACGACTTAAGAATTCACCAATGATTTCTTCTTCTTCTTCACTGAATTCTGGTTCGTCCTTACTTTCCAAGTCCTTTTCGAATTTGTCATCTAAATCATCTTCTACTTCGTTGTTTCTTGAGTTTTCTACTCCATTACTTCCACACATCTTTCTGCTTCGGGTAATAACAGCATTCACCTCTCTCGGGTTTCTTTCAGTATTACTAGGTAATCCTCCCGGAGGTCACATTCTTTCGTTCTCCTCTCTACTCAAGTGATCTTCCATATTACATGCTTGATGCTTCTATAGTTCTCATTCTCGTGTCATGCCCACTCATGGATGTTTTCAAAGTACTCATATCCTTAGTAGCGAGTTCTATAGAAGTCATCATGGTTTCCATATTCTGAGCTTGGGTAGACATCACACCCATCATATTTTCCATTAATTTTTCCCATTTGTCAACTCCTTCTACGGACTGAGTTGAACTTTGAGTAACTGGTATACTTTGCGTGGTGTGTTGTGGGTATAATCTGGGAGGTGATTGATGGTTTTGATTCGATGAATTTCCCTGGTAACTCTGGTTTTGACTATTGTACGAGGTTTTGTATTGAGTCGGGTAGGGTGGTTGTCCCTGCTTACTTGGGTTTTCCGCCCAACGAAAGGTAGGATGGTCTCTTTTAATGGCATTGAATGAATTTGAATAAGCATTATTCAGATTCCTATGTTGTTGTAGGAAACTTACTTCTTCCCTAGAATATTCTTCGGATTCTTCTATTCCATTATCATTATTTCTCATCCCATCATTCGAATATTCATTTAATAACTTCCCTTCTGAGCCAGAATTCTTGTTTCCTTGTAAGCCATCAAACTTTCTACTAAGATTTTCCAGATGTGCTAAAACTTCTGAGTTTGATGTAGATTCACCTACAAATGCTACTTTTCTCGTACTAGAACCGGTTTCCCACATTCGGTTATTCTTAGAAATTTTTTCAATAGCATCGTAGACAACTTGAGCTTCACTCATCATTAAAGAGCCTCCACATGCGTGATCAACATCAGCACGTGAATCCTTTCTCAATTTACGACAAAAAAGTTGGATTTGCATGTCAAGAGAGTAACCATGATCGGGACAAGCTCTTAACAACTTTTTAAATCTTTCCCACGCATTCCCAAGTGTTTCCCCGGATCCTTGTCTAAAATTTGCAATTTCGACCTTTAATTCCAAATTCCTACCTGGAGTGAAATATTGTTTTAGAAACTCAGTTTGAATGTCCTGCCAGCTTGTCAACGAATGATGTGGGAGTGACATAAACCAGTCTCTAGCTCTTCCTTTTAATGAAAAAGGAAACATCGACATCCTTGTCAATTCACGATGAGCACCTTGGCTCTTGGCAGTGTTGCACAATTCTTCAAAAAGATATAGGTGATGATGCGGATCTTCGTCATCTTCACCAAGAAATTGAGCTCGTGTGTCAATCAAACCAAAAAGATGGGATTTAATTTCAAAGTTATTTGCTCCTTCATTAGGTAGACGAATTGGATTGTTAGTTTCATTTCTTCTCAAAGTCTGATCACAAATCGGTCTTGGGTTTGGTGGGTTATTATTATGATGATTATTCTGATTTCGGTTCTGGTTATTCCGATTATTGGGATTCTGGTTATTGAGATGTGGTGGTGGTGGTGGAAGATTTTGTAGCGGTGGATTAAGATTATTGAGGTTTTGTCCATGTCCATGGGCATGAACAAGCCCTTGTTCAGGTGGTGTTTCTTCACTGGCCTCGGCCATTCCCGTACCTCGAGTTGATGATTCCTGGGGAGATACACCTTCAAGATGTCCTTGGCTGGTCTGGCCACGTCTATTTTCTCCTCTTAATTGTCTTTCGTAAGTATTTATATCTGGCTTATAAGGAGTAAGTGGGGCCTTACCGCTTCGGGTCATCAACTACAAAATTTAGAAACCAACACTAAAACAGTAAAAGTGGCTACTTACCAATGAGGTAAGTACCAAAGAAACGAAAAGTAGAAATAAGATTAAGAAAAGTGTTGACTTATTCTCAAGAGTTTTGAGCTAATATAAGTAGTAACCATAGACATAATAAATTAACGTTACTTATTCCCCGGCAACGGCGCCAAAAACTTGATCGGCTAAAACTGAGTGTCCAATCTTACCGGCAGTGTACCGGGTCTAATTGTAGTGTAGTCTGGTGAATCAAGTGTCGAATCCTCAGGGAAAAGAAAATGTAATTTAAAATGTGACTAAACACCAATTAGCTATTATTATCTTGATCTAAGTCGCAATTCTTTTTACTTAGAGCTATTCAAATGATAAATAAGTAAATATTTATATAGATACCACTATAATAGATAATTAAGAAGAACTAACCAAGACAATGTTATTGAATTATGCTCTCTTCTAGTTTAATGGATGTGATCAAACTTCTTGTTTTAAAGTGTTATTGATTATGTGAAACGGTATACTCCTCAGCTAACAAATTCCCCTCATACGAGTGCACGAATTCGTTCTATGCCTCCTCCTTGGTAAAACCGTAATTAAACCTAATGATTTGACATGATAATCTCTCGAGTATAAATATTCTGTCCCCGGATAAGAAAGAGGGTTCCGTTTGTCAGACGGCCAATTTTACCTTCCGATCTTTCTACCCTTTTCTCATACCCTAACGTCTCTGGTCAGTTCATGATTAGGTTATAGTTCTGTCCACACTGGTTAATTACGTCAATACAGACTATCAATTAGTTCAAGTAGAAAGAGATTCATCATATTCAATTTTTAATCATATTTTAACTTAGTCATCATCCATTTCCCTAAAAGAGAGACATATTTCAATTACACGTCTTGGCTAGTTGTATAGTTAGCCTACATACATTATTACTAGTAGAGAAAATTGTATATAAAAAAAACAAACATAATAACAAATGAGAATATTACGATTACAATTGTTGAAATGAGGCTTCGTCCTCGAATGGCACAATGATGATAAATTCAACAATCTTCAATAATTATTCTAACTATTACAACAATACTACTACTACTTTTATGGCAGAATGCCTACTGAAATAATATTTACAGAGAGTAGATATAATGACAGAGATATATATCAGAATCTATATCCCCCTCTTTCAACTCATAAATGATGTATTTATAGGCTGTGATTTCAGGTCCGGCGTGCGCCGAAACTGGTCCGGCGTGCGCCGGATTAACCGATTTCGAATATCATGTGTCAGACGCACATGGGTAACATGGGAGTAATTATCACATAATCCGGCGTGGACCGGTTTCTTCCGGTCTGCGCCGGGTTTGTCTGCCACTTGATAATTTTTTTTATGATTTGATTCCGATTCTTCTACTTTGTATCACATAATACCTGTATAACAACAACAAAAACGACAAAAACACAGGTAAATCTGACAACAAAAGTTATAATTTGTATTATGTCGCCTTTTTTGTATCTATTAGATTTTTATATGTTATTTTACTATCTTTTAATATTTTTAGATAAAATTAATCAATAATATATATAAAATGTGATAATATTTTGTTATAAATTTAACATATATCAGTTATCTCGAAGTTATTGCAATCAAACACCTTTCTACCCACAACTTGCCATTCGCATCTCTCCGAAGTAGAACATAGTAGTTTTAACTTCCCCTTGTCGGACCGGAAAGGTTTCCACATGTAATTATTTTTCAATGCGTGGTAACTCATTTTCATCTGCATATCATCCTTGTCTCTGAACTTTTTACCAATATACAATAATCCAGAATCTTCAGTCTGAAACGCCCCATCCCATGGACACGGAGGAAGTTCGGAAGCCGGAATGTCTGAACATGAACACCTCTGTTGCGATTAATACTTGCCGTACTAAATCGGTGACCATATCAGGGTTCTGTTCTAATCAGTGGCGGAGGCAGGATTTCGGTTCAGGGAGGGCACAACTCTCCATCGAATGCCACAAAAAATTTACAATGCATAATTGAAGAAGCAAAATGAAAAAATAAAAAAAGCATAATTGAAGAAATAAAAAAAAGTTAATGCAGCATTAGGGATTCGATCTTGTAACCTTTAGCAATAAAACTCTTAGCCTAACCACTGCGCTACATAGATCTATTCAATATTATTACTGATTGCAATATATATATATACTTAAACGAAGCTAATATTAAAATATATAAGGGTATACTAGTAATTTATCAAAAACGGAGGGGGGCACGCGCCCCCTCTAGGGCCTTAATAGCTCCGCCCCTGGTTCTAATGGTGCTCTCATAAAACTCGTAAACGATCCACCGATATTGGGACCTGGTTGCATCGGTGTTGGCATATCAAGGTTCTGTTCGAAAGGCGCTCTTAAACAACTCATAAACGATCCACCGATATTGGGACCCGCTTGCATCGGTGTTGGCATATGAAGGTTCGAAAGGCGCTCTCAGAAAACTCGTAAACGATCCACCGATATTGGGACCCGCTTGCATCGGTGTTGGCATAACAAGAGGCGGACGATCAACTGCTGGCTTGTTCCATTTATGTTGACATTATGACTTGTCCCGTCAAACTGTTGTTGGATGTACGGTGTGTGCGTTGTCAGCTAAAATTAGGCCGAGGTGTGTGAATTGGCTGACGAATCATATTCGCAATTATTCCCCAATCGTAGTCAGGTTCACTTGTGATGTCAATGACTTGTTGAGCTGAAGTTATATTCAGTTGGATGGCAGTTTCATGAGGGGATAAGGCTGATGTGGTAGGTACAACATGCTCTCGGGAATTTTGATTACAGTCCAACTCGGATGTAAAATCCTCAATGCCTCTATCATTTTCCGCATGAAGTTGCTCATTTAAGTCAAATTCATTCTCATCTTCCGTATCGTCATCGTGCATAACCGGTTCAGCGTTAACGCATTGTTTCACAGGTTCTTTCTCAAAATATCATCAATGTAGCCTAGCCATGTATCATCGTCCAAAACATCCATCGGTTGGTCATAATATCCGTACATTAGTTTCATGATCAATGTATTGTTTGAGACATCAATTCCTACTTTCTGACACACTTTGACCTTCAATTCATCCAATGTCGTATCGGTTTTCACACGAACCAAATACTATTTTCCTTTCTTATAAGACCATTTGTCGCTATCTTCATGGTATTTCCACTCTCCGCCAAATAAAAACTTAACGGACACCGTGTTGTTATCTGCAAAACAATCATTTATCCACACGGTTAGGTTTTTTTCCAAATATTGTTGGATTCACTAAATATTATTGTAAAATTATTCTGGATTGAAATATATATATATATATATATATATATATATATATATATATATATATATATATATATATATATATATTATATGTGTGTATATATCAGATTGAGAGAAAAACTAACCATTTGTATATGAGACAAATGGTTAGTTTTTCTCGAATACAGACACACACACACACACACAAACATGGTTAGATTATTTTTAAAAATATTGATGTGTTTTTTGATGGTTGGCTATATGCACTTATATACAAGTAAATATATGTGTATATAAACGAGAAACCAATATACACACACATTTATACTATCAACATACATACATACACACACGGTTAGGTTAGGTTAGGTTAGGTAAAATTTTCAAGTTTCGTTGTGTTGTGTTGTAACAGTAGACGGGGTAATAGAATAGAAGATTGTTTTCACCAGCGTCTTAGAATATTTGATGATGACGAGGGAGGTCAGATGCTGGACAGAGCCAACAGAACAGGGCTTATACTTTCGATTTAACGGATGCCTCACTTCTGGCGGAGGCTAATTTACCAAGCTACTGAGAACGGAAAAGATGCTCTATTGAGCAGACCTAATGAAATATTCTACGAGCTACCTAGCAGGAGCCCCAATACAAAGCCTGGGGATTAGGCATGACACATCGGATCAGAAGGATTCGAAAACACCCTATGGATGCATTCATTTCTAAAAACCTCATCAGGTCGAGGCGTACCATAGAATAGGTCGAGATTCGTCATACGGTTCATTTTCTTAAAAAAAATCATTATGTTGTTACCGATAATTTCATAGGACATGCTGAAACGATTACAAAAAACGTAATAAAATACAAATAAGTTTATCAATTTCACAAGCCACTTTGTAACCAAACTAATAAAACACAAGTTTCGTATTTTACTACGAGCAACCACATTGAACTCAAACAAAATAAAAATATATAAACTACAATTTCCTCCAACGAATGTCAATTTCATTATCGAACGATCTCATTATAATTAATCATTTCAATAGCTTAAAAATCAAAATTTTATCCTTTTACTACCCTAAACTAGAAGCTTTACCTTCTCACCATACAAAAAATCAAAAATTTATATCTTTAAAAGGATAATTACCTCAAACATAATCATCAATTAAAACAAATACGATATTTAAAATAATTCAAAAAAAATGTTAAATGAAATGCTTACCCATTTGTTTAAAGGCGAAAGACCGGCGTAGATTGATGATATCCCGTTGGTTGATTTCCCTTTACAACACCACCCAATAATATGACGATTTCTTCTGAAATTTTTGTGGATAAATTGATTTCCCGTTGGTTGATTTTGGGTGAAAAAGATGATGATTTTAGGTGAAGAAGATGATGGTATTTGCTGAAATGTAGCAAAAAAACGACAGTTGGAGTATTTATTCATAGGTTTCCACGAGTCCGTGTAAATTTCCACGTTGTGTTCCAAGTTTCCACGTGGCTCTCATTTAATTTCCCTCAGGTCACGTGGAATTACAATTTTTGGCACTGTTGATTTTCCACGTGAACCATTCAAATTCCATGCCATCTGGTGGAAATTTTCCACGATCCCGTAGAACAGTCACGGGCTACTCAAAAAAAATGTCATATCTGAATAGACCTGACTTGAATTATGGGTCACTACAGTGACCTGAATGTATATTTACTCAATAATAGCCTCCAGATTTTATAGGAAAGGTTGGTGAATCCTCATCATTTTGGTAAGATTATATATTATATATCATAATTTTAAATAGGAAAAGGTTGGTGAACGTTCATCATATGGGTAAGATTTTATATTATACATTACAATTACGGTCTTGCCCTTAATGATTGGGAATAGACAAAGGAGAACAAGTAACGTGGAGGGCAGTTGAGAATTTTCCCAACAAAACAAGTGTATGAAAAGTTGACATTGCCAAATGTGACTTTTCAATATAGGCAAAAATATCTTCTCCTCCCAACAATTGATAATAGTATTGCAAAGTGTTGGTCAACGGCATGACTCGATAGTAAAAGGGCAGACGTGTAACAATTTTTTTATTTGAGTTGAGGCAGGAGATCCAAATTAAATGGTTGATTTCTCTCAATGGTAAGAGATGTATAAACGACCATACGTAAACTAAACTAGTAAAGTGTAGCATTCTATTTATATTCTCCACGAAACTCCATGAGCGGAACAATGGAGGCCATTTGAGTTGAGACTAACATTTGTTAGAGTTCAGACAAAGTATCGCTAGTCACGCATAATTATGCTTTACTATGTATGCGTGTTACACTTGCATTAACTTTATATATGTTTTCAGTGGCATCACATCAATTCTAGTAATACCACATAATCAATTCTAGACTTGATAATCGACTTCTGCTAGTTAGTTGTTATAATCGATCGTTTGAAAATTGATTCTTGACCTGAGAATCGACTTTGCGTCAGTTAATTTTTTCGATATGATACAACACTAAGAACGTTGTTGTGCCACTAAAGGTGTTCTGACCTTATCCATAGACATTTACTTAGAGAAATTTTATCGTACTACTATTCAATTGAAATTGTAAAAAGTTGATGCATCATGTCCATCGATTGTATCATCTTTCACACATACACACACCCTTCATGTACGAAATAAATTAGAAATAGACGAACATAATGAATCTACGTGGTAGAATATTACCACAACCGTTAGTAACATAAAATCTTCTTTAAGATATTCTTAGTGACAGTGTAATGAAATTCGACATCTGAAAAGACGAACATCGATCCCAATATTGTGTAACGGTAAATATTATGTGACGCCTCTAAACGAGTTATTCTAATGTAGAGACTCTCTCTTAAAACGGATGTTGGATGACTTTCACAAGTACAAAAAGACAGAATTATTTTGTTTTTTAATACATGTGTTAGTTATCCGATGGTTCTAACAAAAAGTCTGCATCATAATTTTACCCGCTAAACAAGGAAAGTTATTGTGTGGTGAGAGAATTTAAGGGTGAAGTGACGGGTGAATCGATCAGAACCACACAATTTAAATCTGAGAATAAAAAGCATGTGTGTATCGCCATTGTGTGCTGCCTCTCGCTTGTGTATGGAGACACCACACAATAACTTCCTGCTAAACAATCCATTTTTAGTGCTATGTCATCACTTTTAATGAAGTTGGTGGTGACATTGTCTTTTTTTATGCAATTGGTGAATTAATGCAAGTGTACCTATTGGCTTAGGAGTCAGCACCTATGAAAAGTTCATTGTTTTCATTTGATTTTTGAAAAGTAAAAAGTTTAATGCTTAAAAGTGGTTAACAACTTTCTAGAACAAGAAAGTTAAAATCCATCATGTGTTGACATTGACGACATGAATAAATCACACTAGATTCAAGGAAAAGGGAAGAAATTCAAAAGAAAAAAAGGGGTATTTATTAGTTGCAAATTTGGCTAAAAATAATATACACTTACCAAATTATGATAAATATTTTACATTTGAATGAATGAGAAATGTCAAAGAAAAAGAAAAGCAAGAAAAGTCGAAGCAAATCCCATGCCTTGTTTGGTTTCGGGTGAGGTTGGATCCAAATCTAACCCAATATTTTATTCACTCCATTTTCTTGTTTATCACTATTTTATTAATTCTATTATTTTATTATAAATTCTCTCATCAATCATTCAATATTTACAAATAAAATAATATTAATCAATTCACTTTAATCACCCACTACACTATTTAACCATTACTTTTTCAATATAATTTTTCATTAAAATATATCTCACCAATCATTTTCTTCAACTACACATATTTCAACTTAACATTTCAACTTTATAATCATTATTTCACTATATTTTATTTTACTTTCTCTTTCTTAAATCAATTCAACCCGAAACCAAACAGGAATAATAAGACAAAAGTCATTGGAAGGTATTTAACTATCGCGATAGTAACATTTTGATAACCTAATTTTTATAAACACATTGATCCTTAATGGTGTCAAAAACCTATAATTTGATCACACCACTGTGTGGTTTTGATCGTTTCACCTGTCACTTCATCTCAAATTCACTCACCACACAATAACTTCCCCCACTATATAACTTTTGTTCAGCAGGTTTAATGCAACAAATGGCGTAAACAACAAACTTCCAAATCATCGACGGTTTGTCGACAAAGTTGATCTCATATTATGGTCAAAGTCGAGGACACTGTTATTGACACTAGGGTGAAAGATTCACTATGACACCACATTTCGGGTTAAGCTCGACTTTACAGAGGTAAAAAAAAGGAACATTTGAAATCTGTAAATTCAAATATTGAGTTTACATGCGACTTTCCTGAGGTCGAATGTAGTATGTCATCCCAAAAGTGAATTCGTTGTGGTACTGTTAACAACTCCCAAAGTTGATACGAGACAAGGATTTTTTTTTGAGTTTACGAGACAAGGATTTGAATGGGAGGTGTTAATGGCACCTCACCAATTCTACTGTCGGCACCCCATCAATTCACAATATGATAATTTATAGCGGCACCACAATGGTTATTTTAGCCTCACTTACATCTGTTTTGGCACTACATATGTAACATTACATATCACTACATCCAAATTTATTTTACTTTTTCCAGTCTTTAGAAAAATCACAAACCCAGCTTCCCTTTCCCCCTTCCCAAACAACCTTTCCGCCAAAGATGAACTCCGAATATTTCCGCCAAAGATAAAAAAAATGCGCGGTTTTTGGCAAACGCCGACGTCTTAAGGTCCTCAAATCCTCTGCCTAGGGCTTTGATGAAGAAAATGTTCTAAAAAGATTGGGCTCTTCAGATATGTTTTGAATAACTAAATAAGCCGGCTCGCCAGTCGGAATCCTCTGCCTAGCTTTGATGAAGATGTTCTTTGGGCTCTTCAGATATGTTTTGAATAACTTCCCTCGCCACTTTTCTCCTTCGCCGTCACTGTTGGAGAATCTTTCATTACACAGCCACAGGAAGCCATAGGTAGACTTCATGATTAGATGCTTTTGACGGTGATGTGTTTTTTGGTTGGATTTCCTTGAAAATTGGTAAGTAAAAGAGAAGGATAAGTCCATGGTTAAATTTTATTGAAGTCGAGGTAGGCAGATCTGAGAATCTCCAGTGTGTGTGTGTGTTTTTTTTTTTTTGAAAGTTGCATAATACATATATGGATCAACTTTCTGTATGTGATATGGTATTTATTTTATGCTTACAACAATTTAATCCTGCAAATTAATTTGCTTACCAACAAGAAGATCTTGGGGCGGAGTTGGTGAAGTGGAGGGATGAAGGATGAAATAAGGATGAAGGATGAAATAAGGATCCTCTGCCGTGTTGCCGTCTGCTGTGAGCCCGAAACAACGTCGTTTCGGGCAAAAACGGCGTCGCGTTGATGGTTTTTTTTTTTTATATTTTAAGCTCAAAACGAAACAGTGTCGTTTTTACTCAAAAAAAACGTCACCGTTTTGAGTCACATCAGCCCGAAAAGAGGAAGATAATTTATTTAGAGTGGATAAAGTAAAAGAAAATGTGGTGTCTGTGACTCTGTGGTAAAGTTGGTCAAAAGGTAATTAAAATTGAGGTGTCATTGTGTCAATAAAGAGTCTATAAATATCATTAAAAAATGTGGTGCCACAGTATATTTTAATGGGATTGTTTGGTGCTATTTAATTTGTGGTGTCTGAATAAAGTAGGTGCGGTGCCAATAACGTTCTCCATTTTGAATATACGTTTTCACGCAGTTTGTTGCTTTGAACTCCTTGAAACAAGAGGTGCGCGTTAATACAATAAAAATGAGCCTTTAATACCGGAATGGCCAATACATTCTAATCAAGGATCAATTTGATAACAAAAAAAATATCATAATTCCAAAATGTTACGATCGCGATAGTTAAAGGGCTCATAATGCCAATTCCCCAAAATATTATCTACACACCCCATCATATACTACCTCCGTCCCAAAATGTAAGTCCTTTTAACTTTTTAGTTTTGTCCCAAAATATAAGTTCATTTAGAAAATCAATAAAACATTTATTACATTTTTCTCCTTCTACCTTTCATTTATTATATACTCAACCATTTTTTACTACTTTGTATTAATACCAATGAAATGTCATTTTAGTCTTTTTAATCAATATTAATGACAAATAACAAATTTAACTAACTTTCTTAATATGTGTGAAAAAACCTAAATGGACTTACATTTTGGGACGGAGGTAGTATATATCTATTCAATTTATACCATAATATAGCATAACATGACAAATTCTAGGTAACAACAAACTTACAAATTGCCCCTATAATTCAATGAAACCCTCTTGCCCCTCTAGATTGATAAAGCTCCAATCTTCCTTTAGCCTCACCCAACAATGTGGTCTCCATCTTCTCTTCTTGGTTCAAACTTGCTTGTTTTGATGCCCATTCAAGAACTGCAAGAACCTCGGCTTTCGCGAGTTCTTCGCTATCCGGCACGTGCAACGCGATATAGCACAAAAGAATCAATGCAGATTGTTGAACCATTAATTCACCAAAATACACAAGTTGAACAAGATGTTTAGCCCCACCTGCGAAAACTATAGCATTTGAATGATCAAGATGTAAGTAGTTATCCGTACGAGCAAACTTCGTTAGGGCTTTACAAGACTCCATTGAAACCGCAGCTTCTTGTTCATCAAGAAGCTTGACTAATGGACTGATCATTCTTGTTTCGGTTGCACGAAAAGTACGAGCTAGATTCCCGATTGATCGAATACACGGGACAAGCAAATCCGAATCGGGCTTTTCGATGATTTTGAGTAGTTGGTCTATAACGGCCTTACAAGCCGGGGAATTCGGTTTGAATGCTGATCTCCTTAAATCCGCGTCTATCTCAGCAACTGCGGTGATCTCCATTAACGCCATAGCCGAATTATACTGAACTTCTTCAGGCCCTTTTTCTAAAAGTACTGCAAAACATAACAAAGCCCTCGATTCGGTTATGCTATGACAAATCGCGGAGTTTCCTTTGGCTAATTTCCATAATGCCCTTGCAGCCATTGCCTTCATATAAGTCTTGGTAGCCGGATCCTCCATTTCTCTAACCTTATTATTCAACCCGGATAACGAATTCCCGTTTATATTCCCATTACTCTTAGAAAGACTAAGGCTTTGATCGGTTTTATTGATCGGTTTTTGATTCTGATTCTGATTCGGGTTTGGGTTCGGGTCGGGTTGGTCTTTCATAGCCATTTTACTAGCAACCACATTATGCATTTGATAAGGCTGTCTATTATTCGAAAACGGATGCGAAATTCGGGTTCTATCTTCATCATCAATCGACTTAACAGAGGTATTTCCATTTGAATTTGCAGAATTAGCTAAAACAACTTGATCAATTGAAGTAACTTTACTAACAATGGCATACTTACTATGTTCTTGAACCGTTTCGAAAGCAAGATGACCGACGAGCATCCGAATAATGTTGTGTTGTGCAAAAAGATCTTGGCATTTCGGGTAATTCGTAGCAAGAACAGAGACTGCCCAAGCAACTACAGCTTGAACCTTCATTGGACCTTCTTTAAGCATTTTAGCAAACACTAAACAGGCACCAGCTTGAACCATGATTTCCACGCTTTCTGCGTCACGACCTAAGAGCCCAATTGCCTTTGCAGCATTCTCTTGACCTTCTAGTTTACCTTCTTTAACTAGTTTCAATAAAGGGACGATTCCGCCTTCTTCGATTATCAGTTTCCCGTACCGATCATTGTCTCGAGCTAATGAAACTAAAGACGCAGCTGCATCAGACCGATCGTCTAAGGATCCGGTGTAAAGAATTGCAATTTGCTCCCAAATTAGACCCAAAATTGGCTCATTTGCTGCAATTGGAGGTAAACCTAAGTACTCATCACCTCTATCGTCCGCCGGAGTAGATACCCGGAGGAGCCACGACACGTCTCCAATTGAATTCTCCAGCAGTGACGTCATTTTCCGGAAGGCAGCAGCGGGGATGATAGTGAAAACCCTTTTCATTAAACCATTTCCACGGCATTTTAAGACGAGGGATAGAGCTTTTTCAAGAACTTGTTCAGCGTCGTCGATTATCCGGCGCGTGGGCCGTTCGTACAAGTCGTGGCTGGCGCGTGCGGCCTGCCGGAGGAGTAAACCGAGCTTCTGAACCTTGAGTTTGATCTCTGAACATTCTTGCTTGAAGGAATTGACGTCGTCGGCAGCTGAAGAGATTTGATCGGTTAATTGTATGGGTTTTGCTAAGATCAGTTTGACTAAATCTGCCATTTAACAAGAATTCTTGTCGGAATTCGGAAATCAGTTGGATTTTTTGAGCTGATTTCCGAATTTTGAAATTGGGTTTAAGCAATTTGGAGATAATCAAGATAATCAGACATGAAAGATTTGAACTTTGAAAGAATGAAAATGAAATTGGTGTTTGTTTGCAGACGAAAATGGGGGGTTTTAAGGAGAGAGAAGACCGGGAAGAAGAACATGAATGTTGGTCCGAATGCCAGATTAATGTAGGATAATAACAAAAATTGGGTCCCACCAAAACAACAAAAATATCATAACAAACTTTTTTAGCATTAGTGTCACAACCACTTTAGACACAACGAATAACCGATCACAATCAATGATAAAGAAAAAATATGTGGACTTTATGGTTGGTGGGTGAACGGTTATAATCGAATGAAACAATTATCTTATCGTGCCGAGCAACAACTCTGAATAGTGATACTTGAACTCGGTTTGGGTTTTGTTAAACAGGAAAACAAGTGTTTGATGTCGGCTCGATTATGTTTCAACTATGCTCGACCATGCTTGATGAGGGTTTAACAATTTTAAACTTGAGCTTGAGCTCGACCAACTTGAAAAAAGAATTGTTGAGTTTTGAAGTACAAGTACTTCTCCAGTTCAGCTCATACAAAAGAATGTATATTATTAATATACTGTAGTAATGTTTGATAAAACTCTTGAACATTTTAAATCATGTTTTAAAGTACTCAAACTTGGCTTGATAATCTTGAAGAACTGTTTGAGTTCGGCTTTAGTTCGTTTAAATCAATTACAAACAAGCATTTTGTGGGTGAATGTCGAGTTGTTTAATTAGCGGCTCGGCTCGTTTATACCCCTACCCTACGGTATGCGATGCATTTTGTTGCTTGTTGCGGCAATTGATATGCAATTTTGTTTTAGCAATAGTATTTTCTATATGTATCCTATGAAGTCGGCGTTTAAAAGTTTTTTGCGCTCATGACTACCGGTCGCGTGTGAGAAACGCGTTTTTAACTAACCCGTGAAGTCGGCGTTTAAAAGTTTTTCGCGCTCATGACTACCAGTCGCGTGTGAGAAACGCATTTTTTACGTGCGGGTCTCGACAAAACCGGAATTATCATATTACGTTACATTGCCCTTCCTTGAAATGGAACATTCATAAATTATCTATAATTAAATTGAATAGGACAATTCTATATAAATAGATATCTAAATTGAAAAAAAAAAAAAAAAAAAAATCCTATTTAGCAACGGAGGCGTGAAAATGTTTCCTCGGGTTGGACGCATATTGACCCTCGAGTGTAAAGGCAGAAAGGAGCTTGACTACAAGACTCGCTCGTCGAGCAAGGACGAAATCCGGCCTTAGAGATCCGACGATGCCGAATGGAACGGTTGTCGCTCAACGGATTAAAGTTATTTCAAGGATAATAAACTGATCTTCCCCAAGAGTTCATACCAACGGGAAGGTTTGGCACCTCGTTGTTGCTTATTCGACTAACGGTCAGAATTACCGATTAATCTCTAAACGATCTTGTTATTTTCTTACAAACTACTACCTCCGTCCCAAAATATAAGTCCTTTTAGCTTTTTTGTTTTGTCTCATAATGTAAGTCCATTTAAATAACCAAGGAAGCATTTATTATATTTTTTCTATTTTTACCCCTCATTTATTATCTATTTACCCACTTTTTATTACTCTATATTAATAATAGTCAAAGGTTATTTAAGACTTTTCTATCAAAATTAATGACACATAACCAATTTAACCAATTTTTTTTTTTAATTTTTTGTAAACGGATGTAGTATAAAAGCCTCGTTTTAAATTCCATATTTCTTCGGATCTAGCTATTGGAAATAAATGTCCATTTTCGTTTTAAATGTCCATATTTCTTCTTCTCGCTATCTGGAAATAAATGTCCATTTTCGGTGTATTTATTCACATGTTTCCTTGGATGTCCTTGAGTTTTTGTATTATTTACGGTTAAATTGTAACAATTAGTGTTACAACAATCATTTTAAGATATAACTTATAAGTGTATTTATTCAAAAAAAAACTTATAAGTGTAAAATACTAAACCATCTAGACTAAAAAGTAGTAAATACATTAACCGAGTAAAAAGGCAAAATATACGGAATATTTTTGGGTGTTATATCTGCATGCCGCTAAGCATTAACTCGACCCGAGCCGAGCCGCTAAGCAACTTGTATAGTAAAATGATTTTGTATGTGTCAAGTATGAAAACCACTTTAGATTTTAAATAGCGTATAATACTAATATCAGAGTAAATTACTCTGAAATTATCAAAAAATATTTGTTCTACTTGGTCGATATATCAACAACAACAAAAAAACGTGTACAATCAGTTGTCTGCAAGCTAGAGCATTGAGGTATAATAATCGATTTACATCATTCATAAAACTCTGAGAATGAGATAGAGGGTTTTTTTTAGGTTGGGACTCGACCTTTCTTCTTTAACATAACTAGAAATAGACCAGACATTAATTACATAAATTGAAAGTGGTTGTCATGCCGCCCAAGGGGCATAGCTCATTGGTAAAAAACCAGAGGTGTTATGGTGACAATATTGCATTTGAGCCGGGTTGTGGGAGTTTGATTCTCTAGATCGACTTCTCCAAGAAAAATTGGTGTACAAGGGTTTATTTGACAAGCTAGACCACTAAGACATAATATTTGCTTTCCATCCACCACGAAACTAGACAAGGGGACTCTTTGGATAACATTTGCTTTACATCCATCACGAAACTTTAATAGTAGGACAGTGGGGCATAAAGTAGACATTCAATTATATCAACCCACATGGACATAACTCATGGTGTTGTAGCGACAATCTTGTTTTTGAGTTAGAGTATGAAGGTTCAATCACCTGAATCAACTTCTCTCAGCAAAAATGACTACATGCATTCTCTTACAAACTAAATCATCGATTCATAATCTTCAATCTACATCATTTACGAAACTCTAAAAACCAAAAAATGGGACCCTTTAGGCTGGGCCAGTACTTTTATTTCTTTACCAGAAGTAGATATAAAACTAGACATTCAATTATATCTCAAAAAAAGAAAAAACTGAAATTGGTGGTTATGACTAACCATTATCTACTGGTTTTATCCCAAAAGACAAAGAATTCAGAGCTGGAATATTTTTTCTATAAAAAAAATAATAATAATTTCAAATAAAAAATACCTATAGTGCTGGTCATGTTCAGTTTTCCTCACTAATTTATCTTACATTTACCAAAAATTGCCAACCAACATTTGAATAAGACACAAAACAAGGTTTTCTATGGTGCACATATTATTATCTATCGTTTGCATTGATCTTAAATATAATGATATGATATCTCACATTAGACGTGGGACAAAAAGATCTTGTCAATTCGAGTTTAGTAAACCAAATGATGACGACATTCTAAGTAATTGACCGGATCATTTATGGCTTGCTTAGCGCTACCAGACCTGAGGGTGAGCATCCGATTCTAGCTTCACAATGCTCGAGATCGACTCGAGTTTGATAGATTCAATTTATATTACAATTTATAGTCTTTAAATGCAAAAATAAAGTTAAACAAATCAAAATCAATTTTCACACCTTAAAAAAAAAAAAAAAAAAAAAAAAAAAAAAAAAAAAACAAATGTCACGCGTTTGATTCTTCTCTTAAACAACACATTAAAAACCATCTGGTCAAGTCTATATTTATAGTAAAATTCGGACTACACTGGGTTGATGTTATATATTTATGTCTTTAAAAAAAAAAAAAAAAACACACACGTGTGACAAGGTGTGGGAAAGAAAGTCACGAGGAAATACTTTTCTCAATCAAGCCAGCTTGAATATTTAAAGACAAAAACTTTCTCTTTATTTGGACCATTTATTTATTATTAGTATCCTAGTTTTTTGACTTTAGATTTTTGGAAATACCAAAAAAGATAAAACTGGCTGCAAATCAAACGTTGTTGATTTGTTCATGGGATGGGTTGAATACAAAAAAATTATTGTTACCACTAGCTTTGAATAAGCATCTTTTTGTCATGTAATATAATATTATTATTACGTGGATAGCACGGTTGTCAGAGGAATTGTGTATTTTTTTTTTTTTTTTTTTTTTTTTTTTTTTTTGAACGCATGTGTATTAATATTTGAAGGAATTGGTTTTGATATCAAAAGAACTGCAATAACAATATACTAAAAATGAGTGCTATGTTATTGTCGGAGCGAAATTGCTCTGACAATTGCTTTAGCTCTTTTATGTTTGTAAGACTTGTTTTTATGTTATAATTGAGTGTAAATACATGATATCGAAAAGGTGAGAAATATCATTGGGATATAAGTTTCAAATGAATTATGTATGATATTTCGAGTTAATCACTTTAGGGGTATGATATGTGATTGATTTAGATAGTTATTGTATTCATTATGACTAATTCTGGTGTGTTACAGGTGGTGCAAGGACCGATTGTGTAGTAGGTGGAACAAAAGGCTACGTTGTGAGACACGATGGAGACCACTTATAGGACCATCTTGCACACTTCTAGTGAGGACAATAGTTCTCTAAGAGGTACTGAAGCCTGAAGGTTAATTAACATCTCATATCGGAGAGTACGAGAAACATTACTAAGATATAATAACTACTAGAATGAAATATTTCACACTGGAAACGTTAGTGAATTCATTAGCTTAGGTAACACTGCTAGACCCATGTTTCTCGTCATTATTGGTTGCAACTTATATTCTAATTTCTACTATTTTTCACCATACACTCGTGTTATGTGAGTGAAACATATTAAAAATGAGTGAAGTATGCCCTCGATATCATGAAGCTGGTTTACTTGGAAGCAAGCCAGCTGATATCCCGATTGAGCAGAATCACAAGCTGGCACTTGCTACGGGCGAGTTGTTGAGTGATCCGGGGCCTTATCGTCAGTTGATTGGACGACTTAGATATCTCGGCGTTACCCGGTCTGATCTGGCTTATTCTTTGCATGTGTTATCTCAATTCATGCAAGCACCCCGTGTTGACCATTGGGGTGCGGCCCTGCATCTCGTCAGATATTTGAAGAAGCATCCCGGTCAAGGAATTTTGCTACGTTCGGATAGCTCGCTTCATCTTGATTGTTGGTGCGATTCTGATTGGGCGGCTTGCCCACTTACTCAACGTTCATTGAGCGGTTGGTTTGTCTTTCTTGGTCTTTCCCCGATCTCTTGGAAGTCCAAGAAACAAACCACGGTATCCCGTTCTTCAGCCAAGGTGGAATATCGATCTATGGCTTCTATTACATGTGAGTTAAAAATGGTTGAAACAGTTGCTTGCTGACCATGGTATTCGTCATCCCCTAGGGATACGACTCTTTTGAGATATCCAATCGGCCTTATATATGGCACAGAACCTGGTCTTTCACTGAACGCACGAAGCATATCGAGGCAGATTGTCACTTCGTTTGATCTGTTTTTTTCAAACTAAACTGAAACGGTTTAAAGACTAAAGTCATTTGTTCGGTCCGGTTTGGTTTGACTTTGTTATGGGGTTTTCATGAACAAATAAAAACATAAAACAAAAGAGCCATATTCAAAGGCAATGGATCATTAATTAATGACAAAAAGAGGCATTGTTTTGTCAATAGCTGAGAGTTACAACACTTCGTATTTTTGTGGTGAATAAAACTATTATGCACCTGTCAATTGTTTTGGGATATGCCTAATAAGTTGAAAATTTATCAAATATGTCTCGATTTGATGACGTTAAGACAGTATGCTTTCGTAGCATTACACTACTGTCTCAATGTTATCAAAATGAAGTATATTTTACAGATTCTCAACTTTTCAGACATGATTTTACAAGTTTACCATAGTTTTCTCCTATGCCCTCCTAATAGAGGCATAATCCATTCTCATTAGTTAAATAAAACAGTAAAAGGACACGTATGACCTTGTAAAGAGAACTCACAGTCAGAGCAGGGAGGGCATCTTTGGGATTTTGTATAAAAATGATCAGTGTTTTTTAATATCCTTAGATTTTGAAGCAGCCCACTTGAAGTAACCACAGTTTGCTTCAGGGTTGGATGATGGTCCCTGAAAAGACAACATCAAAACATAGAATAAAAAATTATGACTGCATGTTTTAAGGAAAAGACACCGAAGGTCCCTAAACTACTACAATGATAACATTTTCACCCCTACAAATATGCCCCTAATCAATATCTTTTATAACACATTAGCCCCTAATCAATAAAAATGGTGTTTATGTATCTTCATTGTATTAAAAAAATCATCTTTTCATCACACTACTACAGAGCTTATGATTCCCAGGGTTCAATGTGATGAATACAGTGAAAGGCAGTCTTCAAAATGATCGTTTTATGGTAAAGTTGACTCTCGTATTACGGCCAAAGCATGGATTTTAAAGTCCGTTTTTTATGTCATTTGTTGTCATGAAAAGTGATCAAAAATAAGTTTCTGATACCGACATGGCCTTACCTCAGCACGAGCACATACGTAGAATCTACGTCCCATGTTAGCCCTGATTTCTTGACAATTCGAACAACACAAGCTTCTTTATGGCCTTTGCACATAGGTATGCTATTCTGCATCATTTGCTGAATCCTCTGCCACTCCACTAACGCGGAACCCTTTTTCTCGGTTTCCAATGTTTGAGGAATGTCATCCTCGTTTTGAAGCTGACTGGAGGGAGACACATCAGAATTCCTCTGCTGTTCTACATCGAGTGTTTCACGATGCACGTGAGTTTCGGTGAAATCAGAAGTGATAACACTATCTGGAGTGAGAGTTAAGTTATCGCAGTTTCTGTTAAATGATTCACGTGCAGTGGAAGTTCGAGTGAAAAAGGATGTCAGAGAAAGCTGAGCTCCATGATTTTGCCGTGGTTTTTTTCTGGGTTCGACAGAAGAAACTGGTGTTTCAACATTGTTTTTGTTGGAACTGTCTCCTGTTTATGAAACAAAGTGGAAAATATGGGGAAAATGGAAGCCGAGAGAAGTCGGCCTATAGAAAGGCACGTGCTACTGACAGCGCAGTGAATTTACTGTGGCACAACACTGGAAACAATCGACTTTTTAAAAGACGATTTTGGAGCTGAGAATCGACATTCATCCGGATGATTAAGGACGACGATTCTCAGCTCTGGAATCAACCGTGAAAAAGTTGATTGTTACTGTGGTGCCATAACAATAGATTTGGTGTGGTGCCATTTAAAACACCCTAAACACCCCAATACTGAGAAAAAATGCTGACCTGAAAAAGAACTGGATCCTTCATAATCTTCACCCTGCTCGGTTAGTTGTTTCTTCGGTAACATTGACACTGTAAAAAAGTTTTAAAAAAATAAAAATCTGATAAAACAGAAATTATCTAGAGGGTGAGGCTCTACCTCAGATACAGAAAAATTAATACAAGATTCACATTGAGATAGAATTATCCCCTATTTTTACCCTCTCCCTCTACCAATGCTTTTTCCCTTTTCCGTCTAGCTCTATTCTTTTTACCTTGCAACTCGAAATTGAGCATATAAACACGTTCAGCAAACACTTACCAAGTGTTTGTTGACGTCCATGGACCTGGGGATTGTATCTTGTAGATAAGGAAGGAGTGTTATGCTGCTGAATACCGGGAATTCCCACGAGACTCATGCACACCGGAACATGATCTGAACCTTCCAACTTCATGCTTCTCCCTTCTTTCCACCTGTGTAAGTACAGCATATTAGCACATAAATTCAAACTACTAAAAACATAGCACTAAGTCCCGTACTAAAAGTCGTTTTTAGGTCTTTCTTTTTTTCATATACCCAATAATTAAAAATCTCTGTCATTCATTATTATGTGAAAATGCCTTAAGAGACGTATATTTTGGAACGGAGGTGGTACTTCAAAAACAAAAGGTATCCCACAGTAAGCTAGTGAATTAGAAATACCGAATCATAAACGAACCGAAAATTTATATATAAACATGACCTACATAATGTGCACAATAAGAAGCATGCAAATGAACAACTACAATCTCCTTGCAATGAAAGTAAAACTATGTACCTTAGTGTATTCCCAGGTTTCCACCGCTTGAACTGCGTCAATATGTCACACTCCTTAACATGGCAAGTTAAAAAGTCATGTCCTTCAATACTCGGATCTTCATGTAAACACGATCCGGATATAAGGATATGATCGATCCGAGACCCGAAATTGAACTCCTCTGCACCTGTGTTTGTAGACCAGCATGTATATGCATCTTTTCTGAAGATAATTTCAAAATCAAAACTTAACGAATGGTCGAAAGGAAATTATAGTGACGTAAAGAACTGCAAGAGTGAATGAATATCCAGACCGCACAATTGCAAGCTAGGTTGCAAGGGTACGGACATGTGGATAAGGGATACGTGGGTGCAAGATTTTTGAAAAATATATGATATGGGTACGAATGAGATATGAGTAAACTGTTTAGGGATCAAATTATACATAAAGGATTAAATTATAAACATTATAAATCATAAATTAAATGATTTTAGTGGTTTTTCTTTATGTTTGAAGTTTCTTTATTTTGGGTAGCTTTTCAATAATTTCTTGGTGGATTGTCTTGTATTTTCAACAAGGTTCGTCATTTTACATATCCGTGTTATGGATCTGTATATTCTCGGATCACGTATCCAACTCTAGAAAATTGCAATCCGTGTCGGATGCGGGACACGCAATCAAACAGAAGTATCCGTGCATTATAGTCTTCAAGAGATCACATAGAAATCATTTGGATAAATGCTGAATATGAAATTTGTACAAGATTTCCTGGACAAACAAATGCAATCAGCAACATACCTGTCAGGATGTTTTGTTCTAAAAACATCTAAAAACTGTCCACCATTGTTGAGCAATAAAGATCTGAACCATTTCCGGAACCTGTAATAATCATCAAGGTAATCGAGTAAAGGTAAAATGATATGTTTTGTTTCAGAAACAACCTTTCAGCTAATAAGAGTGCAAAATCTGCAACAATTTTCCTCACTCGTTTTTCTCGAAATCAGGTTCTGCATCGCAGCGATCTATAGCAGAAGGAGCAATGTTAAGGTCACCAACAACAAATATCCTCCTTCCTTTGCGCATCAGGATCTCCCATCTTCGCTAAAACAAGATAATTTTAAATTAAAAATCACGGTACCTCAAGAAAGCCACTATCTTGATTTTGTTTGTGTGCATGAAAAACTCTAAACTACCTGTAATATCTGGTAAAATGTCAGCTTGAATTGGACCCTTTCTGTGTCATCAGAACAAGCTCGAGGTCCATATACGTTGAAAAGAACTACAAAATCTCAATACCATTACTCAGCCTTGCATCAAAACATTGAAAGACAGCTAAAATCTTAAATTTAACTCCAAGACTACAACTAACAACAAAAGATTAGGCAAATATACAAGAGAATTACCAAAATGGCCATGATCAGTTATTACACATCGACCTTCACTGTCCACTCTTAGCATTTCATCTCTCGAAAAGCCCTCAAATTCTTCCAAAAATGAGGGGCAATCATCTTTTTGATAACCAAATCCTCGAGAATTCTCAAGAAGGCCAGTGAAACCATCCTCTGCTGCTACCGGCAAAGCAACTTCGTCAGAGGAAAACGCAGACCTAACACGACAAAATGTCGCAACACCTACACAAACATACATCCATTAAAGAAAGAAGAATATACTTCATATTCAGGTATAGTTACACAAATTATCTAAACAAGATGCTGACTTCCTCCTATAATACACAGAATTTCCAATTGACAAAAAGCATGAGGGTGTTGAGGCATTTTAGTTGCGCCATTTCGTTGTGCAAATAGCATTTTTGCACTGCAAAATGCCAAAGATATCCGGTAACAGTGAACTTTCAGGTACAAAACAATCTAATTTCAGCATTTTTTTTCTCTCTACATTTATCGCAAACGTATCATTCTTTCCCTGTTTACGTATGAATGAGTAAAAAGAAGAATTTTTTACCAGAATAGCCGGCGCGGCCTTTATCAGAGCACCGATTACAAGAAAAGAAGGATTCATAACCATCAGCCCTAACCAAATCAGCTCTCAAATCAAGCTTTGAAAGTTTAGTTTCCTGAAAACAAACAATATCAGCATCGATAACATCCAGAAGCTTACGAAGAGAGCCGAATTGCGAGATTCGAGGCCTTAATCCATTGATATTGTAGGTTACAATCTTCAATTCTTCACTCATGTGTGTGATTTACGAGCATTTGCGAGTGGGAAATTGAGCAAAAATATGGATTTTTCCGATTATATTAGTGGTAGCGCGATAAGCTGTTGCCGGGCGGGAACTGTGACTGCTAAACGATCCGATCCGATCCGACTCGACTTTTGGCTCGTGAAATGTTTGTTTATGTATAATTTTACCAAACTTGAGTTAAACTCGAACAATTCATTCAGGTTAATGATCCAAACTAAAACACTTTAAAATTTGTCTCCAAGTGTTCAGGGCTTTTATCGAGCATTATTATCTTATATTATATTTTCAAGAAAAAAACTGTCAATTCATCCGAATTTCTCCAATTACCCGATCCATACCCGAAATTTTAAGAGTTAAAATAAAAATAAAACAAAAACACGATTGCCACCCTGCTGCTCCATTCTCCCCCACGTCATCCTCATTCCTCAACCCACGACCCATCCCTCCACAACCTCAGCGGTTCCGTTGGATTAAATAGAGAAACCAAGACCTAAAACCGTTTTCTTTGAAGCTGCTTTTGTGCAGGACAAGGATGAAACTCATGGCGTTTCAAAACATTAAAGCGGAGGAGGTTGTTAGCGTTCGAAGGATTTTAGCCGAGATTGGTGGAAGCATTTGGAAAGTTTTGGGGTTTTGGGAGCAGATAAAGATTGAGATTTAAAAGTTTTTGAATATATGTGAACCGCATTATCTGTGGAGCAATAATTGGATGCAAACTTGCTAAATTACTACTCAGAGTCACAGGTAAATCCATTCGTATACTACAGATTTTCTTCAATTTGTTTTTCACATCATTTTAGTAATCCATTCGTATAACAAAAGGTTTACTTCAATTTGGTTATATCACTTCATTTTATGGGTACTGCAAAAAAATTTGTTATGAATGGTTGCTGGACACAAATACTATATTGTATTTTGCAAAAAATTCTTTAATCCTTTGTACTTAAACCACTTACTTCAGTATGCTATAATATTTTTTCTACAAGATTGTTCATATCTCTGAAGCCCAAAAAGATGAATGGATTCTCTATGTTTGGGATGGAACCGTACTCCAGCACTGCCCATTGAGACAAGGTGGGTTGTTTTTCCCCTATATTATGTTTCGCTGGAATACTTCTACATAGCCTTGCATTTTGGTTACTTATGACGAATTTGTCACGTGTTTTGTTTTCTTTTTGATTGTTTTGAGCTTTAATTTGTGTCATATTTTCTTGGTTACTATAATGGGTTGGCTGGGTCGTCTCCTTAAACAGCTAAATACATTAAACAACTTGGTTCATGGTTTGATCTACTGTTTCACTGGGTTTTTTACGACCGGGTCGGTGCATGTTTTATATATATGAATTACAGAATCACATATTTGTTGCAGGCTAGAGGATGAGATGCAAAATCCACTCCCACTAAGCTTGGAACCATCTCCTTTGCCAAGAGATACATTCTGCGGCTTTCCATCTGTTGGTACCGTCTTAAGGATGAGAATCGATCAAGGCAATGAAAAGTTGGGTATTATCAATGTCCTCAAAGCTGGAAAATGGATTAAATTTCGTAATTTGATGTGCGAAGTGCGTGCAACAATGCGTTTTAATTATTTTTGTTATGACATTTTTCTAACACATTTCTTACAAGAATCTTCTGGCGGTATTGTTTGAATCAAAATTACACAACATGGAAAGATAAATCCCTTCATATTAGTGTTGGGTGGGGGATCAACATCTTCATTATCACCATACATTTAACAAATCTTGAACAAAATTATTTAATAAGAAATCTAATCATGAACATGTTTATATGCTTATGTTGTCTTCTTTGTGATGTTTCACTTAATGTATTTTTTTAATTAATCAAAAAACCTTCAACTTCTTTTTCTGGGGTCACCCTTCAACTTTTGATGGCTTTCATTTTGCATAACATTATTCTATGATTTGTTTGAGAGAAAAAAAATGTGCATTTATTCAATTTTGTTTGAAAATCAGTGATGGAAAGTAGAAGGGCACTTTGATCATTAGTTGATTGAATGGAGGATGCTCTAATGTGTCTTATGTGGGCTGTAATTTGCTTCTTGCCGATTCATGGCTGAACCATTTCATCACGTGCACGATTTGAAGACTGGTCCTGAGCACTCTTCTTTGTCATTTACTTTTGATATTACACAGGATGACTTCTGTTGTGTGCTACCTTTTCTTTCGTTTCTGCTTTTGGGACATCCGTGTCATATTCTCTTTCGGTGTTGTTTACCCTTAGTTTGAGATGTATAGCGTGACTCATGTGTTCTTAAATCAATATATGCTATAGGTGGCTCATGGGATTGATTTTGATAATATCTTTGATACACACCTAAAGATAACATTCAGCAGGGGATATGGTGGCACAAGATATGGTGGAAACGTTGTGCTGTATCAACAAATTGTGGTAATGTTCCTCTTTTTTTTTAGGTTTTCAACTAATTCATACAAGGGGTGAAGAGAGGGGTGATGGGGTCTAAGAACTTTTGATCTTTGTTAATGAAAACTAGATTAAAGATTTGTTCAAGGCAGTGAAATTATTCCTAAGAAAAATCCGTGAATTTGAGAAATGACTTAGTTTCATCGGCCCGTAAGTATGCTTTTTAATCATTTTCCAAATTTGCTATTATTCTTTTTTTATTTTATTTTATAAGAATGTTTGATATGAATCGGAGGATGGGGAATGTTTTCTTTTTCCACTTCATAGACACTACTAAAACAGGTTCAAAGATAACCAAGTAAAGCTGGAGATTGTGAAGCAGAAATCCTTTTAATTTTTTCAGGTAATGCCTCTTCCAATTTCAGATTTTTGATAGATTCCCATTCTTTAATTCAATTTGTGAATCTGAACTTAAATAACACATAGCTACGTCTTGTGTATTGCTGTTGCAAGTGACTGTCTATATTTTAATCATCGTTCTATTTGGTGCCCCAGTAAAATTCCTTAAGATTTAAAAAAAAAAATTGTAGTTCATGGTTGTTTTCTTTTCCTTCATTCCGTGTTTGATGTTTTTTTTTTCCCAACATAAGATTAAATGTGTCCTCCAAGGTTGTTTTGTTTTCTTTCATTCGATATGTTTGATTTTTTGGTTTGTTATTGTCTTATCACAAGAACTTACAAATTTAAATTGGATTTACAATTTTTGTAGTTTAGATCAACAAAAAGGGTGCTCATTCAAGTGATGGTGTGCTCACACTCCTCTAAAAAAAATGAAAAACTGCTTATTGAAGTGATGGTTACAATTTAGAACTCAGGACTGGCTAAAATTACGGAAATACCATGGCAACCGGCAAATAGGGCCAGCATCGTTATGGAGTCCCCGGGACGGACGACGTGAGTGAGAGTCTAGACCATAGCGGCTTTAGAGACTTCTCTCGGCTTTAACCGCGACGAAAACGTTCTCCGACTCCGAGAGGCTTTCCTTTCTGCTGTACTTAGTTTACCCATAACCATCTGCGGCAAGGTAACAAAAATAGGCATTTATCTTAATCACAATGTTCTTAAAGGTTGGAGAGCCATTTAAAATGGTTGGTATTAGCATTAGCACTCCCTTAGGTGCTAAGGGTAGAAAGGCAAGTATTTCTTGCAATGTAGATTGATTAATGCATTTGTTTTTGCTTTTTAGTCTAAAAATGTTGTCATCTAACTTTTATACATAATGTTTCCTACTTTCCCATTGCTTTAGGAATATGATTTTTTTTTTCCCAAAACTGCACATATTTGGTGTGATATTGCCGTATTCTTTGGTGGCTGGGTTTATATACCTTTGGTTACTCACTTTGAAGAATGGAATTAAAACAATATTACATGTATTCATATTGAATTCAAATATGCTTCTGTTTGAAAAGTGTAAAAATGAGTAATCTCTTTGCTTTTTAACACAACAATACTCTTTTGTTTAAACCTTTTAGGATTACAGTTTGATTTTTCGGATTTTCTTTTGCTTTTGCTTTCCTTTTTAAGTCTATGAATTTATGGAACCAATAATCTAAATTGGTCTTACCTATCAGGCACTTGAGGAGGAGGATTTTATTCGTTTGAATCGAAGGTCATCAACCATCAGACGGGGATATCTAGGGGAAATTGATTTCGGACTTCCAAGGATATGAGTAGTCGATGAGAGATGCAATTGAGGAAATGAATGTGAAGCTCATTCGGTGGTGGCGGTGGGTTCTATGTTGGACGATGGATTATATGTTGTTGAGTCATTTACTCTTTTCGACGTAATCGGCTACTGATGTTTGTTCATGCTTTATTTCTCAAGGCTTAGGATGGAGTAATTGACTTATGCTTTAGTTGTTGATTTGGTAGAGATTAACATTAGAGCATTGTGTGATTTATTCAATTTTGATCTCATTCCAAACTGTTTTATCTTGAGAGTTGCTTAAGTTGGAGTTGTTGCTAGACTCAATTCGGCTTTACATGTAATGTTTTTTTCTATATGACCCATTTTGTTCATTCTTAGCCTATGATCTTTTTTCTGAGGCTTTTTATGATAAGCTTCATATTTGTTTATTTATTTTTAGGGGGTATAAGCTTAATATTTAGAGTATAGATTATATTACTCTCCTACGATGACCATTCGATTTCTAATACTTAATGTATCACATACTTTTTATTTTGGTTTCACTTAATTTTCAAAGTTTATATGCATAATGTCATAAGACTATCATTAATCAATACTTAATGTATCACATATTTTTCCATGTATTACCTACACTGTATTAAAAAAATAAACTGACTTGAAATTTTATTATTTATTTTTTTTGTTAAGACGTTCATAAAGTCGTCGACGATTTTCTACTTATATATATATATATATATATATACGAACGTTTTGATCTGGACATACAAATTGAACATATACGAACATTGTATTTCTTAATATCAATCAGAGTTCACGCAAACGCATTTGCAGTGATTAAATACAGTCCCTTAAACGCAGAAAACATAAATACTCGAACAATTCTTAACCCGAGGGTCTCAACGCACGTCACCAATCAAGACGTGTAATGCAATCGGCAAAAGATATACAAAAACACAAACTTTAATACAAATGTCACTCACCCGACAGTCCAGTCAAGTATCAATATACGTTACACATACATATCTATATCTATATCTATATCTAACCGTATATTGCGTAAATTCGAATGGCATATTTTTTTTTTTTTTTTTTTTTTTTTTTTTTTTTTTTTTGACTATACAGACAAATAACCAAAGAATGTACAAAAGAATGATCAAACTGCTTTTTTGAAAGGCTAAAATGAAAATTTTACATCACAACACGAAGACACCCCCTCAACCCCCTCCCCCCCCCTCCTCGAGGGTTCGGCGGCATTTTCGCTTTGAAGACGAAGCGCCGAAAGATCTGTTCTTTTTTTTTGAAGGATTTACAGTTTATTGGAAGATTTTTTTCTTCTTCGCGGTTGGGACTATATATATACTCATAAATTCAAGCTTGCGGTTCTTAAGAGCTTGCGGAATTCGGATAAGCTTATCTTTCCGTCTTTGTCTATGTCCGCCTCTTCGAGAAGCGGTTCTATGGAGCCCCGTAAGCCCGTTTGCTGCAAGCGATTAAGTAGAACATGTTAGGCAGGCTATTAAGACCAGATATTTGCAATTAAGTTAATCTGAATTAAGATGGTGCTTATCAGTAGAATTTACCATTTTAAGTTCTTCTGGCGAGATGTATCCGTCTTTATCCACATCGAATTTGTCAAACGCAGCTTGTGATCTTTCATGCCATTTTTCTGAATCGTGTTCTTCGAGCTGATGAACATGTACGGTTGCTGCAACGAATTCCGAGAAATCCACGAGCCCATCCGTGTTACTATCGATCTGTGAAAAAACAGAAACAAACTCAGAAATCATGAAAACAGATTTATCATAATTCAAAAAAGAATACGAAACACCACGCATTCACAAACTCTAGAGATACAAATTCTACGCAACTATCATCTTCTGCAGCAATTGATGATCAACCAGTGGGTTCGTATACGATAAATTGGTGTATAGATATAGAGAGTTGTGTATGTATCGTTTTTTTGAAAAGAACATCCCCAGAAGTATGAGTTTTAATTTTACCGCTTGACAGATTTCGAAGACACGAGAATCCCTCATTTTCCATGGAAGATCTTTGGCAAGGGCCTGCATTTAAAGAAGACACGTCAGGAAGATTCGCCAAAATTTTGCCACGTCAGCCTCCGGCGCCTTAGAGAACTAAAACTGAAAAAACTGAAAAAACCCGAATACAATGGCATAGTACCCGAGAAAACAAACCTGTCTCATTTCGTCAAGACTAATGGCGCCGTTTTTATCCACATCGATCGCGTCAAACTGATCGCGTAAATCAGCCAACTCCTCTTCATCAAGTGTGCTAGCTAGTGCCTGTAAAATGATACAACAACCGATTAACGATCAAAGAAAAATTTACCCCTCGAGATTGCAACAATCGATGAACGAGAAACATATAAATTACCCGTAACGCAATCTGTTTTAGACCGCTGTATTTCACGAATTGTCTGATGTTCGAAAGGACAGAAATATCAAACGGAATCTCCGATGCCTCGCCTCCTTCCCGAACCCATGGATGTGCTGTATATATCAGATTGCATTAGCAAACACAGAAAGATTGAATTAAATTACATTTCGGTTTTCATTAAGTGATCATTTGTTAAAAATCGAAGTCTGAATATAATAAGTAACTGAATTTGTTAAATGCGGGAAATCAAATTAAAATGTCAGTAATCTGAATTTTGAAAAAATACATACATAGGGCTTGCGCAGCAGTAAGTCGAGCACGAGGATCTTTGACCAACAATTTCTTCACGAAATCTTTAGCCGCGTTGCTTATTGTTGGCCATGGTTTACGCCTAAAATCAGGTTTGTTTCTTAGAACCTGAAAATAAATGCAATTAGTACTTAATTCTCATCCCAAAATTCAAGGCGTAAAAAACGGGCTTCAGAATCATCAGCAATTTTTGCTGTCAAAGTTGATTTTGAAGTCTATTTTTAATGCCGTTTTTTCTGTTGAACTTATAGAAATAAGAGCTACGCGTTGGTGTGACCAAAAAAAAAAAACAAAACACACACACACTCACCTCTTTGAATATACCATCTTCGGTTTTGTCCCAAAATGGTCGTCGTCCACATAGAAGAATATACGTTATTACACCGATGCTCCAAGCATCTGATTCAGGCCCGGATCTGCGTTTCAGTACCTCGGGAGCAACATAATATGCACTCCCAACGATGTCCCGAAACTTCTTCCCTACAATTGTTCACATATAAAAGTACATGCATTAGTTCATTTTAACAAATACTCTATTTTACAGACTCAAACACCGCGTTTATGAGTTTTTTTTTATAGAATCTCTATCAAGAGTGAAATGCATCGAAATCTTAACAACACGCAATTTGAATAGAATATCTGTATTTTGTGACGTACATATAGTGCAGAATTCAGAAATTCCGTATTTTACAGAAACAAGCTTGAGAAAAATGACATAAGTAAATATATATATTACCAGGTCTTATGAAGTCTGAAAGACCGAAATCTGTAGCTTTTAGCGGCGAATCCTCCTTTGGTGATTTGAAAAGAAAATTCTACACAAAAAAAGAGCTTAACGGATCAATATCCGATAAATTACAGACAAATAAATCCGTTTCAATGAACATACATACCTCGGGTTTCAGATCACGGTGTACAAAACCGTGTAAATGACATTCCGCAACAACTTTCAGCATTTGTCTTACTATAACTGCTGCATCTTTCTCCGAATATCGGCTATCTTTTCTGACAAGATGAATTATCGGATAAGTTTTAGAATCGTATTTTCACGATTACATCCAATCAAAGGATGACATGTGGCCTGATTTTATCCGTTTGATGCCACATGTCGTCTTTTGATTGGATGCAAGTGAAATCACCTCGTTAAGAACACTACGCGGGACTATGCATTTCTTTTAAGATGCTTACTTGGCTAAAATTCGGTCGAGTAATTCTCCACCTTCACACAACCTTAAAAAAAATTCAAAATCATACCGTCATTTACTATAAGCATATTTAAAGATGCAATAAATGGAGAAAAACGAATAGTTGGCTCGTGAAAACTTACTCCATGACGATATACACATACGAATCATCCTCGAATGCGTTGTAGAACTGTACGACGTTCTCATGACCGGTGAGAGCTTTTAATATCTTCACTTCTCGTTTAACATCTTCAACGGCAATGGGTTGAACCATCTAATAAGGAAACGATGGAAAAAAAAAAACAATTTGTCTACTTATTTCCCAAGTATATATCTAAACATCAAATAACAAACGATACAAAAATACGACCTTTTACACTTAGTCTTAAGGCCCTAAGAAATCGGGGAATTTCTACTGCGAAGAGTCGTTGATGAGAAGTTTCACTTGCATCCAATCAAACCATGACACATGGCATCAAGCACATTACAACCAAAGCTTATAAAAAAAGTAGGTTACACAAAAACACACTATGATCATGCCACATGCCGTTTTTTCTTGGATGCAAGTGGAACCCCTATTAAGGGCCCCTCTGCAGTAGAATTTTCCGGAAAAATAGACGCTAAAAACACTAGGGAAAAGACATTGTGAACTAAAATATGTCTATGTAGGACTCTTAGTCACAAACATTGAGCATCGCTAAAGAATTCATGAGATCGAAATGAAAGCAAGTCGAACCTCTAACCAACATTACAAGAGATTTTACGCTTAGTTTAGAACTCAATACCGCGTGTATCATCATTATATTCAATTTCTGCAAAAACTTTAGGACTGTAAATTTACATATAGTACAAATTAAGTCGTGGCAATGGTCTCTTATAGAAAAAATCGAACAATGTAGGCCTAAGTAGCTAAGCTTTTCCTTATATGCAAGATACTACATTGATTTCCTTTTCAAGATTACAATTTCTGGGCAAGAATTTTTTTGCAATATTTAAGAAATAGGTTTCATTAGGTCCCATGAGGATAACTTCAACATACTTGGTATAACTGATCCTCACCAACTTTTCAAGAAAACTACCGATTTTAGTCATCGGTGTGGAATTAAAATGAAAATATTTCTTTTTCAAGCTTGCTCATTCAAAAAGGGAAACTTGAAAAAATATGCCTAAAAAGTTCAAGAATCTGTTAAATAAGCTATGTTTTCCATCTTTGTTTTGATAACAAACATTAGCACTGTATGCTTTCGTACCATTTCATTACAAAATCACTAATAGAAAGCTAAGAGTTAGCTACGAAAAAGCTAGGAGCTCGCTACGAAATAGCTAAAATCTAAGAGATTGCTACAAAAAAACACTACGATAAAGCTAGGAGCTCACTATCAAATCACTACGAAAAAGCTTTTGAGCTATCAAAAGAGAACATAGTTTACAGATTTTCATTATTTTTTCATGTTTACCTTCAAAAGCTCAATGGACCAACATTCAAATTACCAGTTCATAGCAAACTCCAATAAAGTTTCCAACTTGCTAAATAAGTAAACCAAATTTCTTTATAGAACAAGATTAAAAATAAAAATAAAAACAATTGCCCACAAATCTTTCTGCAATCCATATCATAATCCTCACATATTTAATTCAAAAAAAATAAGGTGGATTGAAGAAAGCAGTACCTTATTCTTATCAATTCTCTTAACAGCAACACGATCACCATTACAATTATCCGTTGCAACAAATGTATACCCAAATTGGCCATGCCCCAACAATTTTCCAATCGTATACCTTTGATCAAAATCCTTATCATACCCAAAATCAGTTCTTTTCCCACAAGGAATCACACCCCCTTTATTTGTAGAACCATTATTCTTAATTTGGTTATTCTTACACCTCTCTTTTGGTTTACAATTTGATCCCTCTTTATCATTAACTGAAAATTTCTGCTTTCCGGTGGTGGTGGCTTTGCTGCTCCGGTGGTTGATGACGGTGGCGATGGGATCACCACCACTGCTTTTTGTTGTTGAAAAACAAACACCCATGTTGTAAAGCAACCTTCTTTATGGTTTCTTTTTATTGTGATTCTTGAGAAAAAGGGGTTGAAAAATGTCAAGATATGTCAAACGGGGATAGATATTTTGAGAAAATGATGATTAAGAAATTAGGATATAAATAGGTTGATTGATGATTAAAGAATTATATGTTTGAATGATGGATGATGTGTAAAGAAATGTCAAATGATCATTATATTATTGTTATTGAAGAGAAGAAAAGGAAAGTTAGGAGCAAGGTGCAAGAAGATGGGAAGAAGGTGGGGCTGGGGTGGGGGTATTGGGGATACGGGTGGGGGTGGGGTGGAGATGGTCAAAGGAAGCTATTTGGAAGAAGGTGAAAGGAGGGAGGAGAGAGAATGAGTTTTTCTATGAGTATAGTTGTAATTCATTTCAGATACTATTTGTGACAGATGTTCATGCTGACTAAAATAGGAGAAATGATACACACTGAATCGAGCTTTTTTAAAGTCGACTCTTGAGTTAAGAATCGACATTCGTTTATTTGAATCGATCTTTGAAAAGTTCGATTATATGCGTTGTATACATAACATGGTGAACCGGTAGAATCCTTAGGCTAAAAATGAAGACGCCTTAATAAAAGTTTGACTCAAAAATGAAGATGCCAATTAATAAACAAAGTTTGACTGATAAGTAATCTATATACACCCCTTAAAAACAATTTTTCTCTTTCTAATCAATTGATTAGAAAAGAAAATGTACCACTTGCAATATATTTCCTCTTTTTTTATAATATTTTCCCCTTTTTCTGCAAAAGTTTTCTCTTGCCTTCACCTGATATTATGAGGGAGGGGTAGAGAATTTTATTTATTGGAGGTAGTTAAAAGGGCCACTGTGTCAATAATTCACCCGAGAAGAAAAACGAGTGTTGTTTCAAGGCCCTCATTGGGGTTGCTCTTAGGCCTTGTGTGGTTTCGGGTGGGTTGGATCCATTTGGATCCAATCCAATATTTTATTCACTCAACTATCTTATTATCATTATTTTATTTATTTTATTATAAATTCTCACATCAATTATTCAACATTAACAAATAAAATATTATTAATATATTCGAAAATGATAGTGTCATAAGAAAGTGATTTGACGCAATTTCACACTATTGATTAGAGTGTCAAAATGTCTTATATCACGATCAATAATATAAAATGTGTTATATTAGTTGCCTTGAATTCTGATCATTTTGTGTTGACATTATTGAGACTTGCCGATGAGGGTTTAGAACCATTGTATGTGGTTTTATTTTGACAATTGTTTTTGTATAAATTTCATTTTTGATTTATTAATTATGTATCACTCTCACTTGTATTATTGAGAAATCTAAAAGGTTAAATTAGTAAAATACAAATTTAACATTATTGTTTGTTTCTCACAAATCACAATGGCCTATTATAAAGACCATTTAGGAGTTTGGGATAAAAGCCAAAATTTCAGGTTTGTTAGAAGTGTTACTCCAAAAGAGTAATTCACGTTTTATTTGTGTCCTTTTTCTATTTATGGATAAAGCCATTGCCATTTTTTTAATCAGCAACTTAGTTTATATCCTTTTTGTCTGAAATCGCTTTACCAAATATTTTATTGAAATTAAACCAGTTGTTGGTTTATGCATGACTCATTTTTTATATTTTATTTCTAGGTATCCGGTTTATTCTTTTCATGAAATTTTATAACCAAAAATCATGGATTAACATATTTCGTTAATCCCGATTCGTACCAAGTGAACGAATACGATCATTAACATTTTTTCATTCAATAATTTTTTATTTTAACAGGATCCGTGCACCCTGTTTCGTATATAGTGCATGTTTCGTGATACGGCAATTATATAATTATTGTAATATAAAATCTTATATAATTGTAATTACTTGAAGGTAATTATGTTATAACTTGATCTACAAGCCAAAGACAGCAAATTAAGGATGAAAGGTGAATTGTACGTTTCTTGCAAGAAAGAGTCACGCGTTGTTGTTACGGTTTGCTTTTTCATTTGTCATCAATTTTTTATTCTATTTTTTCATTTGTCATCAATTTTGTTTAGGGGATCGAGGGAAAAATATATTTTTAATTATAAAATTAATAAATAGAATATGTTTATTTTTTTAGTTATAAAAAGGACATAAAAAATTTCAGACGGATAAAAATATCTCTTATATAAATTCGCGATGGGTTTGGTACGCGCTGCTTACCCGCTTGGCTTCATGTTTTTTTTTTTCAAACAACCGTAACATTTGATTTATAACTTCGATCATCGAAATTTTTCACCAAAATTTTTCACCAAAATTCATTCTTTTTTTTGCTCTTAAATTTGAGCCCTCATACGATACCATTCCGACGTAAATTTTGAAAGTCGAAAAAATATTTGCATTAACCGGAACGATTTTTCTTATAAACGACCGTAACTTTTGAATTAGAACACCGATCATCAAAATTGTTTCACCAAAGTTCATATTTTTGTTTTATCTTCATTTTGAGACCGCATTTGATACCCTTTCGACGTAGTATTTGAAAGCCGAATTTTATCGCAGCGTTTACAGTAACACAGTAACACCAACCTTGTGTATCATCAAATAAAAGCTCAAAAGCATCATAGATGCATCCTTAAATCAACCCTTGTTGCCAACAAATGTGATTGTTAATAAGGATAGGTATATACATATGGAAGACACGCTGAGGTATACAAAAACCACCATAATTGTCTATCACAAAATAAATGTCCTAACATCCTGGGGTCAAAAACCCAAAAAACATTCAAAATCAAATTCTGATACTGAATTCAATTGCAGGATTTTGACATCCCACCTTAGAATGATATTGAATTCAAAGCTTATTCTTCAAATTCTGGCATATTCAACAGAGGGTAACTCGAGACACCAGATCCCGTTAGTGGAATATTCTTTGACTGATCCTCTCACATGAACACCAAAGCAAGCTGCAGTACATGTGAATAAGGGTTAGAACATGATGAAGTAGCATTTCAGAGTTAAACATTGAACACAGTAACTCGGTAACACAGTAACACAGTAACACCTTATCATCACAGTAACACACCTAATTCTATTTTCCTCTTCAACTTCTCAAAACACTTTTCAGTACTAATAACCACAGAAAACAAATATACATTGCATTTTGTATCCATTAATGACTGAAATATCATCATTAGTATGCTTCCCAATGTAAGGGAGGCGGTTTGAAGCACAATAATGTATGAAATATCATCACAACCGATTCTTCTTTGAAAAAAAAAAACATTGCAACATTGCAACTTTCTGTATATTTGAACAAAGTAGAAGAAGGCAACAACATGAAGTCAATAATAGTATTTGAAGATTTCAAAGAAGTCACTAAATAATAAGAATAAACCCACAACATACCTTAATAAGCACAACATATTACAATGATATCAAATTTTCTACTTCATACACTCAATGTTCAACCCATTTTTCAGCCCTGAAACACTTGGTTTTCTGCTCCAAAATATGATTTTCAGCCTTATTATTGGCATATATATGGCTGAAAATCTCACAACACATAGTGATATTAACAGTAACACAGTAACACCCCAAAAAATAGTGTATTAGAAAGCTTAATGATATGAACCAAGTGAAAAACACACTTAAGGCTCTTTGACTAGTGACTAAGAAACTACAATACAAGTCCACTTTTGTTTTCATGTGAAGAACACTACACTAGCATGCCGAGCCAAAAGATTCATAGTAGTAATTTCAAACTCATTTGATCAATATGTCGAACACAAAAGAAACGATAGAATGAAGCACAAATTCCAATAAACGAACACAAAACATCAAGCACAAATTAATAAGAATATGCCACATGACCGGCCAAGATCAAACTCAAAATCAATCAACATTCAGCCTAAAACTTTACAATTGTATCAAGCATTCAGCCTCTTGCTTGATTAGTTCGTCAGGAAATAAAGGACTCAAATCCTCTGGTTTCAATGGTTTAAAGGTTTTCAGGTGCGGGGAGGAAGTGGTTTAACCGGAAGATCAGCAATTTACCTGGATAAATTGTACATTACAAAGTCAAAGCAACGAAACATATGAAATTTACCTGCAAGATAAAGCCGTAAATGGAATTATGGAAGTACTGGTGATCATAAAGCATGAAACATATCCTTTAAACCATGGTAACAACAACAAGATCCCAATATTCTGTAACGTCTTGCTATATGCCTTCATCACACCCATACAAGAAAGGACCATGTAAAACAACGATTTTAGGAACCTACTAAACATGGTTATTTAGGTTCAAAACCAAACTGCCTTTGGTGTAAATCACGTGATGAATATAGAGCTGATAGAAAATCACGCGATGAATATAGAAAAACCCCGGATCAATCGCATATTCGAAAACTTCATGATTAGAAAATGAGATAAGAAGCTGAAAACAAGAAGCTTATACCTGCTCCCAAGTAGAAGTAAAGTTGTAACCCTTAGAAACAGCTCCAGACTTTGGAACACCGACGCCGGCTTCGATTGCTTCGTCGGAACGATTTGATTGCTTCATCGGAATGATCTGATTGTTTTATAACAATCGCCATGTCTTTGAGTGCACTATCGACTCGATCACCCGCATTAATGGCAACCCAGAAAAGTGAAACAACTTTTGATGGATCTTTGTCTACCATCTGGTTAACAATCGCCATGTCTTTGAGTGCCACATGACCGGCCAAGATCAAACTCAGAACCTACACTGACATTAGATATAGTGAAAGCGTCCATGGAGTAATTCTTGGTAGTAGGCCCGTCATCACCACTATAATTCACCTGGAGTAAAACCAACAATCCAACAACAGAGGAAAACAGAAAGAAGTTGATCCTGGAAAGAAAAAAGAAAGACAACAGGTGCGGTGATGTGCTGCAGAGATCAATAATAATCAATTCATCCGGGACGGGGAGAAAAGAAATTGAAATAAAGTTGTGAGATACTGACCCGAATATGAAGAGCCTGATGAAGACAAGAACATCGAGACCACACTGCTGGAGAATCTCGTCCTCGGTAACATTAATAGCGCGATGTAACCATTCCAAGGCAGGAAGAAGCCGCCGGTGGGTGAAATGAATGTGGTGGTGGAGATAGAGCCGGCGTGCATATTAAATCGGAGCAAAAGAGGGTGCCGAGACATTTGTGTTAGTAGGGGTGGTTTAGTCCGAACGAAATTATTTTGTCCTTAAATCAACAAAAAAAAATACAAACTGGATTTATATACAGAGGGGAAAGTGGACTAAAACCTAATTTTCTGTTTTGTTTATATATATTTCAACTCTAAATATATAATATGCAAAATCGGGAAGAAAATCTTACAAGTGTATCCGTATTCTATATTTTCGTAAAAAATCATGTATTTGCATATCTCGTATCTACGTAGTATTATGGCATCCGTACATGTGCATCCTAGTTATTGACACGGACTCATTACATGTACAGTGTTTTACTAATGCGAGTACGACCATTTATTCTTAAGACTCATTAGAGGGTTCGGAATACATGACTAGACTATGGTTAAAATATAGCTGAGGTTTCATGATATATAGTATAAATAAATCATCTGAGACGTTCAGCAGATCTCAACTTTTAGAACCGAGTAGCTCGCAAGCTAATAAAATGGTATTTAATACTACATTTGTCTCATATTATAAGTTATTTTTGATGTTTTCACACAGATTAAGAAATTCGTTGAATGTTATAAATTCTACGGTTTAATATCTAAAATGTCCACTATTATTAATGCAGTAGTTGTTGAATAATAAAAAGTTGTTAGATTGATAATGAATTATGGGTAAGATGGATAAAAGAGCAATAAATGTTGCATTGATGTAACGCCATTGGACTTTGAGCCTAAATGAATCATAAATGGTCGGTCATTCGCTTAACCGCCGCCGTCCGCCCTCGCTTCTGGGTCTAAAAGGGCTAACCCGAGCTGACAAGACCTTTATTTCTCACACTTATACGGGGGTGAGAATATTCCTACTACTTTACCGATGTGAGACTTTACATTCTTCCCCTTATAAGGGATAAGGATTCTCGCCTGTGACAAACAAGATCGATCCCACTTGACTTCGAGTTTTCGCCACTCCTACTATAGGATTAAGGTGGCCACGCGCCTCTCACGGTGTGGCACTTAGGTCCGTATGGTAGTCGGATCTGAATACCATTCTGTAACGCCCCCAGACCCCGGTCTGGTTGCGCTAAATGAGTCATAAATGGTCCAGTTAAATGCTTAGACCGCCGCCTTTGCTTGATCAACAAGGACTAACCTGAGTTGACAAGGCATTTATGTCTCACACTTATATGGGGGTGAGAATTCTACTACTTACCGATATGAGACTTTACAATATGAATGTAGAATGACTTTTGTGGATAAATTTAAAGAGGTATAATGACTTATAGTATGGGACGAAGGTAGTAGTAAATAGTTACATACAATTAGTCGAGTCGAGTTGTGAAACGAACTGATCAAGTCAAGCTTGTCACGTATAATAGAATCTAAATACAGTTTAAGAAGATAATCGAGCTCACAAGTCGAGTCATGATTTTTTCTTCCGAAGTACATTCATGTGCATATAGGGTATTAGGGTTACGTGGCAACCATTTTATATGGATGTTGAGTATCCAAAACTTGTTGGTACCTCTCAAATAAAATTAAAAAAATAAATTATTTTGGTGCATATTTTGTTTGTATGTTAACTTATGTTTTCAGTCGACCTAACTTGGGTTTGGCCGACATGCCTTTCACTCTTATATATATATACATATACATATATATATTATAAATTTTCTTATATTATAATTTTTAAGTAATTAATTTTAGGAAGATTGAGGGAAAATGACAAAAAAAATTCCAAAATGAATAAATAGAATACACTTTTTTTTTTTCTCAAAAGGACGAAAAATTTCCTTTGACAAATGCATTTAATAGCGCGCGTCCTCGTCCTCAGGTACATGGTTTGAATCAAACATGACTTGATCCTGCCTGGTTTTTTTTTTTTTTTTTTTTTTTTTTTTTTCAAACATCCGTAACTTTTTATTTATAATTCCGATCATCGAAATTTTTTCACTAAAATTCATATTTTTTTCTCTTTAATTTGAGCCCAAATACGATACCCTTCCGACGTACATTTTGAAAGCCGAAAAAATATTTCCATTAACCGGAGCATTTTTCTTATAAACGAACGTAACTTTTGATTTAGAACACCGATCATCAACCAGAGCGTTTTTCTTATAAACGAACGGAGCGTTTGATTTAGAACACCGATCATCAAAATTGTTTCACCAAAGTTCATATTTTTTTATCTTCATTTTGAGACCTCATTTGATACATTTTCGACGTAGTATTTGAAAGCCGAATTTAATCGCGGCGATTTACACTAACGATGTCGATGCTTGAAATCGATGTCGATCGTGAATCGATGTCGATGTCGATCGCGCTCATTTAAAGGCTTAATTCAAAGTGACTACTTGGCGCACGCATATCCATTCATATAAGACATACAATATCACTAACAATATCATATAAGTCATACGATGATCGATGTCGATGCTTGATGTCGATCTCGAATAACATCGACTCATTTAAGCGCTTAATTCGCCGACTACTTTGGCGCGCACATATCTGGCTCATATAAGGCTCAAGGAAAACAGGAAGTAGCAGCAAATTACTGAAGATAGACCTCTTTAAATAGGCACCAACAACAATAGCTAAACAGGTTCGATAGTACTGATATAATAGAAATAGCATGAATTTTGAGAACCCAATTACCAATTATTAACAGGCATACACAGCAGCAGATAACTCTATAAATACTTGAGAATATTCACTACAACAAACACCTATGGTAAGAATATATCATCAGACCAAACAAGCTTATGCACAGCATAGCTATTGCTAATTTACCATATTAAGCATATCTCTCAATTCTAGTGTATCTAGTGGCGGATCCAGGAATTTATTCCAGTGGTGTCACCGGAGTCTAAAACTACATTCTTTATCCAAAAAAAATTCAAGTGGGGTCACCGAAGTCTAAAACATCAATTTTTATCGACAAAACGACACTTTTTAACAGCAAAACTACATAGTTTTAATACTATTTTTTTTTATTTTAAAATCCAGTGGGGTCACGTGACCCCTAGGGGCACGTGGGTCCAACCTTTGTAAGCTCCGTTGAAGACGATACCGGGCATTTTTTGCACGAGATCTTGTTTTAGTGTAACATTTAGATGTGTAAATGCCAGAAATTCATGTTCCATATTGGCATCTCCTTCCCCAATAGGGTCTAATTTTCACTGAAAATCTTCGTAGCATCGGCTGCAGCCACTGTACAAGGGAATTGCTAAGACTCTGGTAAAGGGAATGTTGATCTCTGTGGAAAACCAATCAAGAAACCTTGTATTGTTCCTTCTACTCTATCCATTCCACCAAATATCTCCGGTAGTAATTCTTCATCTCCGGTAATTGCTGCCATACCTCAAACAATTGATTCGGATGAGCCAACGTCCACAGTGCACAACATTTTTCCCAAACAGATTCAAAATGAAGAATTAAGGCCTATTTCTACTCCAGTATTAACAAAAAGTAAACAAAACAGAGAATTTGCACTCACAGGAACAAGACAGGGGGTGAGGTGAGTACATCTTCAACACAAAATCAAGCCCATAGTAGGTTAAAATTGGGGAAAATAACAGGGATTGTAGTCAGTGATTTAGTCGGCTTTGCTGTTCTTGCAATCATCTCATTGTATGTGTACCAACTGAAGAGGATGGAAGGGCGACGGGGAAAAGGTAAACAAAGAAAACGCAGCAGTTGCAGTAACACCGCCGCCGCTGCCGTCAGTAGATCAAGTTCAGTTTCCTAAAAGCATTGCAAAAGAATCGGAAATTTCATCTGCAAAAGGTCCGACTATGTTTCCGGTGGAAGCTTAGCCAACGCCGGTTACGGTATGCTTCTTGTCCCCTTTCTTTCTTAATAGGTAGGGGAATAAGGATATATTCGTCCGGTGGAATTTATTTGTCTTTAATGCATTTAATTAAGGGAAGAAAAGTGGATTATAAACTAATTTTTCTATAATTTTATAGAATTTGACAATTTGTATTCTTTCACCGGTACCCAAATGAAAAAAAAGTGGATATTAGTTATAAAGTGCGTCATTTAGAAACTTAATGATCATTTAGTGACACTCAAAAAAACTTATTCGGTTATAAGGGCGTTCAATATTTTTCTTTAAAATTATCTGTTTAATTCTTGGATGTCGGTTATAACGCCAAAGATTATTCCTCTTTTTTTCCTTCTTCTAATTTTTTTCTCCGTCCGTAGATAGATAAAAGATGCTTTTTCCGTCTCTTTTATTTCATGCCATTGCCATTATTTTTCAACTCCGTCTCTACAAATTTTCATAGTCTGCTTTTGACCTTGGTTTTATCATGCTTTTAATTTGAAGAACTGCCGTGACTTGTTATATGGATTTTTGGTGGGCATTGTTGATTTATGTACTGTTATTAGTTTTGTGGGGTGAAATTGTGGGGTCTTTCGTGATTGCTTGGTGGGATAGTGATTTGTTTGGCTCTTGTTGAATTTCCGATTTTTTGCGGTTTGGAATGGCTGAATCTATGTGGAAAAAAAAGTGTTACAGGGCAATTGATTGGTTTTTTGTTTGGCAAATTTCACTGGATTATCTTGTGTGGCCTAATTATTTCGTTTTTTTTGGGTCCAATAAGTTTTGTTTTTTTCAGCTTAGGTGAAATCAATGGCATTTTTTTGGAGGAACCAAGGATATTTTGCTTATTTGTGGCATTGCTTTTGTTGTTGTTGTTTGTTTTGGTCTGTAGACTTTATTGAGAAAAACAAATATGGAAGGTGAGGAAGGGAATTTACAGATAGAATGCGGGGATTAGAACGAGGAGGAAGATGAAGTACCTCACTCCTCTGAGATAGAAATGGACAATGAGATCAATGAATCAAGTAATATTAGATCCGCTTACGATGATCTTTGTAATTTTCACTCGATAAGGATGAAGGAAGTGATGGGAACTGGTGTTTCCAAACGAATCTTTGATTGCGGTATGGACACATGGAAAATCGATGGAGAAGATAGTTGTTGTAGTTGTGGAGCTAAGAAATTAAAAACTCAGTCGTGGCGACCGATTCTCGGCTTCTTTGCAAGAATGGCGGCGGCGTCAAGTCGGGTCAGAAAAGAAGTCAGCGAAGCAGTTTGATCTTTGTATGTTTGTTTTCATTGTTGCTTGAAGCTAAATTACAGAGAAGTGGGCATGAATGTGAATGAATTTTGTGAAAATTTGATGATATTAACGGTTTGAAGTAGTTGATTGGAGTATAGAACAATCATATTTTTCTCGATTTACATGCTACGTGATGGAGTGACATTGATGGTGACGCAGGACATTGCCGACTTACGATGACATTGATGACTTACGCAGTGATATTGATGTCGAAGCGGTGACATTGATGAATTATCGCGATGACATTGATGTGCAAGCGGTGACATTGATCACTTATGCGGTGGCATTGATGTCTCAAGCGGTGACACAATAACACGTCAGGAGAAACATTGAGCATTCATGATTGTGTTTTACTAATTAGTTGACAGTGTATTTGGGTGCTTATAATAGATGATATAGTCCCTTTTGCTTTCGCGAGACAAGTCACGATCTAGGAGGCTTTTATTACCTTCTTATGGGTTTCACTCACCATGGTGGCTTACAATTAAGTCTTTTTGGGTTTTAGTGCCGCTTATAATAGATGTGGATACTCATAGTTTGGGGTTGTTTTTCTTTTCTCTTATGGTTGTCTTTGTCTGTTTCTTGGGTTGCGGAGTTGATATAAGTGCTTTATGGCATTTGGCTAGCGTGGTTTTATATTGGAGCCGGTTTATGAGCTTGCAACTATGAAAAGAGCTATCAATTGTTAAAAGGAGGACCATGATAGCTTTTCGACCTTGTTTTTTTGTATATGGCTATTTGTGGGTGATCACACTATATTCTCATCGGTTGTGGTTAATGGTGGGGATAATCATGTTGTGCTTACAACAATTATGGTTGGTGGATTTTGGTTGGAGTTCTTTGGTGATAGTTAATTTGGGTGGCCTATTAGTGTAAAGTGTGTTTTACTATGTGTGCAAGAGTTACCATCATCAAGAGATTGACAAGAGTGCCCTATATGATCATCTTGGTGGTGCGGGCTTACGCAGCGATGACATTGCCGATTATGCAAATGACATTGATGACTTATCGCAGATGACATTGATGCTACGATCGCGATGACATTGATGACTTATCGCGGTGGACATTGATGTCGATGCGGTGACATTGATGTCGGATCGCGATGACATTGATGTCTCGATGCAATGACATTGATGACTTATACAATGAGTCATCGCGATCAAGGTTGTCAATGGATCGCGGTGGTCAATACATCATTGTATTCAATGAATCGCGCGGTCATTGCATCGGGGTGGTTAATGGATCCACGATGGTCAATACATCGGGGTAGATGGTCAATGTATGATGGTGATGAATACGCCACGTAGATTTTTATGAAGAAAAATTTGATTTATGAAATTTATTCGGAAAAATATCAAATTTGATTTTAGAATAAAGAAGGCGAAAAATATGAATTTTAGTGAAAAATTATGATGATCCAAGTTTTAGATCAAAATATATGACGTTTATAAATATGATGAATTTAAAAATAAAAATAAAATAAAAACTCTTGTCGTTCCTTTTTTCCTTTTTTTCTTTTTTTCTTATGCGGTGACATTCTTGATTATGCGATGGCGTTGATGACTTATGCTGATGGCATTGTTGACTTACGCAAATGACATTGATGTCGGATCGCAGATGACATTGATGTCGATCGCTGATGACATTGATGACTTATACAATGAGATGCGCCATCGATCAAAGTTGTCAATGGATCGCATGGCGGTCAATACATCATGGTATTCAATGAATCGCGTGGGTCATTGCATCGGGGTGGTTAATGGATGTCGGTTGTCAATGTATGCCGGTGATCAATACGCCACGTCGATTTTTATGAAGAAAAAAATTGATTTTTGAAATGTATTGAGAAAAATATAAAATTTGATTTTAGAATAAAGAAGACGAAAAAATATGAATTTTAGTGAAAAAATTATGATGATCCGAGTTTTAGATCAAAATATGTGACGTTTAGACATATGGTGAATTTAAAATTAAAAAAAAAAAATGCTTTGAACGTGTTGTGCTCTTTTTTTTTTTTTTTCCTTTGAGAGCTTCTTTTTTTTTTTTCCCTTTCTTCCTTTTTTTTCCCTTCTTCCTCTTTAAAATTAAAATAATGCCCTTATAACTAAATAAGTTTCCTTTTAAAATTAGAATGTCCTTATAACTAAATAAGATTTCGGAGTGTCCTATTACCCCTAATAAATTGAAAATCAGTCCTTTTAAATAATTAGCCCAAAAAAAAAAGTGTTTACGATATTTATCTAGATTGTTTGCACATATAATTTGTTGCATCACACATACTAGTTTATTAATAATCACATATTTCATTTTCATTGTTTGTTTAATTATTCAATATTTATATAAAATATTATGCAAGTTTTCGGAAAAATAAACATTTTATTTGACGAGCGGTTAAAGATTGCTTCCCCACACGGGTAAAACCTGGCGGGGATGATTGCGACGGACGGACGCATTTGTCCGCTTTTTGAGATAGATATCATGAATCCCTTAAATTAGGCAACCTATTTTTGTACACTTAATAATGCTGTAAGACCCTTGGTCATGAGGTATGCTCGATCATATCATTGTCGAGAGTATAAAAGTATATTGTGTCACCTGTGTATAGTTAAGTGGTTGTGACTGCAACAATTTATCTCCCCTAAACAATGAAAATTACTTTTCTGGAAAAAATAAGTAAAAAATAACAATAGAAATTACTCAAATACCAATATCCATAATCTACAACGAAATCACGATTTATTTCACCATTTTTTTTCCCTCTTCGATGATTTAATATCGAATTTGAAACACTTACGTTGCATTTTCAAAATCTCAGAATTTCATTATTTTGCTTTATCCCCTTAAGAAATCTTAGTACCGGGTCGACAATTGTTGAGTTGAGCTTGAGCCTAAGTTATTTTGAGTAGTAAACAAACCGAGTTTGCTATTGCCTTTTATTACTTGATCGAGTTTTTTGAGTTGAGCTTTGAGCCTAAGTTTTTTAGTCAATTCGAGCTCGAACCTTAACGAGCATCAAGTTGACTCAGTTCGATTACATCCCAGCGCGTAATACTTAGAGGATGCTTTGGACTATACCTCAAGGCTCTCTGGCTTTGACATACGGTTACTTTTCATACATCGACTTACCATTTGTATGTTGGCCTTACATACCCTAGTTATGAAGTAGATCTCCGCCATTTACACCATGACTGAAATCATGTGGCATGTTCCGTTCCATGTTCTAAACTATTGTTTTTTTAGAGGTGAAATCAAAATCTCTTTTAAATGTCGCATCAGAGGCCGGAGGGTAACAATATAATCTACATTGATTGCATAATTTGATACATAACATATACTAGTTTATTAAAAATCACATATATCGATCATAGTTTGTTAAAATGCTTTAAAATTAAATGCGCAAAATGAAAATGTAAGCTTTAAACCATTCCGAACCGCAAATCAAACTGTTGATTAATCCGTGATCTAAATCGGTTTGAACATCTGCAAACCAATAGTTAAGTGAAACCCAGACACATTTCCAAATATGATTGTGGTGATTTTTTCGTTTATTGAATACTTTATAAAATATTATAAAATATCTAATGCGATGCGAATTATAACATAAATAGAAATATATAAACGAGAACAGCGGACATGCACAACATGACGTGTCAATGAATTCCGTGTATTAAAGAAACTAATATGCGTAGGCCCACAACGACGCGTGTTCATTGTTATGACCGTAACCTTATCTGGTATCAAAAGTTTAAGCAAGAATCTCCTCAAGAGGCTTCCCTTCAATTTTAGCCTTTTCAACATTTTTCAACTCCTCTTTTGCTTGCTTCTTCAACCTTGCAAGTTCAAGATCTTTGCTCATCTTCCTCCGGTACATCTCGGCGAACGTAATCGGCTCGTCGAGAACCGGCTTCTCGCCGTCCCTTATCGCCAACGGGTATACTGTCGCCTCCGGCGCCGGATTCTGAAATGTCGCAATGGATAGCCTACTGTAGTTTGAGTTCACTACAGCTTGGTGGTCAGCATTCTTGAACCTCCCATTGCTTAAGTACTATAAAAAAATGATAATTCCACTTTGATTTAGTATTAGAGTTATCTGATGTGATACATCCACAATCTATCTTCATAACATGTACCATGACCGTATATACGACAACGGGACATGTACCCAACAACCGCTAATGTGTCAGTGGGACCCGTTTCCCACTTACTCGAAGATAAAAAAACTAATCAAAGAGTAAATGGAACACAAGTCTGACCGCCACGTCAGCTCTTGTAGTATATGTTACGTGGATATGTCGTGGACGTATCATTCCCGGATATAAAAAAAGAAGTGTAAATGGAAACGATCATACATGTCCATGGTCACCGAGGTTAACAACAAAAGCACCATCAACAGGCTGAACAGTGATCCAGCTTTTTCCGCCGTCTCTGGTGGCCTGAAGCCCCCCGACCTGGTCTTGTAACAAAAGCGTTATGGTGCCAGGATCGGTGTGCCGTTTCAATCCCAGTGTCAGGTCTGGTTGTGGACATTTCGGATAGTAATTCACAACTATTTTCTGATCCATATCCACACATGCCTTTGTCAGTGCCTCTTTCTCTAATCCCATTGATTCTGACAGAACTTCAAGCAGTTTGCATGCAAGATTCATTAGTTGTTCACTGTATTTTTCTACAACGGATTTCCATCCTTCGGGTTTATCTGGCCATCTTGAGTAGTCTCTTGAATTTATTGGATAGGAAAAGTATGTCACAATTTCTCTCCAATCTTGCACCGCCTCTCCCTGCTTAAAACGATGTCGTTTTGTAGATATTTATAAAACACTACGACTGAGGCACAATACAATTTCCGCATGGTGTATTTTAGCGATCACACAATAGACCCTTTCATATTTGCATTTTAAAAATATTAAAATCTATAAAATAAAGATTTACTTTTTTTTTTTTTGGAATCCACTAAAGATTTTACTATTACTGTAAAATTCCACTTCAGGTGCAATTTTGAAAACTACTTTTCTTCGTTATAAATAGATGCGGTCCTCAACAATTATATAAAGTTAAAAGTTGATGTGATTTATTCCCAAATTTGTACGACGTGGATGCAAAAAAAAAAAAAAAAAAAAAAAAAAATCAGTTTTCTGTTAAAATACCGAACCGGAACGTATTTTATGTTTGATTAAATTCGGTACCTTACGAAAATGGATCGGTTTCTGTTTTAGATTTTGAATAACCGAAATTATCAGTTGTTACGGCCATTAATTGGATCAAACTGAAGCGTGTACATCCGTATCGATGTATTAAGTCATGCATCATATTGTTTCATTACTGTTATGTCACAATATTTTTTTTTAAAGGTTTATGTCACAATATTATGTATGATGCAAGTTGACAGAAATCAAATGATACAACACAGTAGACAGTACAGAAACAATAAGCACCATATAATCCCTGCATATATCTATATTTGAACCAGAAACATCCAAAAGGGAGCTATGATGCACGGATACTTTTGTTTGGTGACGTGTCTCGTATACGGTATCTATCAGACACCGATAGACTTCGGATACTTAATACACATCTAAGGACGATTTTACAATTTTCAAAAGTTGGACACATCATTTTTAAACGCGTAGAGAACAGTAAGCAAGCCGAAGCCTACCGAAGCGCGGTAGGGTTCGAAAGCTCGGCTTTCGAATGTTCGAACCTAAGGTTGATTTGAAGCTCGAACCGATCGAACCTTAATTTAGCGAGTTCGGCTCGGGTTCGAACTGAAATATTAGAAAACATGTTCGGTCCGGTTCGGCTCGAACATGTTCGGCTCGAACTTGTTCGAACCGTTCGAACATGTTCGGCTCGAACTGTAACCAAAATTCCAGAAAACCAAGCAGCTATGGCTTTTCCAATCCATCATTACCAGTGACTACCAATTAACACCACTATGGCTTTTCCAATAATTTAGAGGAACTAAGCAGCTTAAAAGACCAAAAAAAAAAAAAAAAAAAAAAAAAAAGAATTGCAGACAAATTAACATAGGGGTATGAAAAAGAAACAAGAAGGGTTGTCTAGAATTAACCTTGGCCTCAAAGGTTAAATATGGACTTCGTGTAAGAATTTAGCAGGCAGCCAGGCACCTCCCAGATTTTAAAAAATATGATACCAAGAACTGAGGAAGAGGTGAGAGTCGGCAGCAATTCAGCAAAGATGACCGATCGAAGAAGGAGGCACAGCGCCACAGCGGCGGGCCGGCGGCGTCAATTGGAATTTGGAAACGGAGGAGAGACGAGAGTGAGAGCGGAGAGCCTGAGAGACTGAGAGTGCTGACCCTAATTTGATTTATATATATATATATATATATATATATATATATATATATATATATAGTTTTTTTTTAAATATAAAATAGTTCGAGCGAACGTGTTCGATACTGATTCGACTCGATAAGACGAATATCAAATACCTAACGTTCGAATTTCGACGTTCGAAGGTTCGATTCGAACTCGAATCGAGCTTTTTTTCGAATCGAATACAAATGAATCGAATCGAATCGACGTTCATTTTACATTTTCTGGCATATTAATTACACCTATTGAATAGAAAGTAATCTAACAGATACAATACTATTGTACAAAACATGGAGGGAACTGCCCCAATTTTTATGTAAAATTTACACAAATGCCACTCATACATGTATCTTATATTTTTCAAAGCCACGCACTCACGTATCTTATACTATATGTGTATCTTTATTCGGGCAACCTAGGTACCAACCAATGTTGCACGGATATATACGAATACGTGGCGAGATACGCGACGTGCATGATTTTTGATAAATGACAAATTTTATTATGGTTAATAACCATCAAACTTAATTTTGATATTAATGGTTACAAGTACGAAAGACAAATATGTAAATATTACAAATGTAATGATCGATTCTACCTCATCATTAATTTTAGACGACTTTTCGTTCATTATCGGACAACATTTACTCAATTTTCAATATTGTTTCTCATTTGACATATTAGAGCTATTAATATGCATTAATGATCTCATATTATGTTGGTCTTGGATCACAAACCAAGATCACCATGTTAGCATTTTAATCCAATGTGAAAATTTTAAAATAGCACTTATTTTCTAAATACTTAATTTTTCTAGATTTATATTAATCTGAGATCACCAAGTCAGATATATATGGTTTCGGGCCAAGATAATATTTGCGTATCCAATTTTTAAAAATTACAAATTCACCTTATGCGTGTGTCGTAAGTGTCCCGGTACATGTATCCGTTACCATGCATCAGTATCCGTGTGCATCATAGGTACCAAATGATATGTATCGTATCGTAAACAAGAAAAGAAATATAATTTACCTGCAAATGGCTGGAAACAATGAATCCACCTTTCTTACCACCGGACATATCAAACCGGAGCTTTTCCTCCGGCGGCAAATCGAAGAACTCTCGAGCAAATCTCGTCATTTCGTTAACAACATCAAAATCAACCCCATGATCAACAACCTGAAAAACCCCCCAATCTTCACATGCTTCCACAATTTTCTCACAGATTCCCTTTCTTTCATCCCCATCTTCCAAACCCTTTAAAGAAATCACAGGGATCTCATTGCTGAATTGATTATACGCGATTTTGGGACGTTCGTCTTCATCCCGAATGAAGGTTTGTTGCAGTGTTTTCTCCTCAGAAAGTGCTGTTAATGTTGAAGGTGGTGGTGGAGCCATTGATTTTTTTTTCCTTCTGTTTTTGTCTGTGAGAGAGAGATTCTGTTACAGGATATATAAGTGATGAGTTTTGTAATTCTGTTATGAAATTTGTGGTTTGTTATATAAAGCTGACGGTATGCCTACTGGCTAGGACCGGTAGGTACGTACACAGCGGGTGGTTGATACCATGTTTAAAAGATTGTGTAGATGTTTCGTTTTACTCCCTCCATCCCAAAATATAAATGTATCAGGGTTTCCGTCCCATAATTTCATCACATAATATAAGGCAAACTAGAGTTTTCAGATAGATTAAGAAAAATGATTTAATGTAATTAGTGCACGGCTAAAATAATATCAGGGTTTCCGTCCCATAATTTTGTCCCATAATATAAGGCAAACTAGAGTTTTCAGATATATTAAGAAAAATGATTTAATGAAATTAGTGCACAGCTAAAATGATTAATACACCCTTTAACTATAACAAATGAAATACTTGTAAAGTAATTAAAAGTGGTTGGATGGATATGAATTAGGGGTATGTGGAGGGAAAATGGTAATAAATACTATGAGACAGAAAAGTATTTGTACATATAATTTGTCTGCACAATTGGGGCGGACGCAGGATCTCGGGTAAGGGGAATACATTTTTTTTAAAGGGAAATAAAAAAAGTCAAGGAGGAGCAAACTATATGCATAGTACATATGTTATTGTATTTTTTGGATCAAGGGAGGGCAGTTGCCCCCTCTTGGTTGTATGTAGTTCCGCCACTGCACACAAAGTGTACGATTGCACGTACACACAAATGATCTAATCCGTACAATAATTATAATTAACAAAGAAAATAGGAACGAAAAGTTATCATTTGTAATGAAATGATATATATTATGAGACGGAAAAGTATTTGTACATAGAATTTGTCCGCATAAAGTGTACAATAAATGATCTACACGGTACAATAATTATAATAGATAATGCAATATCACACTATTAAATCACACTAAATTAAGCACACTACTTACGTGGCAAAATCATGTGGATTTTATTTATACGTAAGCCCAATTAAGTAGTGTGTTTACTTTAGTGTGATTTACTAGTGTGATTTTACATTATTCAATTATAATTAACAAGGAAAATAGGAACGAAAAGTTATCAACCCTTGAATTAAGTTTATGTGACTTTTTGTGTGGATAAAGTGTCTAAATCACTCGCCTAGTAAAAACCTATAATGATTTATATTTTTGGACGGAGGGAGTATAATTTTATGGAAAATTAGGGATTTAATGTAATATTTTTAAGAATACGACAAATTACATATTTTTATAGGGAGTCGCATAAATCAATGAACCGAAAATCGGTGAATCTCGGTGAATCCCGAAATCAGTGAAAAGAAGTGAATTATGAATCTTAAAATTAGTGAATTTTAAAATGAATTTTGAAAATTAGTGAATTTTCGGAAATGAGTGAATTTAAGCATTTGAATTTTAACACAAGTGAATGATTCGACGTGAATAAATAGACCCATCAATTGATTAAATATGTCCTTCTCCCTCATTCCCCCATAATTTTATCACCATTGATTACGAGACCACATTTATATGCTAAATTTTGTGTAATTGTAGTGTTCGAAACAATTTTATTATGCCAAATAAATCCACCTTAATTTTTCTTTTAAGTGGGAGTGTTGGAGAAATTGAGGGAAAAAGAGAAAATGATTTTTTAATCATTTTTTACCACTTAATGAGTCGGTTTCGATTACACACTTGTATAATTTATCAAGAGTTTATGATGACTTTGAAATTTACGTGTGACGTAGCTGAAGAAAGGTCTTTGAATCATTCAATTCGGATATCGGGTGAATGAGAAATTAAGACTTGAAGTTAGTTAGTTGAAAAAGTTGAAGTGTTGAAACTTGGAAGTTGAAGAGTTCAACTTCCTTAATCCAACATTGGGAATTGTGCTAAGCTTTTCTTAATATTTAAGTGGGAGGAGTTTAATCATTGGTATAAGTTCCAAGGAAAGTGAAATAGTTCAGAATGGTTTTAGTTAGACGATACTCTGCTAAAATTGACACACGTACGCGCGCCGCCGCCCGCCTGTGCCCGTGCCTGTGCCCGAGCCCGTTGACCATGGGCTTGGGTTGCCCGCTCGTGCCTGTGCCCGTGCCCGTGCCCGTGCCCGAGCCCGAGCCCGAGACCATTGACCATGGGCTTGGGGAATTGGGCCTTCGTGGGCCTGAGGCAATACTTAATTTTTTGGGCAAAGTTACATTGAACTTGTCAGGTAATTATTCAACATTCTGATGAGCTGATTCGAGCTGAGTTTCCTTCATAGTCAGAAGTCTGATTTGATTCGGTTCGGCTCAAAGGCTGAGTCCTTTCATCTGCATCTGATGCATTATTACTAAGATAGTGGAGCACTTCAACTGATGCCGTGGACCACTTCAACTGATGCCTTCAATTGCTTTATTGCTGGAGTTACAAGTGTTAGTGGAGATCCTTCACTTGATGCTGTAAGAGTTCGACGTTTGTTCAGAGTTGAAGCACCTCCATCTTGAACAGGTAAACTGAGTAATCCTGGGAGACAATTGCATAATCTGTGGGTACATGCCGGAGCAAATTTGTCTTAAGGACATAGTTCATCTCGCCTCAGTAGTTTATACATATCCTTTCTGTTTGTATTTTTATTTTTTTCGTTACTGCATTTGTAATTTTCTTTCAGATTATAAATAAATTGTTCTTCTTCTTTCTGGTTGTTTATTTTATTTCGCATACGATTCTACGGATATAACAGGGAGGGGGGGGGTGTTTAGGGCCAAAAAATACCAAGAGGCAAATGCCAATGCTTGGGTTGCCTTAGCCCGGGGCCGTCCCTGGATCTATGTTACCCAGTGAGTTCTACACTTAAATCAATTTTGATAAAGGATGTGGCAATACATATTATGATACATTGTTTAGTAAACATATCATTTTACTAAAATTATGGGAAACGAGTTGTGCAATACGTATTATGTCACATCATATATCACTACACGATGATCTCACCATTGATTAATGTATAAGTCTCATTGATTGATATGGAGTACTCCACCATAATCAATTACAATAAAAATGTGTTATGGAAGTTGTAGCGCACATATAAAGATTTGATTAAGGATCTCTAATGCCTTTTTATGATGAACACAAAGTCTAGAATCTTTTAATTTGTGGCACGAGAGATTTGATAAAGGATCTCTAATGTTTTTTTTTTTATATATGACGTACACAACTCTATAAAGAAAATCAAAACAGTATGCAAAATAATAAAAGACTTTTCTTTGAAGGTCAACTCTTATATCATGTGATCTTATCTTTCAATAAGTCTAGAATCTTTCTGTGAAGCAAGGGATTTAGGAAAATTGAAAATCAGGAGGCCCTATATGGACTTCGTAAATAAAATTCTACGAAATTCATAGTTACCCGTACATATTATCTACGGATAAAACTCACCCATCATGAAAATTCAAAATTGTATTAAAGAGGGGAAAGTGGTGAATAAAATTGATTTTTGGACTTATACTTTAACAAGGAAGAAAAAACTAGGATGGATGAAGTGGTGAGAGTTCAGGCAACGCCTTTGTTTTTGCCTTAAACCCCTTGTCCTTTATTTAATTATTGATGGTGTAAATGATAAACATTTGGTAATAATATCCTAGATTGTTAAACTACCATCTCTTCCAAAAGCTTAAGTTGATTGGGAGATAGATAATTAATATTTTATATCTCAATATGCCCCTTTAAGTGTGGGCCTATAAGAGGAGAGAGAGACCCAACACTTGATTAGAGAGGCCCAACATTTGGTTTTTTTTTTTTTTTTTTTTTCAATTGTGCTGGAAGCGGGGTTTGAACTCAGGATCTTCCTCTCTGATACCATGTTAGACTACTATCTCTCCCAAAAGCTTAAACTGATGAGAGGTAGATAATTAACATTTACAGATATACTTTGGTTTTGGTTGTGTATCTTTTTTTTGGTTGACACAAAATTGATTGTTATTGATGGTTTTAAATGCCTTAAATGTGTTGTTCACTTTGTTCATATCATTAAGCTTTCTAATACACTAGTTTTGGGGGTGTTACTGATACTGTGATACTGATATGATACTATGATACTGTTACGTGGAGGAATGATTCTTACAATTAAAAATGCACTTGCACAACAGATTTGACGCAGATTTGAGAAATGGGGGAAATAAAAAGGACTCGAATAGAAGACGAGATTGAACATCTTGAAATAAAACTCCTGGAACTGAAAGAAGTGTCTAAAAAGTATGGTGCTGAGGTCGACGCATTGAAACCGAAGGCGGAGATCTACGAGCTCATGTTCCAAGAAGAGGCTAATGCTCCTTGGTAATGATCTGAGATAGGGTACAAATGTTAAATCATTTGGTGTAGATGTTGACTTTATTGAGAAAATGTTAAACCAGTTGGTGTAGAGTTGGAGAAGAAGATGATGGTAGCAATCGACATTGTCGAGATTTTTAGGTGCTTAGATAATCCTTTCCTTGATGTAACTTAATTAATATATGTTGATGTTAAAGTTGTTTATCATATATGTTGTAAGTTTTTTCCATTGTGATTGAATGTGTTAATTCAAAAAACACAAATTTTTGGGCGTTAATGTGATTACATTATTGTCCAAATGATTTTTAGTTTACGGTTTGTTTATGTTTTAATCCGTAAATGAATACATGCTGTCGGTGTTGTTGTAAAGCTTGCCGAGTCCATGATTTTTGGCTAATCGTATACTATTAATGGTAATGGTGTCATTGTGTTTGTTAATAAAATGTGTTACTTTGATATTGTTATTGTGATACTGTTACTGTGATACTGATACTTTGATACTGATACTATTACTGTTATTGTGTTAGTGTAGATGCTACGATTATTCGGATTTAAAAAACGACGTCGAAAGGGTATCATATGAGATCTCAAAACGAAGAGAAAAAAATGTGAACTTTGGTGAAAGAATTTTGATGATTGGTGTTCTAAATCAAAAGTTACGGTCGTTTATAAGAAAAACTCTCTGATTAATGCAAATATTTTTTCGTTTTTCTAAATTTACGTCGGAAGGGTATCGCAAGGTATCTCAAAATGAAGGGAGAAAAAAATATGAATTTTGATGAATTTTTTTTGATGATCGGAGTTCTATATCAAAAGTTATGGTTGTTTGGAAAAAAAGAAAAAAAATTGACTTGCTGGGAGCCTGGGCCGCGCGCGTGTCTATTTGTATGATAATGGTATTTTTGTCCGACTGATTTTTTTTTGTCCTTTTTGCAACTAAAAATAGGAGCGTGTCATGTTTATTCATTTTGTATTGAAAATTGAACTTTTTGCTCATTCCCTCTAAAATTACAAGGTTTTTTATAAAAAAAAATAAAAATCTACGTAGAATAAAATCACATACCAAACTATATTGACTCGAAAACAATAAATAAATGGTAGTATAATAGAATAAAAAATTAGACAATATTTGACTCAAAGTATATAAATAAATGCGCTGATTGAATTAACAAAACAGTCCTACCTGGTTTGTAAGAAGGCACAAGAAACAATACGACACTGCTTCTTCGATTGTTCCGTAGCTAAATCAGTTTGGTCTCTATATCCAGATGGTCAATTTTGGAGGAATTTACTTTTCCCCTCAATTCTTGATCTCTTTGAGATGTTAATGGAAAAAGAGCATGAGTAGTTTGCAGCTAGGTTTATTAATATCCTTTGGTTGATTTGGAAGAGTAGATGTAGCTTGATCTATGAGCAACAAGAGCCAAATCCTAAAAAGATTTTAATGCAGACAGAAATAGAAGCATTCAGCTTCCTTCAAGCTCACTCAACGAAATCACAACAACCGAATTCATCAAAAGCCAAAAACTTTGAGAGCTGATGAGAGTCAATTCTCCTATGCATTTCACACTTAATTCACTCAATTTTATAGCATTTCGGGGCATGATTTTTACCGATTAGATGCTATCTCACGCTACTTTCACCACTCACGTTTCCACATCGCACTTAACAGAAAATCTCATTTTTATCGTTGATATGTGGACTTTTTTGTAGCACACACGGGGTACACGATACCCTAGGAAAAATACATTTGTATATCGTGTTGTGTATTTTCAGATGATAGATGATAAAGAGTTGTGTTGGAATCAATTTTGGTGATTATGGCACTTTAGGAGTGGTTCTACCCAAAGCAGAAGTACTTCCAGTTAGTTTTTGAGGATCAGCCAAGGCAGAACCACACCTGCCCCTTGTAAGCATGGTTCTGAGCTCTCAGTAAAATTCAGGATGGTTAGGACCACGCCTGCATAGTGCAAGCCCACTCCCGACGCCCCAGAAAATCATGCAGAATGACTTTTCTACTCAGGAGCACGCCTACCTGTTGCAAGCCTACTCCTGCGCCACGAAAATTCTGCACTATAAAAGGGAAATTTCAGCCAAGGGAGAGAGAACCTCACATTTTCTAGAATAAAATTAGATTATGAAAACCCCCAAAAACTCTTCTCTTCACTTTCCTTATCTCTTAGCTTAAAATGTAGAATATTAGGTCTTTAAACTCAAAATCAATGTGTAATTAAGCTTGGGCTTTATTCTAAAATGGTGAATTCATCATCTCTTTGGTGAATCTCCATGGGCTTGGAGTAAATTTCAAGTTTTCATACTTAATTGAGGCACAACTCCGAATTTAGCTTTAATTTTATATTTCATGGCTTTATAAATCATGAGTAGCTAAACACCTTTGTGGCGTGGGTGATGTGAAATCGGGCTAGATTTCTTGTAATTTCTTGGGATTCAAGTTGGGTTGTCTTGTATGTTCTTAAATTGTTCAAGTCTTGGTGATTGATCTTCATAGTGCGGTTAATTCATGACTAATTGCATCTTCTTAGTGTTAATTTGAGGCGTAATTGCAAGAATTGACATGGACACTAGTCACCATGAGCACTTAGTAAAATCATCTAGATATATAATTGATTTCTAGAGTGTGTGTTACCTAATCTTAGATTGGGCATTTCATAGCACTTTAATGCGTAGCCGTGCATTCAAATCTAGTCTTAGCCGATAGATAGATGTTTGGTTAAAGTTCGTTGATGCGAGAGATCGATCAACGTTAACATAGTGAATTGCACCTTGAATGTGTTGAGAACTCATAGTTGAAGCTTGATTCCAAGTAGTTATGAGAGTTCATATCTAGTTCATTGGAACATCACCCGAGCCACTTTATTTCATATCATTTCCCTTTATTCGAGTCATATTAGTTTTAGTTAATCGCACTTTTAGTTCTCTTTTTTCATTAGTTGCTTTGCAGTTGGTTCACACTTGCTTCTTGATTAATGGATTTACCTAGACTAGATGTTTGGATCGTTTTGGTACTCAATTGATATTTCTCCCTGTGGATACGACCTTGCTCACCAATCTAGACTACAGTCAACCCGGTACTCTGCCGGTTAGATTCAAAACCTAGTTAGGCCGATCAAGCTTTAATTAAGAGCCACCATCGCAAACTTTGGTTAAATTTAATGTGGATGCAGCGGTAAAAGAGTCCGAAGTAGCAACTAGCAACTGAAGGTTTGGTGAGGAATAGCTCGGAAGACATCCTCCGTAGCTTCTCCACAAAGTTAGTTCGGTGCTATGATGTTGCAACTGCTGAAGCCTTAGCTATTCATCATGTTATGGTCTTTGCCATTACATGAGGATACTTGAATCCACCCTGAGAATTGGATCCAGCTGCCATGACCACTGAATTGCAATGTGCATTTGAAGATTGTAAGCCCTGGATCAATGACAGCAGGTGATCATACTGAGTTTGAGAGATTGGTCCAGAATATGAAGCCAATTGTTGTGCTGGAGGTGCAATTTCTGATGAATCTTGACAACCATCTGTGATTACATTGTTAGCAACAGGATATGTGCCTCTGCCATAAGACTTGAAATTGTGGGGAAATCTAAATTTCTTGTAACACTTGTCAACCGTGTGTCCCTCTTTCCCACAGAACGTGCACACGGGCTTCTTTGAACCTCCTTGAATATTCCTACCATTTCCTCTTCCTTGACTCCGCCTTAAGGAAGATATCTAGCCTGCTGACTAGATACAACATTACAATCCATACCAGCAACAGGAAATTGTGAAGCTGTGGCCAAGATTACAGAATCTGTACTGGCAATGGTGTAATCTAGTTGTTGTTCATGATTCAAGGCCATTACAAAAGCAATTTTAATATCATGCAATGGTAAAATCATTAGAACATGTGATTTGACTGTACTGAAGTTTCCATTTAGCCCTTTCAAGAACGTTGTAGTATAGGATTCATCATAATATTGACTTATAATCTACAAAGAAGGACATGTGCAAGGAGGGATAGGCCTCAATACAAGGTATTGATCCCATAGAGACTTAAGCTTTGTGTAATAATCTGTAACTGACAGATTGCCTTGCTTGGTTTTCTCTATTTCTTCTTCAAGATTGGAGAGCCTGTAAGCATTCTTCCTTCCAAATCTATCTTGCAAGTCAACCCAGATTTCACGAGTTGTATCAAAATAAATGACGTTCTCAGCAACTGTAGGCACCATTCAGTTAATCAACCAAGAATGAACAAGATCATTCAATTGCATCCAATTTGAATACCCTGCATCTCCAGCATCAGGCATGGTGGATGTACCATCTACAAAACATAATTTTCCACGAGAAGATAACACTTTCGTGATCACTCTTTTCCAATGATTATAGTTGTCCACACCCTTCAACAAAAGGTTGAACAAGAACAAGACTGGGATTATCGTTTCCAGTATTGGCAGCCATTGAAGGAAAACAAGGAATTGACGAGAACCTTCAAATCAAGAAGAATAATGAAAGACTGACAGCGGAAAGCTAATTGAGCTCTGATACCATGTTGAATTTGTACAAACAAGCTATAAACGAATTGATAAACTAAAGTTGAACGCAACAAGAACAGAACGAGTGAAGAAGATGAAGTACAGAAATTTAAAAATTGGAAAGACGGGAAAACTTTATATTATCATTTCTGGAATATTGTTTACAATACAATGAAATTGAACTTGCAGAAGAGTTAATTACAACTACTAATGGAGTATATATAGGCTGAATCAGTTGTAACTGATTGTAACAAACTCTAACCGTCTCTTCTCCTAAGTGTTCGACGAAATGCCTCAATGGCCAAAAACTACTCACAACCGTGTGCACTTCAACAAATTTCGTTGTTAATATATAGACCCTTTCACTCAAAAAAAGGATATACATTATAATTCTCTACGAGTTCAATGCTTGCTTCGTAGATATTAGGTGCGAGTATGATAGATGTTTGAAACCCCTCATTTATTGAACCTATCTCTTTCATGATGTATGACTCAATGATAGTGATGTATACTCATAATAATAAATAATGAAAAGGTATGATGTTTACTCGTTGTATCTGAGTGGTTGTGACAATAACATTACCTTATCAATTACTGCTGTGTTGTATCATTTATCATGGAACAACCTTTGTGGTTGTTTCATTTCTGAAATACTTGTTAAATCCAGTTTAAATCTATAGAATGTACTTAGGCTAATTATGTTTGTTTGAACTAAAATGGTTAAATCATGTTATTTGATTATTATTTTTCTACCATATATCTCGTTACATTCATTGCTACTTTTAAAACGTGACATACTCTTTCTCTAGCGTTAAGGAATAGACGTCCCTGACAATACCCTATTACAGGATTCTAAGAGTGTTCACAGATCGTCTCTCACGGCGCGACAATTCTGTTTGCTAGTTTACTTTGATACCAATTTTAACACCCTAAAAACTTTGGTCATGTGGAATACATCTTCCTAATGCCCTATCTCCCCACCGAAAGCTTTTAGAGGTGGGTTCCTACCATCTCACAGTGTGTGATTGTAATATCCCGACCTTTCATAAAGGGCAGACGTGTCTTTATGAAAAGTGGAATATTATATTTATTAATTATGGATTTAAGTTTGAAAGAAATATAAAGGAAAGGAAATAAAAGTCATGAGAGGTTATTTACAAGGAAATAAACTCCCATTAGTTGTGAAGAGTTGTCAGAAGTTAAGAAAAAAAAACTCCATGTTCGAACTTGAGAGAAGAAAAAGAAGTAGAAAAGCAAAAGGAGAATTTTTCAAAATTCTCACAAGTCTGTGATCAGTTTTCAGAAAGGATGGAAGATTTGTGTGGAAATATTATGTATGTTACTTTAGTGTAACATATTAATTGTGAGACACATTAATTGTAAGACATATTAATTGTATTGTATAAACAATTAATATGTCATAAAGTCATAAAGTAACTTATTTTGTCTTATTAGGTAATAGACATCTCTAGCAATTAATACTAGCCGACTCTAGTAATTAATTTCTCTCTCCTAGCTTATACTCTACTAGGACCTTTCTCATTTACTTGTAGCTATTTATACTCACTCTTTTATGATGAATAAAACTAAGTTGAAGTTTACTCAAGTATCTTTTTACTTTCTCAAACTCTCTTCATGGTATCAGAGCCTTAAACTCCTGAATCCGCTGCAAATTCTCAGTACCCTGCTGAATCAAGATGTCTTCATTATCTGAAGCTTCCTTACCCTCAGTTGAGTCCCAACTGCCTCAGCAGACTGGGGTCACTGAATCTTCATCTTATACTAATCATAGACTTGATGGCAACAACTACTTGCTATGGTCAAGGTCTATGAAAATGTACATTCTCGGACAAGGTAAGATGGGATACCCGTCCGGCTCTAAACACGCCCTCTTGAAGATGACCCAGGATTTGAAGCATGGGACACTACTAATAATCAAGTCATGACCATTCTCACAAGATCAATGACAAAAGAGATTAGTGAGAATTTTATGATGTATGATACTGCAAAGGAGATCTGGGATAATGCCAGGGACCTTTACTCCAAGAAAGACAATACATCAGAAGTGTATGAACTTGAAGCTCAGATTCAAAACTGCAGACAAGGAGATCTATCTGTAACTCAATACTTCAACCAAGCTATCAGGGCATGGCAACACCTAGATATGCTTGGAAACTTACCCCTGGAATGATGTCAAGGATCTTTGCCTTTATAAGGACATTATTGAGAAAAAGAGAGTATTCAAGTTCCTTACTGGACTGGATCCCACTCTTGATGATGTTAGAGGAAGAATCCTTGCCACAAAACCTCTCCCCAATCTCAAATCCATGTTTGCTGAAGTCAAACATGAGGAAAGTAGGAGGAAAGTGATTTCTTTGAACTCCCCGCCGACAACCCTTTGAGAGTGCTACCGCCGATCGCCGTGAAGCTCTTGAGGTTACTTGAGAGGCCGTCGGGAAGGCTCTTGATAGAATCTGGAAAGTTGTTCGTGAGCACAAAGAACGCACAAATCACACCAAGGAAACTTCTTTGGAAGCTACATGGCATGCCTAAATCCTTCAAGCCTACCAGGAAAGTCGTAAGCGAGGCATGTAAATGAAGAGGAGAATGACAACAAGTTGAATGCCTGGGCTTGTTGCATTCAAAGCTTTCCTCACTCAACAAAAAGAAGGTAGTCCATCTCATCGACTTTCGCTACTCAGGCTAGTGCAGGTAAATTTTACTCTTCTATTAGTAATGAAACATGGATTGTTGATTAGGGCCTCCTCTCATATGATCGCAATAAAAACCTTATAACTCACCTTATGCCATGTCATCAAATTCACAATGTTAAGACTGCTGATGGATCTATCTCTCGTGCAAAAGGTTTTGGAAATGTTAAACTTACTAATAAGATATGTCTAAAGGATGTCCTATTTGTTCCAAAATTAGATCGCAATCTCATATCTCACAAGAGACTTGTAAAATATTTGAACTGGATCGTTGTTTTTAATAAGAATCGGTGCACTTTCCAGACCCTTCTTCACAGGAAGTGATTGGGAGGGCTAAACCACGCTTAGGATTGTATGTGGTCGACCTATCAAGATCAAGATCAAGATCGAATCGCCAAAGACACTGCACTCAAACCTTAGATAATATCATGTTATGGCATTATAGACTAGGGCATCCAAGTTTTGGTTATTTGAAGTCTGTAATTCCTGAATTATTTAAAGGATGTAATGTCAATGATCTTCAATGTGATATTTGTCAATTTGCCAAACTTACCAAATCTGTGTATGCCAAACTACCTTATTTGCCTTCCACACCTTTCACTTTAATTCATAGTGATGTATGGGGACCTTCAAGAGTAAAAAGTATAACAAGAAAAAGGTGGTTTGTCACTTTCATTGATGATCATACCAGAAACACATGGCTGTTTTTAATGAAGGATAAATCTGAAGTTGGAACAATCTTTCAGGAATTCTACAACATGATTTCTACTCAATTTGACACTAAGATCAAGATCTTAAAGACTGATAATGCACTTGAATACTATGAGTCTAACCTCAGTAATTTTTGATGAATAAAGGGATTGTCCATATCAGCAGTTGTGTGGAAACACCTCAACAAAATGGGGTTCTTGAGAGAAAGATCAGCACTCTTGGAGATGGCTAGATCAATCATGTTCACCACACATGTTCCAAAGTATATGTGGGGTGAAGCTATATTAACTGCCACATACTTAATCAACAGACTTCCCAGCAGAGTGTTAGGCTTCAAAACCCCTATCCAAACCCTTCTGACCACACACTCCTGCCCTCATCTTATTTCCCAATTACCCCCAAAAATCTTTGGTTGCACTGTGTTTGTGTATATCCATGCCCAACACAGAAGCAAACTTGATCCCAAAGCTCTCAAGTGCATTTTCCTAGGATATTCAAAGGACAGGAAAGGTTACAAGTGTTACTCTCCTTCTGAAAAAAGATTTTACAATTCTATGGATGTAAAATTCTTTGAAAGGACACCCTACTACAAAGAAGTCCACCGAGGCGATCAACGATGGAAACTCGATTGAAATTGACCTAAATCTTAACCTCAAAGAACTCCATCGATTCTCGGCAGATCGAACCTCTCAAGACCCTATCGAATTTTAGCGATCATCGACCTCAAAGAACCTCCGAACCGAGTTTATCGACCCAGAGCCTGGCCGACACTGCAGCCTCCGACACACTCAAAGAACCTATAGCCTATCAAGCACTCACGACATTGATGATAGGCCTATTGCTATCAGGAAGGGAAAGAGATCTTGCACTACTGATCATTCTATTCATAATTATCTATCTTATGATCAGTTATCACCTGGTTTTGCCATGTTTACACAGGACTTGGATTATCACTCTATTCCTAAGAATATACAGGAAGCTCTCCAACATGATAAGTGGAAGGCTGCTGTCAAAACTGAAATGACTGCTCTCCTTGACAACCATACTTGGGACCTCACCTCTCTCCTACATGGAAAGAAGACAGTCAGCTGCAAATGGTTGTTCACTATCAAGTACAATGCTGATGGTACTATTGACAAATACAAAGCTAGACTGGTTGCAAGGGGATTCACTCAAACATATGGTCTTGACTACAAAGAGACTTTTGCACTGTGGCAAAGCTCAACACTGCTGCAGTAATTGATCTCACTTGATGTCCAACTTGACTGGCCTCTTCACCAATTGGATATTAAGAATGCTTTCCTAAATGGTGACCTTACTGAGGAAGTCTATATGAATGTGCCTCCTGGTTTTGCCAACACTCACACTCAAGGGAAAGTTTGCAAATTAAGGAAGTCTCTATATGGCCTAAAGCAGTCCCCTAGAGCTTGGTTTGGCAAACTTACTACTGTGGTTAAAGCTGCTGGATATCATCAATGCAACTCAGATCACACCATGTTTATCAAAACAACAAACCAAAAAAGATCCATTCTTATTGTCTATGTGGATGATATCATCCTTACTGGTGATGACTGACAGACCTAAACCTAACCTTGGAAACGGCGCCAGAAAGCTGACGGACATTACCTAGGCTATACAGATCCTAACCGGCAGTGTACCGGGTCAAATTGTAGTGCTAGTATGGTGAGTCAGGTCGTATTCCTCAGGGAAAACATGGTAATTCTTTTAAGTGGGGTTAAACACCAAGAAGCTATTATTAACTCGATCTAAGTCGCAGTTTTATCAGTTTCCTCGGGTTAGATAGTTAGATCAGTTAGATGTTAGAGTAAACAGTAAATAAAATTAAACTATACTAATATAATATATATAAATATATAAATATATATAGATGTACATAGATTGTAAAATATATATATATATATATATATATATATATATATATATATATATATATATATATATAGGTACCAAAATATAATATATAAACCAAACTAGCCAAAGTATATGTAATCAATTTACTCGATCTTTTCAATTAACGAAATGTGTTCGATCTTCCTTTTTAGGTCCAATTGAGTAAATGAAACGGTGTACTCCTAAACTAGACAACTCCTCCTCACACGAGCGTATGAAATTGTCATATGTCCATTGTCATCAGTCCAAGGTCCACAACTGTTACGGTTTTTCTGAACAGGTCCCGAGTACGATTCTACCTTTGGATAAAAAGGAGTCACTCCGTTCGTTAAACGGTCAATTTTATTTAAAAGGCTCCGGTTGTCAAAGCCGGACGATTCAACTTTCCGGTTTAAGTTTCAATTAAACTGATGATTTAACATTATTACGATCTCGAGTACAAATTATAATAAGATTCATTTCTCCCAAAACAAATCTACCCCCGGGTAGGAAATAGGATTCCGTTGTCACGTTATTCACACGGCCAATTTTACCCTCCGGTTTTTCTATTAACGAGTTCATAACCTAACTTTAGGCGTCAATTCATAATTAGATTATGAATTCCTCAGATCGATTAAGTACGTCAATACGAATACGATCAAAATAGAAAAAGATTCAATTAACCAATTTTAATCATTTTAACTTAACAACATTTCTTTAACGAAAAGATCGAATTAAAACGATTACATAACTTTGGCTAGTTATTAGATCTAGCCTAATAACATTATAAAAGATAAAAGATGAAAATAACAAAGAAAAACATAAACATAAATACTATAGAAAATTACCCGATTAAACGGCCGACTCGTAAATCGTCTTTTTTCCGGCATTACAACGACTTCAAAGAACACCGATCTTCCGGGAATTTCCGAGCATTACTACCGTACTACTACTATCGAATTTATATTTCGCATAAGGCCGATTTACAAACTACAAAATAGAAAATATATATATATATATATATATATATATATATATATATATAGTATATGGTATATATATATATTTTTTTAGTACAAATGATCCGTCTCTGACATCGAGGCTCCTATTTATAAGCAATTGATCCTTCCCGGATCGGTCCGGATTGGTGCCGGATCGATCCGAATCCATCATTGCAAATGATCACAGTAATATGCAGCACATGATCGACGGTTATATATAATTATATATAATTATATATTAAACTTCTAAAATTAAGTAACTTGAGTTGTAGATCTCTAAAAATCGTGATTTAAACGTCATTAGAAATCTCTCTCGAAAACTATACAACTTTCATCAAAGACTCTTCTTCAGAAAACGTCATTTTGATGAGCCATTTGTATTACGAGTCTTTTCGGCATTTTCCAAGAAGTGATTTAATCAAGTAGCCACTTGACCACCGTTTGGGTTGTAGACCTCCAATTTTCATGATTCAAATTGCATCGGAAATCTTGTACAAAGATCTTCAACTTTTACGAAGAACACTTTCTCTGAAAACGTCGTTTTGACGAGCCATTCCCAATACGTGTCGTTTTCGGGATTGACCACTTGATCTAGTGACGTTTCATATCTTGAGTTCTAGAAGTCCAATTGACGTGATTCAAAGTGCATCGGAACGTTTATATGAAGATCTACGACTTTCATTAAGGCCACTTCTTCAGAAAATGCCGTTTTGAAGGGCCATTCCCATTGATACTCGGGATTTTTATTTAAGAAACGATTAACCCTTTGATCATTTGACTTAGTGACGCTTTATAACTTTCTTCCAACGACTCAAATTGACTTCAAAAAGTGTCGATACTCGGGATTTCAGTTCATCTTAGGATTCTGCAAAGAAACAAACAGAAAATACCCGCGTAAAACAGACACGACACTCCGGTCACTAAAACCGGTACAAAACTAACAAAAACTTATAAAAATACGATAATTTATATAATAACTACCACTTACATATTTAGATAAAACTTAGTATTTATGACTTGATTTGATATAATAATGTTCAAAATGGTATCAATATTGGGGTAAAATGTCGTAATAATGATCATAAATTTATCTCTCATCAATGACCCTGCTGAGATCCAACAATTGAAGACCCTGCTGGCCAAAGTGTTTCAAGTTAAAGATTTGGGCTACCTCAAGTACTTCCTTGGTATGGAAATAGCTAGGAACAGTCAGGGTATATCTGTCTCACAGAGGAAGTATGTCTTTGGACTCATGAAGGAAAGCGGCATCTTTGGGATGCAAACCTGATGTATCCCCAGTGGATCCCAGTAATACCCTGCTGCATGGTGACATTGCTTTCAGAAAGGATTAATATCAAAGACTTGTAGGGAAACTTATTTATCTGTCCCATACAAGACCTGATATTGCATATGGAGTTAGTCTGGTTAGCCAGTTCATGCATTGCCCTACTGAGCAACATTGGGATGCTGTGAACAGGATACTGAGGTACCTGAAGTCCACTCCTGGCCAAGGCTTACATTTCACCAAGTCTTGAGAGATCTGTCAAGGTTTACAACGATCTTGATTCGATTTTTGGTCATCACATAGACAGTAAGATCTACCCAAGGCTATTGCTCATATGTATGGGGTAATCTGGTCACTTGGAGAAGCAAGAAACAACCTCTCGTCTCTAAGAAGTAGTCTTTGACGGTAACTCGGGGCATTGGTTTTGGGCATTTGTGAAGCATTATGGGTGAAAAGAGTCTTCATCGATCTTTGAGACCCTCAAAGAAACTCGTCATACTCTGCCGTGACAATAATTGACTTTATGCATGGGCAGAGGATCCATCCATCATGATAAAACCAAACATGTGGATATTGACAGACATTTCCTTAAAGAGAAGATTGATGCCAAGATCATTTAACTTCAAAGATGTTCCTCAGCAGACCAAAATCCGATATTCTCACCAAGGCAATTCCACCGCTTATGTTCAAATTGATTGAGTAGCAAACTTGGTCATTTGTATTAACATATACAACCCAGTTTGAGGGGGGTGTGGAAATATTATGTACGTTACTTTAGTGTAACATATTAATTGTGAGACACATTAATTGTAAGACATATTAATTGTATTGTATAAACAATTAATATGTCATAAAGTCATAAAGTAACTTCTTTTGTCTTATTAGGTAATAGACATCTCTAGCAATTAATACTAGCCGACTCTAGTAATTAATTGCTCTCTCCTAGCTTATACTCTACTAGGACCTTTCTCATTTACTTGTAGCTATTTATACTCACTCTTTTATGATGAATAAAACTAAGTTGAAGTTTACTCAAGTATCTTTTTACTTTCTCAAACTCTCTTCAATTTGGAATAAGCGGAAAAGGGGCTTCGTTTTGGTACAATTAAGTTGGAGTTTTGAGAAAGGTAATAAAAGCCCTACTTTTGGTTTCATAAGGATTTGATCAAGTTATGTTGGTTTGAAAGGTTTATTTCGTAGTTCTAATATTGATCATCAATTAATTCAAGTTTAATTGTGATCAAATAGGTTTTAGTTGAAGTCTTCTGAAGTGCTACAGGTTTTGGTCTTGGAGTTTTGCTTTGAACAGGTAAGGGGCTCTTCCTAATGTGTAATTAGGTTTATGATGTTTAAGGTTGAGTGATTGAGGTGTTTTAATGCTAGAAATCATTCCTACTTGTTGTTAGAGAAGTATGTGACGTTTAGTTATGTAAAAGTGATGCTTTTTTGCTGTTTTGTTGTGCCTAATGGTGTTAAACTTGTTTGGGATCGAGTGGAGATCATTAAAGTGCCAAAAATTGAGTTTTTAGGAGTTACTGTGCTCGGTGCAAGCGCACCAGAGTCTGGTGAGGGCGCACCGAGGAGACAGAGAGTCATTTTTTTTTCTAATTCTGATGCCTGGTTCAAGCGCACTAGAGGCCAGTGCAAGCACAATGGCTCAGTAGAAAGTTCCGGGGAGCTTCTGGTTGCTCGGTGCGAGCGCACTGAGTATGACGCGTGCGCATTGGCCCTGTTTTTGACGTTTAGCTTGTTTTAAGCCCCGAATCTAGTCTTGAATGTTATTCCTTGATCTAATAACATTAAATGAACATGAACAAGAATGATTAAGCTTCTGAGGCGTTTAGTTCCGGCACCGAATGTACTATTCCTAAGAGTTGAAGTTCGGGACCGTCGAAAAAGTATGATTGGCTTGTGCTTTGACGAATTAGACTTCATCAATGTCTTTGTATGTGCTAGGCTTTATCCGTGTCTAGTGGTCTAAGTAAGAGAGTAGGAGCGGTGAGGGAGATTACTTGAAAATACTTAGAGGCTAGTTAACAATTAAAAATAAACGTACTTGTGTAATTAAAAGAATAAACATCATGCCATTCTTGGTAAGGCACAAGTCTATATCGTGATGTGTAGGCGTTCTGAAAGTGAATTACTTCGTAAGTCTCTGAGGCCCTAAGTATAGAGGAACTTAACCCCGTAAGTCTGAGACCCTACGTATGGAGGGACTTCGCCGAACGTGTGCACTATCGGAGTCTACCAGAATAGGCTTTCGTGGTTATTGGTGTGATCCACCAATACGTTGCACCCAGTTACTTTGTGGTGGGTAGCGCCATGCGTAGTGCCCTTGAATGTTGGTGTAACAGAGATAAGCTAAGCTAGAAACCAATAGTCAGAACATGTTGATGACATGAAGTGAACCCTAGAATTGAGTCAGTCACATAAAGATAATTAATAATAAATATTAAACCTTACTTATAAGCTTTAATTATACATTAGCTTCTTCCTCTTGCTAAGTACTTTGTACTTACCTCATTTGCATGTTTGTTTGTATGCATTGTGTGGTGAGAAGACGGCAGGTTGATCTTGAGCTCGTTGAGGAGTTGGATGATGTTTGATGACGTTGATGCTATGATGATGCTTTCATTTTTAATTTTCTGTTAAATGTTGTACTTTTATTTCAAGTTTGTAAGACGATTTGTTGTACCTTTCCTTAAGACATCGTACCTTGTAAGTTTTTCGTTTTTGCGAGAAAACCTTTCTATCTTTGTCGAGTTGTAATCTAATCTTAGAAGCATTTATGGCTTTTACCCGAGTCTTTTCAACTTCCGTTGCTTTACTTTTGATACGACGACGTAGAGGCTGGCGTATAACATTAAATTTATTTATTGCTATACGCACCGAACGTTCTCTTCCGGATAATGACTCAGTATTCAGGAGCGGGGCGTTACAGTTGGTATTAGAGCGAAGCGTCCTTTAGGCTTCATTCCTTAAGATAAGATCTTTTAGACTACATAACATTCTGATCCTTCAGAATGTTAGGTAACCTCAGAGATACTCGAGTTGGAAAGTTTGGAATGGGAAGTTTTAGAGCTCAGTAAGAAGCGAGTGGTTTGGTTCAAGACAGCTGAAAGTCAGTTGGAACTTGTTTGGTTTCAGAATCAGGTACCCCACCTCAATTTTAGTAAGAGCGGCCTCAAGGATCCCTTGGTTGTAAAAACACCTTTTGGATAGAGTAAGCAAGGTTTCTATGGATCATAATATGATTCTTGGTATAGGTCAGCTATCCAAGAATTTTGTCTACATGGATTAAAAACATAAGAAGTATCTTCCGGTGATGGATGCACAGAGTAGAAGAGTGGCTAGTGCCGTTTAAGTGGTTCAAGAGGGGTTGATCAGTTTTGGGTTATGTGTACAAGAGTTTGAATAGTTTGGGAATCAGCGGTGGTTGACTCTAGGGCTAACAAGGTCAGATTTGTTAGTTGTTATCAGTGTGACAAGGGAAGCTTCGGTTTCGGTTGGTGTTGAAGAGAAAGTTGCTAACGAAGGTCTACAGTTTGAGCATACACGAGTTTTGAGGACGAAACTCCTCTTAAGGGGGAGAAATGTAATATCCCGATCTTTCGTAAAGGGCAGACGTGTCTTTTATGAAAAGTGGAATATTATATTTATTAATTATGGATTTAAGTTTGAAAAAAAATATATATGAAAAGAAATAAAAGTCATGGGAGGTTATTTACAAGGAAATAAACTCCCATTAGTTGTGAGGAGTTGTCAGAAGTTAAAAAAAGAAAAGAAACTCCATGTTCGAACTTGAGAGAAGAAAAAGAAGTAGAAATCAAAAGGAGACTTCTTCAAAATTCTTACAAGTCTGTGATCGGTTTTCAGAGAGTATGGAAGATTCAGAATCAACGGAAAAATGGCTTCGTTTTGGTACAAGTAAGTTGGAGTTTTGAGAAAGGTAATAAAAGCCTTATTTTTGGTTTCATAAGGATTTGATCAAGTTATGTTGGTTTGAAAGGTTTATTTCGTAGTTCTAATATTTTAGAAGCTTTTGATAGTCAATTAATTCAAGTTTAATTGTGATCAAATAGGTTTTAGTTGAAGTCTTCTGAAGTGCTGCAGGTTTTGGTCTTGGAGTTTTGCTTTGAACAGGTAAAGGGTTTTTTCTAATGTGTAATTTGGTTTATGATGTTTAAGGTTGAGTGATTGTGGTGTTTTAATGCTAGAAGTCATGCCTACTTGTTGTTAGAGAAGTATGTGACGTTTAGTTATGTAAAAGTGATGCTTTTTTTTGCTGTTTTGTTGTTCCTAATGGTGTTAAACTTGTTTGGGATCGAGTGTAGATTGTTAAAGTGCAGAAAACTGAGTTTTTGGTAGTTATCACGATCGGTGCAAGCGCACCAGAGTCTGGTGAGGGCACACCGAGGAGGCAGAGAGTCTGTTTTTGAATTCTTATGCCTGGTTCAAGCGCACCAGAGGCCAGTGCAAGCACAGTGGCTCAGTAGAAAGTTACGGGGAGCTTCTGGTTGCTCGGTGCGAGCGCACTGAGTATGGTGCGTGCGTACTGGAAATGTTTTTGACGTTTAGCTTGTTTTAAGCCCTGAATCTAGTCTTGAATGTTATTCCTTGATCTAATAACATTAAATGAACATGAACAAGACATGATTAAGCTTCTGATGCGTTTAGTTCCGGCACCGAATGTCTTCCTAAGAGTTGAAGTTTGGGACCGTCGGAAGAGTATGATTGGCTTGTGCTTTGATGAATTAGACTTCATCAATGTCTGTGTATGTGCTAGGCCTTGTCCATGTCTAGTGGTCTAAGTAAGATAGTAGGAGAGGTGAGGGAGCTTACTTGAAAATACTTAGGTGGCTAGTTAACAATTAATAATAAACGTACTTGTGTAGTTAAAAGAATAAACATCATGCCATTAACTTGGTAAGGCACAAGTCTATATCGCGATGTGCGGGCATTCTGAAAGTGAATAACTTCCTAAGTCTCTGAGGCCCTAAGTACGGAGGAACTTAACCCCGTAAGTCTAAGACCCTACGTATGGAAGGACTTCGCCGATTGTGTGCATTATCGGAGTCTATCAGAATAGGTTTCTGTGGTTATTGGTGTTGAAATAGTGTCCTAAACCCAATCGGGTTGGACCGGGTCCGACCGGTTCGGATCATTTCTTCAGTTGTCATATATTTGTTCTTATAAAGAACCAACTGTGAATTGTTATATGATAACGTCCTTAGTATTAAACTGTGATAGAGAAACCATGATAAGGCGATTATGGTTGATGAGATCTCTAATCACTTTAATAAGTTTGATACTTAAATGTCTCTAGGCTGATGTACTATTAAACAAGGCATTGATAGTACAAACAGGCTAGCACGTATTAGATGTCTTCTGTCGTAAAGAGGCAGGGATAGATCTCGTCTATCGAAGTGTAGAGACACTTGGACTGTACGTGGACGTGTATTAGAGAATGTGTACTTTAGACTGACCCACTTACACTGTTAAGTGTCACACTATGTGTTGGTCCCAGAGAAGGGTAAAACTATAGTCAGAGGGGGGGGGGGGTGAATGACTATAGTGGAGTTTCAAAAACTTTTCTTGTATTTAAAAGCTTTTGGGCAGTGGATAAGTCCCTTCTTACTATGTTGTTTCAAAGTAGTTTAAGCAATCACAAATATATGATATAATATAAGCAATTAAATGAATGCAGTAAGGTAAATTGCAGAAAGTAAATTGACACAAGGCTTAGAGTGGTTCAGGGTGGTGTAATCCCTTAATCCACTCTTCTCATGTGATGATAGGAGGAATTCACTATTGTTTTCACAGATACAATAGTACGATTGTCCTTGACTTCACATGCTTCACAATCTACAAGACTATCACTCCTTGACTGCAACAGCTTCAGTGACTCAGTCTCTTTCACTGCTCCTTAGGATAAAATCCTTCAGCAGCTATCACAAACACAACTCCTTCTCAGATGACTTTGATTCAGTTGCTTGATTGATGTGAATTGGATTCACAAACTCGTTGATCAATCTCAATGCTTGATGTATGAATTGTAGCTCTCAGTTTTGAGTTGATCACTAGATGTTTTCCTTTAAGCGCATATAGAATGCTTTTTATTGACAGAGATTTTACTCAGATTTTTCGTTCTTTTTTTTGTGTGTTTCTGTCAATGCCCTCTATTTATAGCCTTGATTATCCTTGATTTGAATTTCCGTCCATTGGCTATATTAATGAGGGGAATAATCCTTGATTTTATTCTTGATTCCCCCTTAATTATATTCTCATTGATTTTAGTGATCGGATTTTTCTTCAAACGTTTACCAGAAAATCCGTCATTGATTGATCCTTTATTAATTGTGCATTTAATGCTTGATCTTCTGTATCTTCTCCATATTTCAATAATCTGATCGAGTAAGGTTTACTCAGCCGTTCTTTGAACGGTAAAGTGACCCATCTGACTTTGCCGCTTAAATCTTCCTTCACTGCTTTGTCTTCACTCAGCCGAAAGTCAGTTTACTTTACCGATTCACTGTTTCCTTTATTATTTCGGTTCAAGGAGAATCCTTGTACTTCACTGATCCTTGATTTGGGTGAGATCAGTGTACACCATATTTAAACATTGAGCTTCATCACTTAAAACATAACTTAGACTTATCCAAGGTCATCACAGACTTCCTTGGTTATAAGTCAGACCATGATGTCTTCATTGCTTCTCTGCTGGTGCTTGGCTGGCTTCACTCTGCCGAAAGTCTGTTCTTGCTTTGCCGTCCTACCAACTAGTACAATACTTGTCTGACTCAGCTTATACAACATGTCAGACTCTAAGTAAAGACTATACAGAGTGTTCTAACTTATTTCAGGCTTGCTATAACAGCTAGTATGACCATCATCAAAACATAATAAAATGTTCCCAACAATTTCCCCCTTTTTGATGATGCCAAAACCCTCATAAGCCTAAACATAAGTATAACAAATTTTTCATAATAATTGACAGAGTAAACAACTCAAAAAATTTATTCATCCATTTGAGGGCAGCAAGTTCAAAACCATTCAAGTGTTACAGCTACATTTTGCCTAATTCAGTCTTGTACTTTCTGAACTTTGTGGTTTGGACTTCTTCCACATCTTTCCAATCGATCTTAGGAAACTTTCACTTCCAGTATGCCATAACAGTGTATTCTGAGACTCCTTGAAAAACTCTTTTAGCAAAAAGTCTGCTAAAGTCAGGCATGGTTTCATTTGCCCTGGGCTCTTCAAAGTACTTCTCAAGTCTGTCCCTGGCTTCTGCAATGTGTGAGTCAGCAAAATTGAGATTTTTGTACAGACCCCATTGGTCTTGTTTATTCATTCTCCCCATAGGGCTGAAGAACTTTGCCATATAATTGAAGTCTTCTTGTTGGTCAGTTGGCAAGTCTTCTGGTCCTTTTGCAGAAAGTGGTATGGCTGAACTTGGTCTGCTGGTTCCACCACTTTGCTGGAGGGAGGCATGTTGTCTCTTAATGTCATTGTATATTTTGGCAATGTCAACTCTTCTCTGTTCATCCTGGTAGCTTAGCCAATCTGCCCAAGCTTCATCTTGTGTTTGATTTGGATATAGTCCTTCATGGACTCTGAAAAATTCTCTCACATGATCTACAATTTCAGCCTCATACTCTTGCCTGTTTCTGTGAGTTAGGAAGCTTCTTTTCTCTCTGCTAGTGCTAGTTCTGTGATCTTTTACTGACCTCCTTTGTTGATTTGATCCAGGTCTTTTTTGAATAGGATGGGGAAATCCTATACAGGGTTCATTTGAGGCCTTTTCTCTTTCTTCTATAGCCTCCTTTGCTGCACTTCTGCTTCATTTATGATTCTTATTTCTCTGTCCCTTGCTCTCAGTTGTTCCTCTGTAAAATTTGGGGGTCTTATCGTTGATCCTTCAGGCTTGTTTGTTTCCCCCTTTTTGGCAGCATCATCCCTTTGCTGGAGTAAGATGCTGTTTGTAGCCTCTGTTGTTCCAATCAGAGAGTCCAATTTTGACTCAATGGATGTGAATCTGTTGGCATGATTAGTCAGTTTCTCAGTGTCACTGCGAAATCTGGTGCCGAATGCCAATGCCATTGAATCATTTTCTTGGGAAATGTGTTGTCTGAGACCTGCAAGGTTGTTAGTAATATTGATGTTGAGCTGTCTCATCAGATTTCCTTGTTGGACAACAATATTCAGCGCATCAATGTACTCTGCAATGGCATGGAACTTTTGCTCAATGGAGTAACTTTTATCATTAAATGCTGAAGTCATGGATCTGAGGCACATGGCTTGCTGCTCCAATTCTTCAGCCAACAGATCTGCTGTTTTTTCAAAAGTTTCGTTGGAGATGCCAGTGGCCAGCTGAGATAGTCTGTGTTGGATGTCAGCTGGTTCTGGTTCTGTTTGTTGTCCTCTATCTAGATGTTGATTAACATCTGCATCGATTTCCAAATCTTCAAGTATTTGGGTGGATGTGTGTGCTGGTGTGGTTTGGGCTGCTATTCCCCCTTGCTCTGTGCTGGGGATTTCCTTAACTAGAGTGGCAGCAGCTGAGCCAGTGTCCACTACGTTTGTGGGGTCAGCCGGAGTTTCAGCAGATAACGGTTAAGGTGTTGTCTTAGCTGGTGTGGTTGACTTGTTTGATGCATGTGGCTGTAGAAAAGAGCTTAAGAGAGTATTGTCATCAATTGCATCAGCTATTTGTTCAGTCTCTTTGCCTTGGCCATCAGTGGTATCCTTTAAATTATGTCCATCACCATTGTTATCAGCAACATTATCATCATTGTGATCATTACCATCATCATCATCATCGGTATTGCTTCCATCAGTTGATTTATCACTGTCTTTTTTAGTGTGTAGATGTATCTTGGCTTTAGCAGCATCAACCATATCCCACCAATCAGGGTTGTGATCCCAAGAAACTTGAAAAACTAGGCCTCCTTAGCAAGCATGTGTTCTGAGTCTTGAAGCTGATCTTGGAATTACCTTCCTTCCATTCAAGATATGCTGCAATGCGATCATCAATATCATTTGCAGACATTTGTGCCGGTTTTTCTAGGGTTTCTTCATCACCATCTCCTGTTACTTTTGCAGCCTCCTCATTTTGAGGTTGTTCATCTTCACTGCCACTTTCCTCCTCTGGTTGTTCTACCTCACTTTCAGATTCCTCTTCTTCTTCATCATCAATTAACTTTCCAAAGTCCATCTTGTCCAAATTTCATTGGACCTTTTGTTTCTTTCTTTGGCTGGTAGTGTGTTTTGTGGGTTTCTTTCTCTTACCTTCTCCTGCTTTCTTCTGATGTTTAACATAGGTAAACATGACTTTGGATTCATGCAGTCTGTGGAGTTGTACAACAGGGACTTGGAGACATTGCATCAAGTAGTGTAACTAGATCCCATATGACTTTTTCACTCAAAATTGGCCTTTCTTCTTCCCTTCTTCTATCCCCTTTTTGGCCGCATTAGCTTCACCTTGGATTTGCTCTTTGATTCTCAAGAAGAAGTAGGTTTCCCAATTGAATTCCAAATTGTTACAGATGATTCCCGTCAGTCGCATTCTGGCTTCTGTCATAGCATTATTTGCCCCGAGCTTTCCTTCAATGCTCTTTCCAATTAGGGCACTGAACTCACTGAATGGTTTCTTTAGTGCAGATCTGAGGCAATTGACCTTCTTAGATCCTGGATTTGTAGTTTTGGCGATTGTTGTCCAGAAATCATCCAAGTTTTGTGGTACCAAGGTCACTTTTTCTTGACCCTTATTTGAAATTTTAAGGTGAGTACGAATTACCTTTGCTGTGACGAGCACTTTTGTGCCGTTGACAGATGCAACAATCTTGTCTTCCTCCCATTCATCATTTCTTCTGCAAGGAGCCTATAAACATATTTTGTAGTTTTCCAGAAGGAGATTAGACTTTCATAGCAGATTTCGGTTATTGGAGGATTTAGAAACGTTGATAATCTTAGGTTTTTGCATCCAGCTGCCAAGTGTTTCGCTTCCTCATCATTTCCGCATAGTTTTAAGTAGTGTTCTTCCTGAAAGAACAATCCAGTAGCAATCGAATTTTCATACCCAGCTTGAGTGTTTGAGGAGGATGATGCCATTGTTTGAGTAGAGATTTGAGGTTTTGAAAAAGCTTTGAATTTGCAATGAGAAATAGGGTTTATAACTTGCAATGAAGTGTAAAGATTTCTGAAAAACCTATAAGTGTCGTTTATATAGGATGATTTGGGTAGTGTGAATGTGGTTGAATATGGAAGGATTTTATGACGTATTGGCGTGATTTTATGTATATAAATCCCAATATTTGAGTGTAGTGGGGGAGTGGATTGAGGTAAGTAATGATAGATTCCGGGAATCGAGGCGTTTGTAATTCGAAGAGTAATATGGTTACCTCCATGATTGGAAATTGATCTCCACGTGTGTAATCCTTCATAGTATAATCCTCCATAACTTCCTTATTCTCCACGTGTATAGAAGTTGATTTGGTTCACACTTTAATTTGCCCATAACACTAATCTTCATTTCGGTGGAGTGCTTTTACTGGTCACTTAGCCGGTGTAGTGGATTTTTCACTGAGCTGCTTTATTAACTGTTCCTAACAATCAGTTAAGTTAACTTCGCTGAGTACTAGTGCCCTACCTTCTATATCTCCTGTAATGGCAAAGGGTTGATCAGTTGGTGAAGTCACTTAGCTGATTACTCCAGTTAGCCGCTCTTCGGTACTTAGTCAATTTCAATCATTCCCAGCTCGGTTCTTAGCATGCTAAATCTTTCATGATTGAGTGGTTTAGTGAAGATGTCATCTAATTGATCTTCAGTGGGTATGTATCTTAAGATAACATCTCATTTCTCAACATGATCTCTGATGAAATGATGTCTCACATTAATGTGCTTTGTTCTTGAGTGCAACACTGGGTTTTCAGTGATAGATATGGCACTTGTGTTGTCACACATGATTGGAATAGTCTTCTCCTCTACTCCATAATCCCTTAGCTGTTGTCTAGTCCATAGTACTTGTGCACAACAACTGCTTGCTGCTATATATTCTGCTTCAGTTGTTGATGTTGATATGGAGTTTTGCTTTTTACTGAACCAAGAGACTAGTCTGGTGCCTAGCATCTGGCATGTTCCAGAAGTGGTTTTTCTATCTATCTTACATCCAGCATAGTCAGAGTCTAAATATGATGTCAACTTGAATCCTCCATCTTTTGGATACCAAATTCCAACATTGATGGTGTTCTTCAGGTATTTGATTATTCTTTTGGCTGCTAAAAGATGAGATTCTTTTGGTTGAGCTTGAACTCTTGTTTGATGATGAGTTCCCTTTGAATGGCTTCTTTTTGCTAAACCTGTCAAAACGTTTAACTAATAAAGCTACATGTTCTTTAAGTTCTAGTGTCTCTTTGCTGATACAATCACCAAAGTTACTTTGCTGAGGTGCTATCAGTGCACTGGCTCTTTGTGTCTCTGCCGGAGCACCATCTTCACCGTTCAATTCAAATTCATGAGCTTTTAGTTGGGACATCAGAGTCAGAGTGTCAGTGTTTGCAAGGTTTGTGGTTACTCTAATTACTGATGTTATGATCTTCCACCTTTCAGGTATGCCTCTTAAGATCTTTAAACACACTTCTTTCTGAGGATATGTGTGCCCAAGTCATTGCGATTCATCGATGATGCTTGAGAATCTGTTGTCCATTTGATCAATGGATTCACCAAACCTTCATTTTGAAGTTCTCAAATTTGTTTTGCAACAGATAGTTTGTTTTCTTTAACTGCTTCAGATCCTTCATTTATCAGTGCCAGCTTGTCCCACATCTCCTTTGCTGTTTTGCAGTCTTTGATTCTCATGAACATGTTGATATCCAGGGTCTTCAAGATCATATCTTTTGCAACAGAGTCTAGATTTGCTCTTCTCATGTCATCCTTGGTCCAATCTTTCTTGGGTTTATCCACTTCTTTTCCTTGATCTGCTCCTGTGGTTATCACAGTCATGATCATGATTGGGCCATCATTAATTACATCCTGCATCTCCTCATGAGTTGCTGCAAGATGAGATAACATTCTTATTTTATATTCATCAAAATTATTAACATTGAAAACAGGTACTTTGACATAAAGTTTGAGGAATCCATAAGTACAAATTTGAGATATTTATGTATATAAGTAGAAAGCACAGATTTGAAAACTACTTTGAAAATATGTGATCTCCTTGTTACCAGAAATTAGATCTGAACAGGTTCTGATACTAGGAACACTGCTCCGATACCAATTATTGGTCCCAGAGAAGGGTAAAACTATAGTCGGGGGGTGAATGACTATAGTGGAGTTTCAAAACTTTTATTGTATTTAAAAGCTTTTGGGGCAGCGGATAAGTCCCTTCTTACTATGTTATTTCAAAGTAGTTTAAGCAATCACAAATATATGATATAATATAAGCAATTAAATGAATGCAGTAAGGTAAATTGCAGAAAGTAAATTGACACAAGGCTTATAGTGGTTCAGAGTGGTGTAATCCTTTAATCCACTCTTCTCCTGTGATGATCGAAGGAATTCACTATTGTTTTCACAGATACAATAGTACGATTGTCCTTGACTTCACAAGCTTCACAATCTACAAGACTATCACTCCTTGATCGCAAAGCAATGACTTGGTGACTCGAGTCTCTTTCATCGCTCTCTTGGGATCAAATCCTTCAGCAGCTATCACAAACACAACTCCTTCTCAGATGACTTTGATTCAGTTGCTTGATTGATGTGAATTGGATTCACAAACTCGTTGATCAATCTCAATGCTTGATGTTTGAATTGTAGCTCTCAGTTTTGAGTTGATCACTAGATGTTTTCCTTTAAGCGCAGATAGATGGATTTTTACTTTGACAGAGTTTTTGCTCAGATTTTTCGTTCTTTTTTTTTCTTCTGTCAATGCCCTCTATTTGTAGTCTTGATTATCCTTGATTTGAATTTCCGTCCGTTGGCTATATTAATGAGGGGAATAATCCTTGATTTTATTCTTGATTCCCCCTTACTTATATTCTTCTTGATTTTAGTGATCGGATTTTTTTCAAACGTTTACCAGAAAATCCGTCCTTGATTGATCATCTATTAATTGTGCATTTAATGCTTGATCTTCTGTATCTTCTCCATATTTCAATAATCTGATCGAGTAAGGTTTACTCAGCCGTTCTTTGAACGGTAAAGTGACCCATCTGACTTTGCCGCTTAAATCTTCCTTCACTGCTTTGTCTTCACTCAGCCGAAAGTCAGTTTACTTTACCGATTCACTGTTTCCTTTATTCTTTCAGTTCAAGGAGAATCCTTGTACTTCACTGATCCTTGATTTGGGTGAGATCAGTGTACACCATATTTAAAAATTGAGCTTCATCACTTAAAACATAACTTAGACTTATCCAAGGTCATCACAGACTTCCTTGGTTATAAGTCAGACCATGATGTCTTCATTGCTTCTCTCTTTGGTGCTTGGTGGCTTCACTCTGCCGAAAGTCATTCTTGCTTTGCCGTCCTACCAACTAGTACAATACTTGTCGACTCCAGCTTATACAACATGTCAGACTCTAAGTAAAGACTTTACAGAGTGTTCTAACTTATTTCAGGCTTGCTATAACAGCTAGTATGGCCATCATCAAAACATAATAAAATGTTCCCAACACTATGTGGCAGTTGTGTAATTATCCTTAGGACCGGAGTCTACATGGCATCACGGTGTGGATTGTCATGCTTTGACACTATTGAGGTTTCCCCTAGCCACGGGGCGATCATGTGGTAGTGATTGGGTGTTATACTGAAGCATGCGGAGTATACATGTTTGGTCGTCCGGAAATCGCGTACCCTATTAATAGGAGTGAATATCTGAAAGGGCCTTATTATAAGGAATGTCTTACTCTCGTGGATCTTTGCAAAGTGGAAGTAAATGAGTTACTTCGAGAGAGCATGATATCCAGATTATAAGATCCGGTCGTTGATGCTTGACACTCGACGTACTGACCGTATGGATATTATTACAACGATAGAATTCTATTTACACGGTAACTGTTTCACATAAAAGGTAGTAGTCATTGCATTTGACTCTTCCGATAATTGGGGGTCATGGTGTGTTGCTAGACGCTATCCCGTGATCGTTAGGCATGAAGGGTATTTTCGTAATTTTCACTTTGTGTCTGCGGCCAACATATTCGGAAGCCTATCGGGTCACACACATATGAACATCTAGCCGGATTAAAATGCGATTATAGCGATAACCATATAAGGAAAGAATTTATCTAATACTATAAATGTTATAGTGGTAAATTAATATGGTGATATTTATTTATTATGAATAAATATAATACAAGATATTAATTGTGTTGATTAATTAAATATACACATAATGTATGTGTAGGTCAAATATATATATATATATATATATATATATATATATATATATATATATATATATATATGTATAAATATATATATATATATATATATATATTTTGCAAATTAATTAATCATAGTATTATATTAATTAAAGAATATTCCGGAAGCCAATTTATTGGTTGAGGGTGGCATCATTTTAAAGTGTATTGGATACATTTGGATTGTGCAATTTAATTAATAAGATTACCATAATATTAATATTGGATATTAATTGATTTTTGGAAAATAGATTTATGGTAATAAGATAAAGATAGCCAATATTAGATATTGACAATATCTTGAAAATATTTAATGTAAAGATATTATATTAAATGAGATCAATCAAAAGTATTTTCCTTATTTTATTAGGAAAATGTTTTATTTCTCCTCAATCTACTAGGAAGCTTCTCCCAATCAGATTGGGACTAGAAGGTGGCGCCATATACCCTATATAAGCAAGGGGTTGGCTAGCTCTTTTGAACATCACAATTAGAAGAGTTCTAATTTACTAGAAATATGAGAGCTTTTTTAGAGAGATTTTGAGAGGGAGAAAATGTCAGTCTAGCAACCGAGTTTTTCTGGTAGCAATCCATGTTGGGATTCCGGCGAGCTGTTCGTGTGGATCACCGGTAGAGGCCGAACGCTTAGGCGGCTTCATACAGAAACTACAACCGTAGACAAAGCGTCGATCCAATTGGATCAACCAAGGTAGTATTTTGTCTACTTCTTTTATGCTTGTTGCTTAAACGAAGTCGATCTTGGGAAAAAAGAAATCAAAATTTTGAATTATGCTGCGTCCCGCGTTGATTTCCTAACAATTGGTGTGATCCATCAATATGTTGCACCCAATTACTTCGTGGTGAGTAGCGCACTGTGTAGTGCCCTTGAATGTTGGTGTAACAGAGATAAGTAGAGCTAGAAACCAATAGTCAGAACATGTTGATGAGCATGAAGTGAATCCTAGAATTGAGTCGGTCACATAAAGATAATTAATAATAAATATTAAACCTTACTTATATGCTCTAATTATACATTAGCTTCTTCCTCTTGCTAAGTACTTTGTACTTACCTCATTTGCATGTTTGTTTGTATGCATTGTGGAGTGAGAAGACAAACAAGTTGATCTTGAGCTCGTTGAGGAGTTGGATGCTTGTTGATGACGTTGATGCCATGATGATGCTTTCTTTTTTTACTTTTTCTATTAAATGTTGTACTAGATTATGTTGTACTTTTATTTCAAGTTTGTAAGACGAGTTGTTGTACCTTTCTTTAAGACATTGTACCTTGTAAGTTTTTCGTTGTTGTAAGAAAACCTTTCTATCTTTGTTGAGTTGTAATCTAATCTTAGAAGCATTTATGGCTTTCACCCGAGTCTTTTCAGCTTTCGTTGCTTTACTTTTGATACGACGACATAGAGGCTGGCTTATAACATTAAATTTATTTAATGCAATACGCGCCGAACGTTCTCTTCAGGGTAAGAGCTCGGTATTCGGGAGCGGGACGTTAAAGTGATATTTCTAAGTGTTGAGCGACTTTAATACCACCTGAAACTCTCCATGAGCTGGATCGTGTGGGATACCACTTCCTCCTCGTCTTAAGAAACTTGAATCCTCGTTGGGACCAACAAGTGATTCTAGAAGTGACTCGATCCCCCCATATATCTAGGCGTGTGACTTAATCTTTAGACAGCAACATCTCAAACGGTGTGATATTTGGTTGTCTGATCGTTGGCTTCAATACTGCTTTTGAATAAATTTATTACTTGAGTTATAATAAATTCAATTACTACTAACGCTCATCGAGCTCGTGCATCTTAAAATGAGTATCCTGTCCAATAAGTCTATAATTTTTTTATTTTTTTTTTTGTTAAAAGGGATCTTTATTTATGGACATCAATTTGTACAAAAGGTTCAACCAAGCGTATACAAGCTACACATATGAAACTAAAACTGTACTACAGAAAAAAGCCATGTTTGCCAGGCCAATCTAAGCTCGCGAACTTTCCGAACCGCTTGAGATAAAAGCACCTCTACTGGGGGTCTCTGTTTGTCAATATGATGAAGAACTTCACATCGCCAATGCCAGATACTCAAGATGATCTCTCTGAACAGGAACCTCCAGAACTCTAGATTGTCCTTCTTATACATATTTGTCCTGAGACATCTGTCAAGCCAATGGGGTGTTTCTTGAACTGAAGCGAACTCGTGCCAATATTGTGAGTGAATTACATTTTTCCACATTTTCTTGACCCAGCCGCAGTCACGCAAAGTATGTAGGATCTTTTTTTCATGACTTTGGCAAGTAGCACAAATATCTGAAGCAATGATGTGACGTCGGTATAAACTAGCTGCTGTCGGGAGGGAGTTTTGGCGAATTTTCCAGAGAAGAAGATTACCTCAGAGGGGACCTTTGATGTTCCAAATCTGCTTCCAACCTATATCCTCCGGCGTTGAAGGGAGGGAGGCTCTCATTAACTCAAAATAGGCTGAGGCGACAGAAAATTTGCCTGAAGTGGATGGCTTCCAGATAGGTCGTCCCTCAATGTCCGTAGTGAATGCATCCATTAGCTCATTAGCTGCATATCATATGTGCCTCCAAATAAAAGAACACCCTGGTTTAGGAGGATCAAAAGGAGAACCATATTTTTTATGTAGAATTTGGACCCAAAGCTTGCTTTGGTCCGTCAAAAATTGCCAAACAAGTTTAGCCAGAAGCGCAATATTCATATCTCGTGCCTTTCATATCCCTAGCCCACCAAGACTTTTCGGCCGACATAATGTATCCCATGCCACGTGATGGATACTCCGCTTATCTTTGTAGTCACCCCAGAAAAAAGAGCGGGTCAATTTATCGAGCTCACTAGAAGTGGAGGATGGAAGCTTAACCGTCTGCATAGGGTAGTAGGGGGGTCGTGGTAAGCACTGTTTGAGCAAGAATGGAACGACCCGCTTTGGATAACGTTGAAGCTTTCCAAGTTTGAAGCTTGGACCGAACTTTGTCAACCACAAAACAAAAATCCTCTTTTTTAACTCTACCGTGGTGAAGAGGGACCCCCAGGTATTTCTCAAGGTTCCACGTTTGAGACATGCCTAAGATCTCGGCAATGCAGGTTGCGGTCTGAAGGGAGACATTAGAAGAAACCGCAAATTTTGATTTGGCGATACTAATTTTCTGAGCCGAAAATTTACAAAAGACTGATAAAACTCGCTCCATTTCCCTTTCTTGGTCAACCGAGGCCTCGAAAAACAGAATAAGGTCATCAGCAAAAAATAAATTTGAAAGCTTTTGGCCCCCTTTCGAAATCGCAATTGGCTTCCATTTACGTGCTGCGATAGATTGCTTGATCAATTGGCTAAGAATCTACATGACAAGAACAAAGAGATACGGTGCTAACGGATCTCCTTGTTTAAGGCCGCGTCTTGGCTGAAAGCTAGTGAGGGGTTTGCCATTCCAAAGTATTTCGAGCGTTGTACTAGAGAGTGAGTAGAGAATTAAATATATCAAGCCATCATTGAACCCCACCAATAATAGGAGTTCCTTAAGAAAATCCCAATTGACCCTATCATACGCCTTTTCCAAGTCTACTTTAATTATCATAATACCTTTGCAGCCTGTCTTTTTGCGCATTGTATGAAGCACCTCTTGAGTGATGATGATGTTGTCTGAAGTTTGTCGACCCGGCGTGAAGGCGCTTTGGCAATTATCGATGAGACTCCCAATAATAAGGCGCAAGCGGTTAGCAATGATTTTGGTAATGATCTTCGAAGTTACATTTGCAAGGGCGATAGGACGCAATTGGGACACATATTCAGGCGGTTGGACTTTTGGAATCAAAGAAATGAAAGTAAGATTAGATGATGCCGGGAAGCGTCTATCATTAAAAGCCTATAATTTTCTATTTAAATAAATAAAGTAAATCTATTATTTTTCAGCCTTAAATGAAAAAGTAAAGCTTATTATTAGGTTTTTTCCCGCTCTATTTCCATTGTGGGTTACAACTTCCAAATCAAACTTTTATAATAATGTATAATATATTGTTTTATAAAATGCTTTAAAAAATATGTGGCAAAATAATTTGTAGGTCCTTAAACAATTGTGATCGTTACATTTTGGTCCCGGTTTTTATTTATTATCAAACGGCACTAAACAAATTTACGATACAAAATATGCCCCCATCACCATGCATTGGCCATATCGGTGTTAAAAATTACTCCATTCGTTCCTATTTAACTGTCGTAGTTGCCAGAACTAAAAATACGTTTTTATCTGTGTAGTTACATTTCAAAACACTATTTATTGTATTTTTCTACATCTACCTTTATTTATTAAGGGGTGAGAGATTGAGAACAACATTACATTAATTATATTCAAGAGGTGTTATTGTCATTTTGATGTTAAGTCAAATCATTAATTACTCTCCTTAATATGTGTGTTTTTGGCAACTGTGACACATAAATAGGAACGGGAGATGATAATTCAACAACAATCTCCCATAAACTTAAACTGATGTATGAAGGTAGATAAATAATATATTAAACCCTTCAACACGTACGTACGTCTTCTCAAATATGATCCTATAACAAGTCTCCTCAAGTATGAATCTATAACGAACCTGGATCAAAGTGGCATACAAGCATGTAAAGAGCGGCTCAACAACTGCACCAATTATTTATTCAAGTTTCCCTAAATAAATAGCTCTTACAAGAGTACAGTACATCAAACGACATAAAAAACAGATTTTGACATCTTCGTACTGAATCTGACCGCAAAACGTCATCATTAAACTCTTGAAAACAAAGTTACATAACAGTGGGATCAAAGTGAAGTTTTTGTATAGTGTGTCTTCACGTAGAGTATGCACGCGACGTCTTGTAATCGAACCGCGCGATTAAGTGCGAGAATGAAATCGTGACAGACGAGCGTATTCGCGTGGTGTGTGCACTACGTAGTGTGCACACACTACGCAAAACTTCCGGGATCAAAGGCCCATTCGGCGTCGGGAGCGATCTTTATAATACCCGACCGTCAGATTTGCGTCACGATGAAATAAAAACAAAATGGTAATTTTTGTATATACTCATGGCACATATCTGATGGTCGAGTCTAATAGAGACTCTTTACCGAATAATTTTCCGGGATCAAAACATGATATTCCTGCGTTAAAAAATAAACATGATATTCCATACCTTAGGGATCCAATACCGAATATTTTTGATTGATTAAGGGTCCGTCCCAAAATGTAGGTCCGTTTAGATATTTTAACACAGATTAATAAAATGGTTAAATATCATTAATTTTAATGGTAAAAATTTAAAATACCCTTTGACTATCATTAATATAATAGTTGTAAAGTAGTTGAATGTATAATAAATTAGAGGTAAAATGAAGAAAAATATAATAAATGTTATATTGATATTCTAAATAGATTTATATTATAAGACAATTTTTAAAAGCTAATCGAAATTACATTTTAGGGACGAAATAGTATATATCATTGATGCAACTTTTAAGTCTAAAATCTTTTTGTGACACTAACAAAGATAGTAATGATGTAAAAAGTTTTAAATGCTATTACCTTTTTCAGAGTAACACAACTGTATCCCTTTTTTTGTTACAACATATTGTTACATTGTTTCAGGCAGGTTACATATGCATGCCAAAAATGTAAATTTTTATGCTGATTTTTCTGAATGAAAAAAAATTGAATAACGTTATTGTCATAAACATTCTGAAATTACGATTAATTAACACAACACAAATATCAATTTCGGATGTTATTATCTTCTCTTATGCCGGGGATTACCATGCCTGCAATGCTGCAAGAATGCCAGCCCCGCCGGCGGGTTTCTACACTCAAACGTTTAGCGCAATCCGGGGGCTCTATTGCTGGCCCGGGGGTCCTCCAGCCTCTTGAGAAAAAGCGAAAAGCTGAGGGCAGTGTGGATGGGGAGGTTGACACTAAAAAGAGTTGTGCTTTGCGTCTAATGCCATTGGTGGAGTCTGCCGAGGGGCAGGCCCAGCCAACGCCATGAATATCTTATGTTGGAACTGCCGGGGTTTGGGCCAGCCCCGAGCAGTGAAAGCTCTTAAGGCTCTTGTACTTTCTTTTTCGCCGTCTTTAGTTTTTTTGTCAGAAATGAGTTTGAAATTGTTCGTTGTGCTTTGGGTTTTTCTAGTGCTCTTGTAGTTGGTAGTTCGGGAGCTAGTGGTGGTTTGGCATTGCTTTGGCAGTCGAATGTTAATCTTGTGATTTCTACGTATGGTCATGGGCACATTGATGCGCTGGTGACTAATTCAGATGGTCTGGTTTGGCGATTCACAGGTTTCTATGGCAATCCGATAGTGGAGGAGCGTGTCCACTCTTGGACCTTGCTTCGCCGGTTGCACTCTTCTCATCAGTTTCCTTGGCTAGTGGCGGGGGATTTTAATGAGATTCTTTTGCAGGCGGAGCAGGATGGGCCACGCCTGAGGCCTATTTCGCAGATGGTTGCTTTTCAGTCCGCTCTCACGGACTGCGGTTTGGCTGATATTGGATATTTTGGGGCGCCTTTTACATGGTGCAATAGACGGGAGGTGCAGCCTACTCGGGTCCGATTGGATAGAGGTATTAGCAACGTGGAATGGCATGCCCTCTTCCCAGAGCATCGATTATATCATTTGTCCTGCTCCCGTTCGGATCATGCACCGATTCTGCTTTCTGAGACAAATCCTTTTCGTCGGGGCAAGATCAAGTGGTTTTCTGTTCCCCACTATGACCCCTTCTGGATTATGGATGACGAGTTTGAGGAAAAGTTGCAGGGGGGTGGAAATCCTCTTTGTCTGAGGCTCCTGGTTCTTTATCTCGGCGTATTTTAGGACTGGTCCGTGACCTCAAGAGTTGGAGTAGATAGAAACATGGCAATATTACCAAAACTATTGCGGCTAAAGAGGAAAGACTTCGTCTGTTCCGTGAGGCTCCTGACTATAATATAGAAATTGAGAGGGATCGTTTGAGGGAGCTAGACCATTTATATACGCTGGATGAAGATTATTGGAGGCAACGAGGGCGCAGTGATTGGTTGCACGGTATGGACAGGAACACGAGCTATTTTCATCACAAAGCGACCAGCCGCCGAGCCAGAAATACTGTATATCTACTTTTTGACAAGGACGGGGTGGCAAGGACTGAGCAGCGGGAACTGGAAGGGGTAGTATCTCGATATTTTACCAATATTTTTACCTCGGCACAGCCACCCATGCAGGAGTTTGATCCAGCGCCGCAATGAGCCTTTCACGGAGGCTGAGGTTCTTCGTGCGCTTAAGCAGCTTCCTGGACGAAAGGCTCCAGGCCCGGATGGTATGCATGTAATATTTTTACAAAAATATTGGCATGCGATTGGCTCTGAGGTTTTGCAGGTGATATTAGCTGTCCTTAATGAAGGAATGGATCCAGGCTCGTTATGTGAGACTTATATTGCGTTGGTTCTTAAAGTGGCATTCCCTACCCGGGTGGCTGATTTGAGGCCGATTGCGCTGTGTAATTCGACATACAAGTTGCCCTCGCGTGTCATTGTCAACAGATTAATGCACGTTATTAACGACGTCATCTCAAGCAACCAGAGCGCTTTTGTCTCAGGCAGGCTAATCACTGACAATGCCATTGTCGCTTTGAGGCGTTTCACTCCATGAAAGTCGGCGTGCATGGCTGTCATAACCATGCTGCTATCAAACTGGATATGGCCAAAGCATTTGATCGGGTGGAGTGGAACTATCTGTGGGGAGTTATGCCCCAGATGCGGTTTCCAGGAGCATTCGTTGACTTGCTGCGGCGGTGTGTTTCTTCTGTCACCTATAGGGCCCTTGTGAATGGAAGGCCGGGTCCTCAGATTGACCTTACTTGGGGGATTCGACAGGGAGATCCTCTCTCCCCGTTCCTTTTCATTATCTGCGCAGAAGGCTTGACGGCATTGTTGGACCAGGCAGTGAGAGGAGGGATGTTGAGGGGTATTACATTCGGTAGGCAGGCACAAGTTCAGGTTTCGCACTTGCTCTTTGCAGACGACAGTATGTTATTTTTCGAGTATCTGGATGGGGCTTTAGAAACACTATTTAATCTGTTCACTCAATATGGGATGCTATCTGGTCAGGCTATTAATTTTCACAAGTCCAGCTTATATTTTAGTAAGGATATTCAGCAAGCGGACATGGAATACATTTCAGACTTTCTTCAGATTCCGATTGGGAATGGCACGGGTAAATACCTGGGCATGCCATTTGTCACTGGAAGGAACAAGCGGTATGTCTTTGATTTTCTCCGGGAAAAGGTATGGAAAAAGCTATCTGGTTGGAAGGATAAGCTTCTTTCTCCTGCTGGGAAGGAAGTTATAATCAAGTCAAGTCTGCAAGCCATACCTACTTTTATTATGTAGTGTTTCAAGGTTCCCTCCACGCTGGTAAAGGAGATTGAGAAATATATCCACGGTTTTTTTGGGAGGATTCAGAGACTAAACGGAAAGTGCATTGGCGTAATTGGGATACCTGCTGCCTGCCCAAGAATCTTGGGGGCCTGGGTTTTCGCAATCTAGAGTGTTTTAATTTGGCTTTGCTCGCTAAGAAATCGTGGCGTTTCCTCACTTGCCCCACCGCTCTAGCAAGTCGAGTTCTTAATGCAAAGAACCATCCGGGCACAACTATCATGGCAGCAGGGTTGGGAAGTAGACCTTCATTCATGTGGCGTAGTTTGCTGGATGGTCGGGATATGTTAATGCAGGGATTGCGATGGCGTGTAGGTGATGGAAGCTCCATTTATGTCTTTCATGATGCTTGGGTTTCTAGACCGCCGTCATTTCGGCTTGTTCATTCATCACATTCTTTACCCACGGATAGTAAGGTGCAGGATTTGCTTTTGCCCGGAGCTAGACAGTGGAATATGCCGCTCCTTATGAGTGAATTTCAGACTTGGGAAGTGGATGCTATCTCGCACACTCTAATAGCAGGTGCTTCGCACCCTGATAAGTTGATTTGGCATTACGATCAGCGCGGCAAGTATACAGTGAAGTCAGGGTATTTCCTTGCATTAAGCTTGTTTGGAGGGTTTCCAGACGCGGTGCATGCATCTTCCTCTTCCGGTCTGGACAGGGTCTGGCGAGATGTTTGGAAAGTCACAGTGCCGCCACGTGTTCAACATTTCTTATGGCGATGTTTGCAGGATTGTTTGCCAATTGGGGAACAGTTTGCTAAGCGGAATCTGGGCTCGAGTCTTTGTTTGGCATGTGGTAGGAAGATGGAATCTCTACGACATGTGTTTTTTGATTTTGATTGTGATTATGCTAGGGAAATCTGGACAGCTTCACCGTTCGGCAGTCAACAGATTCAGCACGGATCGAACTTTAAGGAGTTTTTTGGAGCACTGATAGCGCGTTACACCACAGATGAGGTATCTACTTTCTGCCTACTACTTTGGAATTTATGGAAAGCCCGGTGTTGTGCGGTGTTTGATGATGCGCCTATCTATGTCTCCCGTGTGGTCTCTATGTCCTTAGTCGGGGCAGTGGAGTTTCGTCAGGCCATAGGCTCGGTATAGGTGGATGTCGAGGGGACCGCCCACCCGATTATCTGGAGTGCGCCTCCTGAGGGTAGCAGGAAATGTAACACCGATGCTTCTGTCATGGACTCGGGTTCTGGAGTAGGTCTAATCTTTAGAGATGCGCTTGGCGCGATCATTGCGGCTTACTCGTTCCACTTTGACCCCGGTATCAGTCCAGAGACTTTGGAGATGCAGGCGATTATTTTGGCTATGGAAGAGGCTATTCGATTGGGACTTCCTACAATCATCTTTGAGTCTGATTGTCTACCCTGCATTCAGGCGCTACAGCGACCGTCGGATGATTTGTTGTCTTTAGCTGCTTAGCACGGGATTGTATTACACTTTTGTCTTCCTTTGTTTCGACGTCTTTTAATTTTGTTAAGCGTAGTGGAAATTTCCATGCGCATCTATTGGCTAGACATGGGCTAGGTCACTCTGCTCGTATTGCTTGGGGCACCTCCCCTCCTCATGATGTAATTTATGCCGCTATTGCAGATTTAGCGTAATAAAATATTTGTTTTCCTATAAAAAAAAATGTCATTATCTTTTATTAAGTGTTTTTTTTTAAAATTTATTTGACAATTAATATTATAGTATCCCTACTCATTTCTCTATAATACAACTATTGTTTTCAAGACACTCAATAATATTCTAGACATTTTTGTTTTGAACTCTATCAAAGCATTTGCAGTAGTATTATAAATCAAGATATATCCGTAAAACATGGATCCAATACATCAAGATCCAGAAATCTTTATTAATAATTTATAAAATACAGCATCTCTAAATTATGAAGTACAATTATCGCACAAAATACAGTTGTTATATTCAAATTATGTGCTACAGAAATGTTGCATTTTACACTGAATAAAGGTAAACTATAGCAAAATTGTTTTTAAATCTAGATAATATAAAAATTATATAGGTTAAATCATACTATTACAACTACTCTTCATTCATTTGCATTTATGTGAAAAACTATAAAAGTTCACATTTTTGCAACAAAAGTAAATTACTATATTTGTATATGATGTAAAAATGTATCTAATATAGTTTCTTTTTTAGAGTGAAATCATGAGGTTAATTAAGTAATTTCACACCAAAAAAAGGAAGATGGAAAATGCATGGCTACCAACCATTCCTATATAACAAATTCACGTTGTTTTTTGCTTTATATAGATAGACCAGCTACCAAAAAGAAGGGAATAATAAGCACGTAATTCTTCTTTTAATTATTTTATCGTATTTATTATAATCATTATTGCGTGTTTATTTTTCCATCAAACATAGAGGTCAAACAAAAAGTTCAAAATCAAGACTATTAGTTAAGCAAAAAGGTGTAAATTTTTATTGATTGGAAATGAAAACGACCTTACTTGAACATGTTTAACACGTAGATGATCATAAGATATTTTTAATACAGAAATTACACCATTTTAATACATTGATGGAAAAAAAAAACATCATGAAAATGCTCTAATACACATAAACACAAAATTGTTTATATTATATTTAGGTATCGGTGGATGCCTATCATGCAAATACAGATTTTCTTGCTTGCATTGATCCATAAACCCCATCAAAATAGAATAAATAAATGAATTATACACTGAAAAAATTATTGTGCACTTGTTATGAAAAAAAATTAGTGATATCTCAACAAATCTCCTGTTTTTAAAACTATAATACAAAAATCTTTTATGAAATCGATTTTAGAGTTGAGAATCGACTTTCAAACAATTGATTATAGAGAATTGATTTTAGAATTGCGAAGAACCTAGCGAGGCACAATATTGGGACCGGTATGTGTTTGGTGTGTGGCTTAGCGGAAGAGTCTATGGCGTATGTTCTTCCTGGAAGCTGGCATCTAGGGTGTGGGCGCAATCACCCTTTGTCGTTGTGGTTAGACAGGGCAAGGCAGCAGACTTTCGGGGATTCTTCTCGTATATGGTGGAGAGTCTATCTTAGGGGGAGGTGGCGGAGGTTACATGGTTGATGTGGCATATCTGAAAGGCGCGGTGTGGTGCGGTCTTGGATCATCAGCTAGTTTATGTGTCTCAAATATGCAGTTCGGCTTTAAGGGTGGCTAGAGAATATCAAAGACGTTTGTTGTACCTTCGTGGCGCAGGGCATTCGGAGGAGCTTTCAGTCACGGGAACCCCTTCGGAGGGGGTGGTCAAATGTAATATGGATGCTTCAGTGACGGATGGGGCGTCTAGGGTGGGTGTTATCTTCTACGACCATCAGGGGACTATTTTGGCATCTTACTCCTTTCGATTTGACCCTGTCATTGAAGTTGTCCTGCTAGAGCTTAGGGCAATTTTGGTAGCATTGGTGGAGGGGAAGAGTTTATGGATTCCTAGGCTAGCTAGTGGTGGAAAGTGATTGTCTCGCATGTGTTTAGTGGTTGTCTCATTGTGAGGAGGACCTTTCGGGTTTTGGGTGTTTGTGCATGACTTTCTATCAGAGGCGGCACACTTCATTTTAGTTCGCTTTACTTTTGTTAGACGTATGGGTAATGTCCCGGCGCATCTTCTAGCTAGACATAGTTTACAATATTTTCATGTTGTTTCTTGAGGTACCCAACCCCCGGATGATGTTTTGATCGCTACTTTAGTGGATATTGTTGAATAAATTTCTTTGATAAAAAAAAAAAAAAAAACAATCAGACGAGTGAAGGTCAATTATCAGGTCAAAATTTACTTTCTGTCGTTTGATACTCCCTCCGTTCGACCGTTTCTATTTAACTTTCGTGGTTGTCAAAATCAAAATTTTTTTTTATCTGTCGTAGTTACATTTCTAATACATATACTATTTCCATTTTTCAATATTACTTTTCAATTTTCTAGGTTCATTCAACTAATCAATATTTCATATTCAATACACCACTATATTTTTAAAGATTTTTTAGTATTTTATAATGAAAGTCAATACAATAACTTATTTTCTTAATTTATGTTTTTTTCAAATGCAGCAGATAATAAAGAACCGAGGGAGTAGTTTTTAGTATTGATGTCAAGCTAAAGACTGGTGACACGAGGTTTTTGAGGGGTGGCATATTTTTTTAAAAGCCCAATAAATAGCATTTCTAATAGGCACAACGTATGGGATCCATTACATACTCTTATTAGACTTTGCCCATTAAGTTTCTTATTGAGCTACTCAATATGTTTGTTCTTCTTCTTTTTTTTTTTTTTTTTTCCTTTCCTTTAACCGGCTTCTATTTGTACCACAATTTTAGTGTTGGCTTCACAATCGCTTAAAGTATTCATAAAATAAAATAAAAAATCTGCGAGCACCACGATTACTTTTATGTAAATAGCAACGTCGGTGGTACAGACATTCCTTCTCAATAATAACGCCACTAGCATTGACGTTAATTTTCAATAATAACGTCAGTGTCACTGACGTTATAGTTATGAAGTCCCACGGGTGAATAACATTAGTCAACTAATGTTATTTTTTAAAATGAGACATTCATAGTGTGGTGACGGTAGTAAAAAAGGAATAATATGTGGTTCCGGAATCAAAAAAATAATCAAGAAAACAGTGCCGAAAACAAAAATGCGGTGCCAAAAGAAATAGAAACTATTTTTTTTTTCGCTACAACAAAAACAATTATATGAGTTGGGCCAATTCGCTTGTTTTTAATATGTAAATGGGGCTTCTTTGATCGGTATCTAGTGTTGTTGACGAGCCGAGCCGAACCAAACCGAGTATCAGTTGTTTAAACTCTGTTCGTTTAGGTTCGTTCGTTTAACAAACGAACAGAAAAATATGTTCAAAATTGGTTCGTTAAGGTGACTAGTTTGTTTGCGAACGTTTGCTTAATAAAAAAATATAAAATTAGGTTCAAACTCAGCTCATTTATAAAGAAATTTTGTTTAAGATCGTGTTCGAGTTTGGCATGCTGCATGGATTTTTGTCTCTCAATTCGAGTTGCCTTGTTAAGGTATAAAAAATTAAATTCAAATGAATAAATTATAAAATACAAAGCAATATTCAAACATTATGACAACTCAATCAATATTCTAAAAAATTACTCTAGAGTATCTATTAAATTGATAGATGTCTTATCATCTTATGAGTTAAAGGCATGTTGTACATTGATTTATCTATATAAGCAGGTTCGTGAACATAAACGAATGTTCAAGTGCAAGTTCGTGTTTAGGAAACGAGTTTAAAATCTTGTTCAAGCTTGGTTCGTTAAGCTAAACAAACGAACGATCACATATACTAACGAGTCAAATACGAACTTGTTTGGAGGCGGCTCTGTTCATTTAACAGCACTATCAGTATCCCTAAATTGATTCAGGCATGACATATGTTTGACACATCCAAAAAAAGATATTTGAAAAACCATGATTATTTTTTTTCCGGAAATGAACGTCACATCACATACGTTCGTATCACGTACTTTAGAAACTTTTTTATTTTACATGTAAAAAAATATTTTAGCTTACATTTAAAACATGTGTAATTATCGTGCCCAAAAACTCAGGTCTGACATCGTCACTTGAGTTAAAGTGAATCAAGTAACTACTATGGTTTATCATTCTCGTTTGATCTAAAATGATTAAACCAAATTACCAAAATCATTATTATTCAACCTTATATCATAGATTTTTTTTTTCTCCAACTATTCCAACGTGGACATTACATTCCCCCTCACTTAAAGAAGATGTGTCATCGCCAGGACCCGAAACCACATGATTCTATAGGTGGTCCCTACTACTTTATCTCTCATTTTTTCCGACTTACAGAAGAGATGTCCTCACCAGGACCCCACTTCAGATGATTCAAAAGGTGGTCATCGCCGTTTTTCACAGTGACATCTAGTTTTGTATGATAGTTGACCCTGTCAGCATTCAAGATGTATCAATTGGGGACATTACAGAAGAGACATCCACGCTAGGACCCTACAGATGATTATAGAGGTGGTCTTAACTGCATCTCACGAGGACACTTACTTTTGTGTAGACTCTAGTAGTCGACCCTGATACCATTCTTGATGCGGTCCGCATCGTATCTCACGGTGTGACACTCATTTTCGTCTGATAATCGGTCTTGATACCACATATAACAATGCCCATAACTCGTTCTTTGAGTCATAATGGATCCATCCAATAATTACTTAGACTTATCGTTCACGTTTGATATAAAATGAATAACACAATTTATCAAATCCATTATATATACCTTAATTAACCTCATATCTTAGTATCTCTTTCTGTCACTTTTCCATTACATTAGATTTACTAACAAAATGAAAAATGTTTCACTATATGATTGTGCATGAGGAATCACAAATCAAAATAGGGTGAGTGATTTAAAAGGACAAAAAAGATTGGGAAAATAGGAATCAGGATAGTGGAAATATAAATTGGGTGATAAGGACAAATTCACTGTTCATAACCCCAAATCCACTGTTTTTTGCAGTAGAACTGACCTCCAATCCAATGTTTTACTATCACAGTGAAATAAGGACATGTCATTTTTACCTGAAAAAAAATTTCACTATCCTATTTACATATTTCTATATTCAAATTCTCAATTTTAACAATAAACTAATCAAAATATTCCCTGCATTGTACTGTCATTTATAAAATTTGAAGTTGTTAGGTGGAGGCATTTACTCATGCATTTGACCTCGAGAAGAGAGATATATATACACTGCTACTACTCGTGTGATAATAATATAAAGCGATATTAATGGCACATTAGCCAAATATCTTTTGACACCTTGCGTGTTTAAAAAAATTAGAGATTTAAATAAGACATTTAAATGAAACACATTTCGATCTCTAAAAATCGAATTTTAAACATGTGTGTTATATCCAAGATATTAGGTTTGCGCCATTAACAATGCCCTAATAATATACTCCTTCCGTTTTAAATATCTGAGGCAGTTGTCAAAAACATGCTTATTAAAAATGTGATTTAATGCTATGACTTTAAGTATACAATGACTAAAAAACTCTATGATACAATTAATGCAGTTCTTTTTAACTTCTTACATAGTACTCCCTCCGTTCCAATTTATCTGAGGCAGTTGCCAAAATAAGTTGTTTTATTTTATGTGATGCAGTTGTATTTCCAATGCAACATTAATGATATTTTTCCTTGTTTACCCTTATTTATTGCAATAAGATAGATAAAATAGAATGCCACATTAAATATGCCTAAAGACTTTTTAGTCATTTCATTTCAAATTCAATGCATTAACTCATTTTTCTTAATGTACGTGTTTTTGAAAACTGTCTCAAATAAATTGAAACGGAGGGAATATAAAATAAGGGTAAAATTAACAATAAATACTGCTTTGAAAAATATTATACCTCAGTTATTTTGGAACAAAACTTTTTAACAACTGTTTTAGTTATTTTAAAACGAACGGAGTAATAATTATTTTTATAACCCCATAAAATCTGTGTCTCCCAACTGTGATCTATCCGTCTATAAATATATCCATACAAATAATTTAATGTATTAAATCTGACGAATTTCTCAATTTGATCGAGAATTTTTAGCATCACTAATAGCTGAGCTGGAGTACATAGCCACAAGTAGTAACTTCTACGAAGTTTCTTGCTGAGTGTTAATGTGAGTTTCAATATATCAATTTTCAAAAGAATTTTTTTTTTTTTTTTTGTTATTGGTACCATAATTATGTCAATTAAGTTATCGGGACATGTTAGATAAAATTTGAGTTTGCATTGGATGATTTTGATTTCGATCTCTTTGGATTCGAATTATAAGCTTTATTTCGAGTCTAGATAAACCGAAATAACAGTGATACACCGAACATAAAGTCGTTGTGGTGACAATTTAATAACTTGTCCACAAAGCTTTGCGTAGATGTAAATAAATTATTATGCTTTAGTGATCCATTTTGCATATATATATTTTAAGAAAAACGATATAGAATATTGAAAATCTACACTCTAACTCAAAGGCAATGTTTGTCTAGATAAAAAGCTCTCAAACGAGTTTTATGATATAAAATTGCACGCATATGAATACGTGAATACATATATGCTTGTGCAAGATTTCTGAAAAAAATAGGTTACAGATAAGGGGGCACTTTGTAAATATTACATATACATAAGGACACCGTGTTTCTCTTCAACCATGGTCAGGGGCGGCTCCAACCTTTGTCAAAGGAGTGCGGCCGACCTCCTAAATAAGAAAATTATGTATAAATACTACATAATTTTTTTTTTATAAAAACATATATATATGTGGAATTGGCTCCATTATTTTTATGCATTGACCCTCTGTTTGTATCTATTGCCCCATAATTACTTGTATTGTGATATAGAAAAAAAATTGATAAATTTTTTACCCATGTCAAAAATATTGAAGCCGCCCCTGGTTATAGTAGTATTTTATCAATTTGGACAACTTTTCATTCATTATTTAACGGTATATATTCAATTTTTAACATGGTTCATCATTTCACATCTTCGGGTTAGTAATAATGCATAAACGAATCTCTTATCCGACTTTTGAAAAATTATAAATTCATCCCTAGATTATGTATAGTATCCAGTGCGTATTGGTACTAAAGAAATATCTGATATGAGACACAGGTCACCATACATAAGTATCCATGCATCATAGTTAATGATTGACAAAGCCTTGCCTTTGAGCTAAATTTTGTATCGACTTCTCTCAGAAAAAAATATATGTACATACAGTCTCGTATAAAATAGACCACCGAGACGTAACCTTCGATTTACGTGAACACATGACTTTTGTCTTTGTAAATAGGGAAATTGGTAAATCGGGTCATTGTAATGTCTGACATTTTTTTTCAGATCAAACATTTTCTGACATTTTTTTCAGGTTCCACGTCCAAATACAGTAAAACCGTCCAAATTTGGATTCCTTTTCGTCCCAATCCATTCACTGACCAAAATAGACGGAATCCGTCCAAAATTCGGACGCAACGTCCGAATTGTGACGAATTCCGTCCAAATTTGGACGTTTCGCTAATCCTAGTGATGGAGAACGGGAAAGCTATGGAGATGAAAACAGAGCTAAATCTTACTTAGACAGATCTATTCATGCTTCTCCTGATGATTGGTATAATAATCACTTCACATTTCTTTTTCTAGTCCAAATCTGATTTACAGAGTCTTCAGCTCTATTTTGATTGAATGAATTAAACTATAAAACTACGGGGGGGGGAAAGAAAGTAGATTTTGTCATATGTCACTTAGCCATTGTTTATGTATTTTGATTTTCGTTTTACAGTTGAATTAATGAATGAACTACTGATTGGATTTGCAGTATGGTGGTGGGATCATATGCCCATTTCTTGTGGGAAACAGATGAAGAAGACGAAGTGGTCACCAGTGTATTTGGGCGAGACGTCCAAATTTGGCCGAATTTGGGCGAAACGTCCAAATTTGGACGGAATTCGTCACAATTCGGACGTTGCGTCCGAATTTTGGACGGATTCCGTTCATTTTGGTCAGTGAATGGATTGGGACGAAAATGAATCTAAATTTGGACGGTTTGACTGAATTTGAACGTGAAACATGAAAAAAAAATATCAAAAAATGTTTGACCTGAAAAAAAAAATCAGACATTACAATGACCTGATTTACTAATTTACCTCGTAAATACTAGCTCTCGGGGCATGTGTGAATCCACAAAATAATAAAGGGGAAATGTACTAGAAAATGCAAGCCTATTGCCAGCTCATTATTCAACTTTCTTTTACTACTACTGCCCTGCTATAAGTACATTGCCTCCGTTACAACTCTTTTTCTCACTTAAAAACCTCATCTCATCACTGTCAGTAGTAATATTATTGAGTTTTTTTCTTTCCTTTTTTGATTTCTTGCAGGAAATTAGAAACAAAAATGGCGTTCCTTAAAACACTTGGCTTTGTCTTTCTTGGCTTTTTGCTTCTTCTCCAACTAGCTAATGCTTACCAAATGGTAAAGTTTACTTCTGTGTCTGATGCAATATGATTATTTTATGCTTAGAAGTTAGTTTGTTTGTGTGTTTTTTTATTTTATTTTTTATTCTTATCTGAGATGTCAACTTGAAAAAAGTTCTTGGCCAGACATTTTATTCTTGAATAAGAGTCAGAGATTCTGTAGGCACAATCCCGGACCGAAGGCCGAATTAATGGTCTTGGATGTTGAAGTAGCTGGTTGCATATTGGGAGACAGATAATTAATATGTTATACACTTTAATACACCCCTCAACTAAGAAAAGGAAACCCCAAAAAAAAAAATGTAGCAGATGTTTTTGATCTTTTTTCTTTCTAAATGCTGTTTTTGAACCTTATTTTGCAGCAAGAAGAAAGCAGCATTGAAGTACCAAGCTCAAGCCCTTCACCCCAAGTACTAGGTATTGAGTCACTCTGAGGTTTAAAAAAAAAAAAACTGTATTTATTTATTTATTTATTTAAGGGAAAAAACTGTATTTATTTATAAACGGTTTTTTTAACATTGAGTTTTTATTTTTAGATTGTGGGGTGGCATGCAGTGGGAGATGTGCAGATTCATCAAGGCCAAATCTATGCAGGAGGGCATGTGGGAGTTGCTGTGCCACGTGTCAGTGTGTCCCACCTGGCACATCTGGAAATTATGAAGTTTGTCCTTGTTACTACAACATCATTACCCATGACAACATGCGCAAATGTCCTTGAATTAATATTTATCTCTATTTTATTTTATTACATATCAGCTTGGAAATGTATTGTGTTGTATTGTATTGTAGTTATGGTTTTAATGATAAATCTATCGGATGAAATATGTTTAAGAATATAAAATTGTCATTTTTGTTACTCATACTTTCTAATTGCAACAATGGAATTTTATGACATTTATTAAAAGCAACCCTATTCGATCGACATCCGAAAAGTTAAATGAATGGTAGTGTTCAACTTAATTACATTAGACCTTTACAAAGTTAAATCTATGTTAGAACTGAAAACGGTAAATCTGTCTGGTTGCTTATTTTCGCGTGATAACACAATAAATACATTGTAATGCCACTAAAAATATACTTACTAAAAGGGCATTTATTCGCAGCACAACTGATCTACTCGTTGTCTCACACCTACTGGTGCACCACACCATTTCACAGAATCGTTCATGTGAAAGTCGAACGTTGTAAGCAATATTCGACCTCCTGCACTGTCGAATCAGAACGACACTAGGAATGTCGAATGTTGTCTATTACACCTGACTTTTACAGGATCGATTCTATTGTGGTACACAGATAGTGTGTTACAAGATCGTGGTGCAAATAAAAGTCATCTTAATAAATAACTCATGCCCAGGACCCATAATCATTATCACCAAGATACAGTTGTATGTATATATAATGGGGTTATTGGTGCACCACACCATTTCACAGAATCGTTCATGTGAAAGTCGAGCGTTGTAAGCAATATTCGACCTCCCTGTACTGTCGAATCAGAACGACACTAGGAATGTCGAATGTTGTCTATTACACCGTGACTTTTATACGATCGATCTATTATTGTGTCATGATGATAGTGTGTTCAAGATCGTAGTGCGAATAAAAGTCATCTTAATAAATAACTCATGCCCAGGACCCATAATCATTATCACCAAGATACAGTTGTATGTATATATAATGGGGTTATTGGTGTGCACACCATTTCACGAGAATCGTTTCACGTGAAAGTTAACGTCATAAGCAATATTCGACCTCCCGCATCGTCGAATCGAATCGAACGACACTAGGAATGTCGAATGTTGTCTATTACACCCGACTTTTACATGGTCGATTCTATTATGATACACAGATAGTGTGTTACAAGATCGTGGTGCAAATAAAAGTCATCTTAATAAATAACTCATGCCCAGGACCCATAATCATTATCACCAAGATACAGTTGTATGTATATATAATGGGGTTGCTTTCAATATGAGGTGAAGTTGTACTTGTCACATGACATGGAATCACATTTTAAAATTTGAGTCCATGAGTTGTCACATTATCTTGAACAACTCTTTTGGTTGAAAACCAGAAGAAATATCATAGTTTATTTAGCAATGTATACATACATATCTTAGATATTTTAATACAATTGTTGTAACAAAGTTATATAACATAAAATGAAATGCATCATATCCTTTCATTTCCTCTCTTTCATATTGCACACTTTTATTTGAAAGATCTTTAAAATGAAATGATGATATAATACATATTACCTGATATAACGTTCGTACAACGGTTGTATTTTATAAAATTTATGTATGTTACACGGAAAATAAATAAATAAGAAGGGGCCTTTAATGACATACACTTTTACTTTTTTTCTGAGGCACCACAGCAATGTAAAAAATAAGCCGTTCACTCAAATCACTACACATTCAATTGATGAATTTACCTATGACACCAAATCACATCTCCTTTCTATTATCCCCTGAAATCGATTTTTGAAAACTGATCCTAAAATCGACGAGACCGTCCGACGTCGTATCTAGTCGATTCCCATCAACTTTGAGACGACGGATTTTGAAATCGACATTTAAAAAGTCTATCTTTCCATGAGGTGAAAACAATCAACAAATGTTGTGGCATAGATATATGCACAAATCATTGTAGTGCCCTAAGTAAATCAAATGAGACAGGTGTGGTGAACCTTTAATTTGGGTGTCCACTTAGATATTTACAGGATGCCACTAAAACCCCATAAATAAAAAAATGAAGATTAAGTTGGCAAAAGTATATTATCAAAAAAAAAATGGCAAAAGTAGATATAAAAAAAAAATCCATATATTATATGCTCTTGAAGCCTTTTAATATTTACCTTCGGGAAGATTTAAACATCAATATTTTTTAACAAATCCTAAACCCATTGGTAAAACCAAAAAAAAAAAAAAAAAAAAGGCTAAGCAAATCATTTGGGGTATTTACATAAAAAATATATACAATTTCGTTTGCAAAATAATAATTAATTAACTAGATTAGAACCAAGGATGCCACGTAGGATCCATCATACATAAATTTCTTGGAGTTAAAGCTGCTTCAACTAGCTCTGCTACACCTCTCTGCACTGATTGTGGTGGATCTCCAGCATTTTCCTCCTATTTGATTAGAAAAAAATATATCAATTTAAGAAATAATTATTGGTGCCCAAACAAGTAATTAGTTGCACGGATACGGATACGTGAATACAATACAAAAACGTGGGTCCACGAATTTCAAAGAAAATAGGATACATGTACTAAGGGCGATGTTATTGGCCCTACAGTGAATCTACTGTGGCAAAGGGTAGGTTCGACTTTCCAGAAGTCGAAAATGAGCATTCGACTTTTGAGGCTTGCATTCGACTTTGCAGAAGTCGAATGTCAGCCTCAAAAGTCGAATGTTTCGCAGTGTGAGTGTGATGCCAGAGTAAAACTTGAGTGGTTCCACTAAAGACTTCCTTACCAAACACTAAACACAAGCAACATGAAGGGAGGGGGAGGGAGGGGCTATATCATCCCAGTTTATTTATTTAATATTAATATAGTTTTTTGCTTTGATCAATTTGAAAGAATCATTTTATTCTTATGTCTTAGGGTTCTAATTATTCTATTTTTATATTATTTTAACTAGGAATCCAGGTATCTATCAAAAGAAAGGAATTCCAGCAATGAAGTAAAACCAATTAGGGGTGTATAGTAATAAAATAATTAGCAAACTTTAAATTGATTGAATAGTTTCGCGAGCACTTCTCGGGTTTTGAAAAGGGGGTAGGGCAGCAAACGCATACATACCTCTTCAGAAATGCGCTGTGGAGCGATACTGTTAACGCGGAGAACGACGTTGTCAACATTTGCAATGACTTTCTGTTTCAAATCCATGGTGCTTAAACCACCTCCAACTACTGGACCTAAAGGCCCAAGGGGTCTTCTCCATGACCATGACAGCAATTCATCCCTGAAGAACATTGCTAAATGATGCCATAGATGCTGATTTTGCTGCAAAAAAAATATGAAATTACAAATCAGCCCTCAGAAAGAGAAAAAAATGAACATTAGTTGATTGATGACCAATATGCAAAGGCAATTGTTACAACAAACTAGGTTGCACGGATATGGATAAGCGAATATGGGATTTTCAAAAATATAGGATATGGATACGGATGTTGGATGGGATATGCATATAAATAAGTATAGGGACCAAACTGTACACAATAAAGATACTTACTTTGGGTGAGATGAGTGCTTGTGCAGCTGCAGACATAGCAGAAACGACGAGGCCTTCGACGCCAAAGTAGGAGAAAAACGCTTGCAAGTTTCGAGTCATTCGAAAAGGGACAGGTTCATTAAACTCAACCATACAATTAGCATCATAAGCAGGATGAAAATCCGTCTGAAATATTTTCCCGGTGTTCTTCGCAAACAATATTTTGTTAGGCGATCTTCCACCGATTTGCAGCATATACGACATGAAACTCGATAACGCCAATTGGTTAGCAAATTGCTTTTTAAATGCCCATAAATGATTCGCATTCAACACTGTCTTGTACATGTACTGTGAGAATATATTCTCTGTGACATGGTTTTTCGTGATATCGTTATACGCTTGAAGACGAAGATCAACCACTGCTTCGGGAGTTATCTGGCCGGTTATCGCTTGATTTAACTGTTCTTTGAAATACGTGATCGGGTAATCTGCATCCCGATCATTCCTTGCACAATGGTTTTCGTAAACCTCGAGGAATGTGTTGTACATCAGATCATCTTCTACCATTCGGACCTAGATCAAAAAACCAAGGAGAATGATGACAATCGTCTTATTTCAATCCTCCATGAAATGCAAGAAATATGATTTGATAGCTGGAAGTTCTCCAAAAGTATGAAATGAATATTTTCCATTTTTTATGTTGCAGAGATTCTGATGCACCTTAAGTAGAAATTATGTTACACTTGCTGTCCCCTAATTTTCTTTATTTTCTCAAAATTAGCCCCTATCTTTCATACTGACATTTTTGGTCCCCAAACTACACATCTTTGTTACAATTTTAGGACATTAACGGAAGCATTGCGTCTAACATTTAACCCTAATGCATGTGCCATGTGTCACATTACTATCTGTTGAGAAATAATTAAAATGATGCTTTTGTTTCCTTATATTTTCTTATTGTTTCAGAGAAATAGCCCTTATTTTTTTTCGTAGTGACATTTTTTGTCCCATGACTAGGTATTATTTTGTTACACTTTTTAGACACTTAACGGATCCAACATTGGATCAAATGATAGGTGTCCTTAAAGTGTAACAAAAAAGTACAGTTCGGGGACCAAAAATGTCATTATGAGAGATAGGTTAGTTTTGAGAAAATGAAGAAAAATAGGGGACCAAAAGTGTAATTTTCCCCCAACTTAAATATGGATTAGATGCAAGTTTAAACTTAACCTAACCCTAGAAACAAGAGATTTTACATGCTAAGGATACAAAGAGAAACACGTCACCTGTGACCAGACGGGTATAATGATGGGAGTATGAATGCATATATGGCGCCGTCTTGATTCCTTGTGCTTGTCAAACATTTGATTCATTACACGGAAAAACTGCAAGATTCTTTCATCGCTACGAGCATTCGGGGTCAACGAAGTTTGAACAATAAAATGACGTTGAGATCCATCAGACCCGATGAAAGTCAAGCGTCTGAAACTGCTCCCATGCCTTCGCACTATCGGGATGTCTGCTGCGACCCTGTCTAACTTAACTGTATGATCTGGTGCTACTTCCTTCAAAAAATTAAAAAATAAAGCGCGATCTTAAATCCTGTCAGCTGAATAAAAACCGAAATTATGTAGCATAACACAAAAGGTATAACTCCCATTCATTAATAGGGGATAGAATTTGAGCAGAAAAAGAAAGCAATATTCCTGCAAATGCATACGTAATAAAGTCCTAGACTAAATTTTAAAACGCGTGTGGGTGAGGAGTTGTCGAAAAAATTGGATACGAGTGTGGAGGGCATATGCATAAATAATGAAAATATAGGGACCGAATTGTAAATAATAAAACCATGAGGACCAAATATTACAAATTAAAACATAAAATAAAACAATTATTAGTGGTTTTCTTCGTTTTTTTGATAGTTTTTCATCAATTTGGACGGCTTTTCAATGAATATCTAGCTGTTTTTACTCAATTTTAAGCACTATTCTTCTTTTTACATATCCGAGGTACGGATGTGCATATCCGAATCCTCTATCAAGCTTTTGAAAATTATATGCGTAAAAATTAAAGATATAGGAACCAAATTCTACAGAATAAGCTATATGGACCAAATAATTTATATGAAAACACAAAATAAAATAGTTTTAGTGGTTTCATTTTTGGTAGTTTTTCACCATATTGAACAACCTTTTGTTCATTATCTGGCGGTTTATACTAAATTTCAAACACCATTCTCCATTTAACATATCCGAGGTACGGATATGCATATCCCAATCATGTATCCAACTTTTAATAATTACAAGTTTGCCCCAGGTGTGTATCCTAAATATCTGGTGCATATTTGTGTCGGCTACAGGGCACGCTACTATACAAAAGTCACCATACAACCATACTTGTCAAAGCGTAAAGCGTCGGCGAAGCGCCGAGGGGAGGAAAAGCGTAAGCGGCGCTTAAGCGCCGCTTTTTCGCAAAAAACTTGTAAACCACAAAAAAATGTTGTTTTAATTAAAAACTAACAAAAAAAACAAATAAATCATGTATAAGCAATATTATACTTTGATAAAGCACTATAATCAACAATTAAAACATCAAAAAGACTTAATAATCAACATATTTTGAATTAGCTAGACATTATATATTATTATAAAATCTGAAAGGAAAAAGAAGAATCAACAACAACAAAAAGAAGAATCAACAACAACAACAAGAAGAATGAAAGGAGAAGAATCAATCAACAACAACAAACCGAAAAAAATAAATCTTTTCACCATTTGAGAGATGAAAATTTTCAGAAAAAATGAAAGGAAAAAAAAAAAAAGAAGAAGAAGAAAGAAGAGAAGAAACTTACCTCCAGTCTGCTGTGGTCGATGGAAGGGAGGGAATGAAAAAAAAAGTGTGGTCTACAAAAGATAAGGGTTTTGGGTGGGAAAGTAACATTGAAAGGACAAAAATACCCCTGATTTTATTAACATTCACTGTCTGTCCGAAAGCATGAAAAAGCGGCGCTTTTTGACGCTTCACGCTTCACGCGGCGCTTTTTGCATTAAGCGTACGCTTTTCCATTAGAAACGCTTAAACACGAAACTGAAGCGTGGTTCCGCCGCTTACGCTTAATCGGCGCTTAAGCGGCGCTTAATCGGCGCTTTGACAAGTATGCATACAACATAGGAAAACAGTGATAATGGTTAGTGTACCAGTAGACAAGTGTGGTTCGCATTCTTTTAGGGGGGGTTGAAGTTAAACAAAAACAGCAAGAATGCACAAAATCGACGATACAAGACCATAAAACTATGAATTTTAACCACAAACCTGATCCGTAAAATACTGCCCAGGTACTTCAACATCTACAACATGAAAGTCCCGCAAAACCCTGCTCTCCTCCTCCAGTTTCAACACAGCCGGGAATCTGTCCTCAACGTTTCCTTGTAGAACGTTTTTCCAATGTTTCAAGCGCTCGGTTAATTCCGAAAGAGTTGCAGGAAACATGGCTGTGTTTTCTGGATCGAGATCTCGTTCAAAGTCCTGCTTGTACTCTCTCACAAATTCGACATGCTTGTTCACAGCATCGGCGGAAAAGCAGGCTCTACAAACACCCGAAAGCTCCTTTTTTAAGGACTGCGGAACTTCTGCAGTCGTAGCGGTAGGATACTTGTAACACCGATGAAGCAAAGCATTTACTACTGCTAGCAGTCTCTCATCTGGTAAGGTGACGAACCTTGACCCAATTTCTGTGAGCAAAATCTGCAGAAAAGTAATTTACAAAGAAGCTAAGAAGTCAAATACGTCGACTTTTATCCGAAATATACACATTGCTCCACAAATATAGCAAAGAACAACGTTCAATCTATGTTGCACGGGTACGGATACGTGGGTATGGATACACAGATACGGGATACGCGGGTGAGGGATTTTCGAAAAATATACGGGAACAGAGAAAATACAAGGATCGAACTGTAACTATAACGACCAAAAAATAAAAATATAACCACAACAGAAAAAAATTAGGGTTCTCTTCATTTTGGATAGCTTTTCATTCATTATCTAAAGATATTTACTCATTTTTCAATATGTTTCTTAATTCACATATACGAGTCATTGATATGCAAATACGAATCCCGTATCCAACTCTTTTGCTTCCCTTCCCCAAACCAACTGCCACACCTGCTAAACACACACGCGGGGATACGTAAAAAGAAAAGCAAAAGACGTTTTCCTTTTTATTAAGAACCACCCACCCACCCACTCGAAATCACCACAGGTGTGTTTGTGTGTGCGTTGAATATTACCTCAAGTTCGCTGGCCAGATTAGCATGTTTACTTCTGAGCATTTCCATTATGTCTTTGGCAGCTTCAAACGCACTCATAGCCGAAGCAGCCAAACTTGCAGCACCATTACGTCTAAGAGCATTCTGTCCGTCGTTAGATTGGTCGTTGCTTTCGACTTCCTGAACCTGAGAGTTGCCGACATCACTGGGTCCCACTCCACCCGGTTGCGACCCCTGGTGGAACTGATTATCCGAACCCATCTGACCACCCTGTCCTTGCGCTCTCGTATTTCCATCGTTTAACCCGGAATTAGTACTGCTTCCGGACATAGTTTGCTGCATTCTTTGCTGAGCCATTGCCATTCTACTCATTTCAGATTTATTCGCAACGTCTCGGCGTTCTAGCAGATATGTACGTAACCAATAATATAATGCCTACAGTTTCCAAGCAAACAATACAGGTAACAGGAAGAATTAAAAAACTCCAAAGAGCTTTAAGCTATCTAAAAACAATAATTATTACTCCCTCCGTCCAGAAATAAAAGTTTTTTAGGTTTTCGGTTTTGACCCGTAATATAAAACCTTTTAGAATACTAACAGAGCATTTATTACTACCTTCGTCCCATAATATAAAGCATTTTACCTTTTTAACCCCTATTTACTATAAGACATTCCCACAAACCAATGGCAATATTTAATGCAACTTTTCCTTTCTGACCCCTATTTACTATAAGACATTCCCACAAACCAATGGCATTATTTAATGCAACTTTTCCTTTTTAACCCCTATTTACTCATCTCACCCTGTTAAAGGTAGTTTAAGCATAAATGGGCATTTATGTCCTAAAATGCTAAAAAGTGAATTATTTATGAGCTTTCTTAATCTATGTGCACAAGGCTAAAATGCCTTATATATTATGGGACGGAGGTAGTACAACTTTCTTCCTCTACCTCTAATTTGTTATCAATTCAACAATAAGTTTACTACTATTGAATTAATGATAGTCAAAGGGCATTTTAGACTTTTGTCATTGAGATTTATGACATTCTTCCACTTTCTTAAACCGTTTGAAAACTCTAAAAAGGTCTTATAATTTACTTTTTAAACACATACTCACCTGAGGATAACCAGTAGCGATTTTAAGTAACACGAGTTTGCAGTGAGGCGCTTCGGTCTTCTGCAAAGAAAGTAACAACTGGGGGATCCATGAAAGCCAAACCCAGTTCGGTACTTGGTCCAAATGTTTATCGAAGGCCCTTCCAACCGGTTCATTGGGAGTGTCAAAGCTGAGAAGATAGAGGACACGAGCAAGATGGCTTCGGGAATTCGGAATTCCAAACTTGATAGCCTGAAGAAAGCAGCTTACCGCATACTCTAACCACATCTCTTCTTGAGTTTCTTTGTAAGCCTGGAATGAAGGAAGCATGATTACACAATGAATTAATAGTCATATATCGCAGATTAGGGGTGTGCAAGGAATCGGTTTATCTGAAAACCGAACCCCGTTTGGTTCAGTTCAGTTCGGTTCGGTTGATACATGTTTTTGGTTCGGTTTCAGTCAGTAATATAGAGAAAGCCAAAATTTTCGGTTCGGCTACGGTTCACTCAATTATCCGTAACCGAAACATTAACCAAACCAAAACCGTACCAAATTTTAAAATAAAAAAATCGATCCGCTTATCCGAACCATTTATAACCAAATGAAAAAAACCGAACTGTTTATAACTGATTCGTAATTGTTTAACTTCTTTTGGTTTTCGCTTCGGATCAATTCGGTTACCTAAAACAAACCGACATATAAGTTTTGGTCCAAATAACAGATTTTTTCAGTTACGGCCATTAACCATACCGAAACGGTTCACCAACAGATACGCATTGAAATAAAAGATTACCATGTCACAATAATTTCCCCAGCTAACCCACCCTTTCGGTAGGTTTTTGAAGAGAGTGATTGCGTTTGAGTACGCAAGGTTGGCACCTTCGGAATCGTTAAGTTTCAACAAGAAATCTCCCTTGATACGGAGTATTTCGGCTCTGTGTTTGACCGGAAAATACTCGAGATTTGTGCTATTGATCAAATTAAGACCACTGGTCAGCTCTCCTTTCATTTCAAGATAAGCCTTTGCTTGTTCCCTTATTTTAACAAATGCCTCCTGCATGACAAAGCACGGGTATGGATTATTAAAAACATAAGGACCCTAATGTACATAATAAAGCAATAAGGATCAAATAATAAATATTAGAACACATAAAATAAACAACTTTTATCAAGCAGTTTTACCACTGTGTTCAACATGGTTCTACATTTCATATATCTGAGCTAAGGATATGGTTGCACAGGGTACCAACGGTATATATGTAAAATTAATAACATAAGAACCAAACTGTACATAATATAACTATAAGGATCAAATAATAAATATCAAAACACTTAAAATAAAACAATATTTAGTGGTTTCCTTCATTTCTGGTAGTTTTCCATCATTTTGGACAACTGGTCATTCATTAGCTAGCTGTTTTATCTCTCAGTGTTCAACATGGTTCTTCATTTCATATATTTGAGTTATGGATATGTATATATGACTCCTGTAACCAACATTTAAAAATTACAAATTTCCCCCAGGCCTGTGAGGCTGTGCCTAAAGTATCCGATGCGTATCAGGGTCGGATACGTATCCGATACGCTACACGCTACCAGACAAATGTAACTATACATTTGAAGGTGAAAACTAGCATACCTGCACTTCCATGGTCGAATGTCCGTACATCTTCTCGAGTATGGACACACAAACATCCTGCAGGCCCTGCTTACGTGCGATGTGGGCCAGCTTATTCACGTTCCACGCCTTGTCTCGGTAACCAAGGTGATGCAGTGCTGAATTTGTTTGACCGAAGTCTTTGAATACATCGATAACTCCGTTATATATTTCATTCCTCCACTGAAGTACATCGTACCAAACAGACATATTGTCCCATTCATTCGGAACCCGCAATCTCCACGTCTCGAGAATGTCCTTCAGGTCAGCATATATGCCGCCATTTGTACCACCACCAGGTGTATTATTCCCAACACCGCCCTTGTTTCCACCATTGGCGATATCTACGATAATCCTCGAAGATTCTTGAATTTCAACTAATTGCTGAAATTGCTGAAGTAAAGGAATTCTAGCGTGAACGGACATCTCGGGCAATTGCCACCATTGTTCTAAAGCAAGTTCGACACCTTTCGCAACAATGTTCTCAGCTTCTGAAATGGCATTAGCATTCTTCTCACGAAGGGCAAAGTAGGCGTTAATTATAAATAGTTTCGGAGTTTCTTCCACTTGAGCTTTTTGGATTACGTTATCCTTCAAATACGCCCAATCAGGCTGTTTCCAGAGATTATCCAATAATATTTCGTAATTATCAACCATTTTTCCGAAATCGACCAACACGTCCCATTGACTGAGTTGACTCCCACAAGATAGCCATTGTTCTTCCCAGAGACACATTTCAGCTTTCGGTACTGTATTATTATACGTACCTTGCGTCGCTTTAACCATGGCCTGGTAAAAAAGATTCTGCGCTCGTTGCCAGTACCCATGCTGAACCAACGAAAGTCCTGACCTAGTTTCAGCTGTAACAGACCGTTTCTTCCATAACCCACACCTCATGTCTTCCTCGTTGAGTAAACGATAAAGCTCAGCAAGCGACTCAGAACACTTCGTATCATTCAACATCATCACGTGACTTTCAAGAAGCGCCAACGCAGTGTGCCATGCATTGTATGTCTTTCCAATATACTTGATTAGCTCGCTCGGCATTCGAGGCTGCGGGTGGCTTAATTGAAGTCCTTCTAAAAGAGCTTGTACAACATTAGGCCTTTTTGATTGCTGTTTTTTATGATAGTCTTTCGATAAAAGGCCTATCATCGGCTTAGCAAGCATTACTTGTTCTTCCTTCTGAAAGGTTACCCAGACGATCGGAAACACCAACACCCAAAGATGATATGCAACGTTCGCATCCGTGTGAGCCAGTTCTCTCAGCGGAACGACGAGATCAGCAACCTAAAATCACAAATATCCACACAAAGTGAGGCACTAAGGTTCATAAATAGCAAGATTACAATAAAGGTAAAAGCAGAGGTAATATAAGTTGAAGACCAAACTATACAGTCTATACATAATAAGAAAACTATAAGGATACAGGTACAAAGGGCATATTGGTAAATATTGAAAATATGAGGACTGAACTATACATAAGAAATATAGGATACGGTTACGAAGGCCATTTTGGTAAATACTGAAAATGTGAGGAACAAACTATACATAAGAAAACTATAAGGATCAAAAATTAAATATTAAGATACATAAACTAAAATAATTTTTTGAGGTTTCTCAATTTTTGATACTCAATTTTCAATATGGTTCTTCATTCACATATCCAAGTTATGGTTATGCATATTCGAATCCCGTATCCAATTTTAAGAACTTCCGACTTCGCCCTCAGGTGTGTATCCTAGATATCCTATGCGTGTCTGTGTCGGATATGTATAGGATACGGGTACTGGTACCAGACAAAAGTGTCTGTACATCATAGAAGCAGAGGCAATATAAGTTCTATATATAGTACCTTACACTACCAAGCAGTAAATTTTTTACATGCACCGTAAGACAAACCGTAAATAAATGAAATTACCTGAAGTCTGCTCATATCGGTGAGAAACCGTGAGTGCTTCACTACAAGGCTTTCAAGAGTTAAAGGAGGCTCTCCTCCACCCTCTGGTAGATCGGTAATCATCGGTTGGACTCCGGTGGAATCAGAAAAAGTACTTGAGATCAATAGCGGTGGGACTTTAGCAGAATTCGGGGCTAGGGTAATCGGTTTATCCTCGACCAATATAGCCAATAGAAGATCAAGCCCTTGTTTCAACCAAAAGACGTCACTTAACGCTGACCAGTCCTGTGTCTGGATGATGTATTGCAGTCTTGTGAACAATGTTTTCTCCAGAGATTCGTTATAAAGAGAGAAAAACTTTATTCGGATTTCGGGATCTCTTGCACTCAAACCAAACAGATAGTGCCTCTCCACTTTCTGGAACACTTCTTGACGCAAGGGAGTAGAATATCTGTATACCAAAGACATCAACTACAAAGGTTAACAAAAGAGCCAAGTCGAACCGAGTATTACTCTAAACGAATTGAGCAATTTAAAATTATTCTCGAGTTCGAGCATAGCAAAAACCGTCATTTTGAACATTATTATATGAATAACATATAATCTAAAACTCCCTCCGTTCCTAATTAAATTGAGGCAGTTGTTAAAAATATTTGGTCCTATTTAATTTATGCAGAACATTTTCCGAAGTAACATCTATTGTCCATTTTCCTACTTTACCCATATTTATTACTCCCTCCATCTCAAAATACAAGGCTTTTCAGAATTTTTACACATTTCAAGAAAGTGGTAGAGCGTCGTAAATTTTAATGGCAAAAGTCTGAAATACTCTTTGACTACCATTAATGCAATAATTATAAAGTAATGAAAAGTAGGTGAAAATTTAATAAAATAGGGGTGAAAGGAAGAAAAATGTAATAAATATTCTGTGGGTATTCCTAAAAGAACATATATTATGGGACAAAAGTCACAAAACTAAAAAAGCAAAAGACTTATATTTTAGGATGGAGGGAGTATGTGGTGAGAGGTTAAAAGTAAGACTGAATTAATTGTATTCAAGGTTGTTTTAGTCATTTCATTGTTAAAGTCATGTCATTAACTCCCTTCCTTAGTTCCTTAATATGCTGCATCAAATAATTAGGAAGAAAGGGAGTAAAATAAAAGGGAACAATATACTAACTTGTTTGAATCGGCGCAAAGCCCGTAAAGAAGTTCGAGATATTTCCTCTCCCATTCTTCTCTATCACTTGGTGAGAAATTCGACTTGTCTACTTGCGATAGCTTTTGCATGAACGACACCACGTCCTTCGACGAAAGAAAACTGTTGGAGGAAGTCGGCATTCCCGATTTACCGAAACAATCTTCGATCCATCCTTTGATCACGTCTAAAATGCAGAGAAGAACGGAAGGGTCGGTGCATTTTTCAGAGAGCAACGGGGTCAAAATCTGAGTCACGGAACGCTTGCACTCTGGAACGAGCATGACACGATCACTAATGAGTCTTAGGACAGACTTCAGGTTAGCAATAACAACGCCGAGATCAGCAACTTGACGAGAAGAAGTGACAGCAGAATCAGTATCTGACTTTTGGACCTGGAAGAGAAAGAACCAGCAAGATGTTAGATAATTGTAGTAAAGGCAAAAGACATTGGAGGCCCCTAAACTATTATTTTGAACAAACTGGCCCTTGAACAAATTTTTTTAGTAACAAATTGGCCCCTGTTCAGTATGTATTGGCCAATTTGGCTGTAAAACCCCATTTCAATCACTTTTGATCACACCAATGCAATTTACTTAATTTTAGGAGTTCAAACAAACGGTGCACAAACAGACTTCAAAATCATGTCCCCGTGATGAATTTTGACCGTGAAATCGCTGATGATTTTGAAATCCGTATTTTATGCCGTTTTTTGCGTCGAACTCATGGAAACAAGGTCTATGTAGGGGTGTGATCAAAAAATTGTTTTCACATACTGTAACTGATTAGGGACCAATATCTTATCAAAAAAATTGACTAAGCGCCAGTTTGTTAAAAATAAATGTTTAGGACCCAAAATGTTACAAGCACGAAAGTATAGGGGCCCGTAGTGTCTTTTGCCCGAAAAAATATGTAGGGAAGAAAAATCATGTACCTGTTTCGCATAAGAACCCATTGATGCTGTCATATCTTTCGTCAAACGCTGTAGAACCCTAACCAGATTTGAAGGGTCTATGAAGTGTTTTTGCACTTCTGTCAAAGTCTGAATGACGTCGAGAACAAAGTTTATCATGATAGTAGAACTATCGTCCCCCGAGGTTTGAGGTGCGGCGATTGCAGCAAGATGCTTCTGTACGAGCTCCTCGACTTTTTGGAACAACATCCGGATATCCTGCGGTGTGGTCGTCGCGTCGAGAGGGAAAGCGGCAGCCACCATCTTCAATAGAGAACACAAAGACTTCCCGGCGTCTAACATCTTGTATTTGAAACATGGTTCCAGAATCTGAAAGGAAAGATTTTTTTTTTTTAAAATTTGTGTGACCAATATAGTATTACAGATCTTTTTTCTTTGTCCCATAATATAAGAGACCTTATAGAATACCCCTAATTTATTATCAATTCAACAACTTGTCATTACTTTACAACTATAACATTAATGATAGTCAAAAGGAATTTTAGACTTTTCCCACTTTACTATGTGAAAAAACCAAAAGGCCTTATATTTTGGGACGGAGGGAGCAGTATATATAGGAATGACATGATAGTGAATGCAGTAGCCAAATAACAAAGACAAAGATGATACCATGGCAATTTGTTGAATATTATTTCGAATAAACAAATGTGGTTGCTTCTCCAAAACTTTATTCATCACGTCGAGCCCCTGAGCAAGCGCCGTGGACGGGTCCTTTGACTGAGGAGGGATACAACTCAGAAGCTTCTCCAAATAGTTGAACTTCACGTTTGCGGTGGGCCAGACATCGAGAGCTTGTGATAGGAGCTCTAAAGCTTGTTTATATATAAGACTGGCTTCTTTATCCTTCGGCTCAATCACTAGAGCAACCTAATCACAAAACCAAACTACTTACGAACCGTATCGTCATTATTTAGATGTATGATTATTCAGAAGGGTCGCAATGATATACAATTACAAAGGTATATAAGAACAACAATAAAATTATGATATTTCTGTTCTAAATCAGATGGACTTTTTTAAGCGCTGCTCATGAGTAATTTTGAGAGCATAATTAAGTCATCGAACACATGTTGCAAAATGAGATATAAACAATGTAGCAGACTAATAAGCATTCTGTAGAACTATGTAAATGACGGACAAAACAGATTACGATGCTCACCCGTATCAAAAAATTGATGATCATTTCTTCCATTGCAGCGTTCGGCTTAAATTCCTCATCAGGTTGACCAGAAGATCCGGGAGTCTCGATGTTGGGAATAGAAGACACACCACCAGGTGACATGACATTAAGGGATTGAAGACCAGGTTCAACCTTTATTCGCTTACTAGGATCTTCAGGAAAAGAGGATCCATCAATAGGATGTTGAAGATCAGAAGAAGACGAAACGTGGCTCGGTACATCACCACCCTGACCCATGGTAGCTCCAGAACTACTACCAGCAGCTCTCATTTCACTTTGCCGTTGTTTTTCCCAGTTGACGACCAACCCAGCAAGTTCAATCGCAAGACGTCTGTTCTCGGTGGAAGTATTATATGGCAAACCGAGACGGCTGAGAGAATTCACCATTTGAGGTACAAACTGTGCTCGGCAGCTATAGAAGAGATCTGAATGCCGGACAATGAGCTGGAATATATGGATGAGATTTGGAATTGAGTGACCCTCCTCAACCAGAATTTTCTTCGTATAGCGTATCCAAATTGGCATACGCGAGTCACCGATCGGGAGTCTTCGAGGAAGTGCTGGCATTAGAATATCGAGAGCCTGTCTGACTAGCAATCTATTTTCTGGCTGACAGGTTCTTAGAAGGGCAACAAATACCTACATTTAGAAACTGATTGTCAGCAAGTACTACATTGACCAACGCAGTTGGAACAAACTCACAAAATACAGATGTAAATCGAACTAAAATTCTGCACAAAATGTCTAAGGTAGAAAGAGAGTACAGCAGCCAGGAAGAACTTGAGGCTTTTTCACTGCATCATATTAGCATCATTTAACAATAAGCTGCATAAAAAAGTACATGTTGAGATGTGTAGACTTAGAATACATTAATTATTCACACCTTCCAAACAGTTTAAAGCTTTCGCGAAAGATCCTAATTGACTTAAACAGTCTGAAAATTTAGTTGACTATTCTGAGCCAATCTGCACAATAGGAACTCAGCCTATGTCACACGTTGGCAGTGTCAGCAAATAAATTAATTAACCCAGTGTATGTGCCTTCTGGACAGATATGCCAACGCTGTCTGCTACTCGTCCACCGTCAACATATTTTTTATTCTACTTTCTTTTGTAAATTAGAAAATCACCCAAGGAGTACAACCCAAAAACAAAATTCACAAAATCCCCCTACAGAAAATACGAAAATCAAGACAAAGGTATTGTAAAAAAAATCTGATTTAACTAGTGAATTCAACACACTATTGCAAAAGCTTAAAAGGGCCAAAAGAATTTCTAAAAAAAGACAAATCTACTACAAAGTAAAAACTGAGACATGATTGAAAGTTTATAGACATCAGATTATGAAGCAAACCTGTAATATGATCTTCTCTGGAGCTTGATACGCCTCCAAGAAATGGCAGACATTGACAAATGCCCACTGCTTGCTGCCGTTCTCTTCCCGTTTAAGATGGTTCCACCCGAATTTGATAAGCTCTTTCCGGTGATGTACAAGATCCGTCTGAAGATGCTTGAGAAGCAGTGTGGCTAATTGCAGGAGCTCAATCCGCAAGGACTCGTCAAAATCAAGTGACATCTATGAGAAAGAAAATGAATAAATTAAAAAAAAATGCTCAAGTAAAAACTAAAAGAAACGGAAAGGAGGCAGAGGGAGGGCAGGGAAGGGGCAGAAGGGAAAGTTGGAACCAAGTCATCTACATCTTCAGGAGGGTCAAGAAGTTTGTCAACGATTGTCTTGACAATACCAGCATCGACAACTTCCCATGTTTGGCCATTCTGAAAAGCATGAGCTAACATTGGAAGAATTAGCATTTGCATAACAACCACCAGATGATCATGAGACAGATGCTTCGATTGGAAAAGGTTCAGAAAGTGTATAAGTATAGCCTTCTTCAAGTTCGGTGGGTAACCCTCGGCAACCTAAAAGGCAAATGTAGTTATCAAGTTATAGCAGAAAAGACAATAAAAGAGAACCGAATCAGATTGCCAAGCCAAGAAAGAACAACGAAATGATGAAAGCGCATAGAGACAATATCTTGTGATTGAAGTATTGAACATACCTCGATGATATAGAACTCCTTCAAAAAAGTAAAGTCTATTCTGGTGCGGAAGAGGAAGATGGTAAGAATATCGAATAAGACATTGATTTCGTTTTTCTCCTGTCTCAAGTAATTCAAGAAGCATTTGACCAACCATTTGCTTTCTTTCACCTGCATTTAGCATTCTCGACACAATCAAGTATATTTTGAGCAAATATGAGTCGGTATATTTACCTTTTTAATAAACCTAAGCTCCGTCACTGACATAGCAGGGCAGAAAAGACAGGTAATTTGTAAATCATAGGGATAATTATACTTTCCGCCCTCTATTTTTCTTAATTTTCTCAAAACTATCCTCTATCTTTCATAATGACATTTTTGGTCCCCTACTTATACTTTTTTTTTTGTTCCACTCCTAAAACAACTATTTTTAAGAAAACTATTTTATTGAAGGAAAAAAGATAGTTTTGTACAAATTGTCATATTCTGGCCCTGCCACTTCAAAACCTACGTCTAGTAAACCCAATGTGGGGAAACCTAGGAGCGTACACTCCTAGGACACTTAACATAACATAACGTCAGATGATTAACCTTACCGTATGTACCACGTGTCACATTACTATTGGTTGAAAAACAATTAACATACGATGCTTTTGGTCCCTTGTATTTTCTTATTGTCTCGGAAATAGCCCTTATCTTTTTCATAATGACATTTTGAGCCCCTTACTATATATTTTTCACCCCCTATTTCTCTTCATTTTCTCAAAACTAGCTCCTATCTTTCATAATGACATTTTTGGTCCCCTAACTATACTTTTTTTTACACTCCTAGGACACTTAACATAAACATAATGTGTGACGTTTAACCTTACCGTATGTGCCACGTGTCATATTACTATTGGTTGAGAAACAATTAACACACGACGCTATTGGTCACTTGTATTTTCTTATTGTCCAAGAAATAGGCCTTATCTTTTTCATAATGACATTTTGATCCCTAACTACTTAAGGGATCCGACGTTGGGTCAGATGTCAAGTATCCTAAAAGTGTAACAAAAAGTATAGTTGGGGGATAAAAATGTCAACATGAATGATAGAGCTTAGTTTTGAAAAAATAAAGAAAATTAGGGGACCAAATATATTGTTTTCCTTAAAACATGTCTCAAACTCTATATAAACACTGAAAACTGTCGAACAACTTCACACACTAACATTGGTTGATGCTTAAACAAAGGAATGTAGCAACATTTTCTTGTTCATTGGGTTTAAGTCTTCACAATCCATTATACGTGTAAAGAGCGTGCAAATAAAGAATACTTGCAAATGTGCAAATCCCCAAAGTGAGGGGATCTCATTGAAGAAATTTCTGAAATACACAAGCAAAAAAAATCTGAAAAACACCATGGATTAAAACACAGGAAGAAACTAAATAAAATCTATATTTTTTAAATGAAACGAGCTCACAGTTATTTCTGCTCTATTTTATAGTATACTCACTTGTATCAAGTCCAATTCCTGCTCATTCTGCAGCCGTGAGATCCTTCCTGGTGACTTCCACAAAAGAACTAGCGTGTCGAAAACGCCCCTATTACTGTTTAACCAGCTAGGCATCAGTTTAACCAAGGTTTTGATTAAAGAAAGACCCTGGAAATAAGCATTCGGTGTTCCAACTGCCTTATTAGCTGAAGCCGAAACTGAACTCTCCGGTTGAATGACAACGAGGCTTTCATCAGTCATTAAAGGATCAGGATGATCAAATGAAGATCCCTGCAATGTTGAACCATCGGGTTTCGATAAAAAATCAGGGAATGCACTGGCGATTATTTTATCGGGCGACTTTGCAACTTCTTCTCTCAAAGGCTGGCCAGCGTCTGACCTTATGATGTACATAAACCTGAAAATAAGAAAACAAAGTCAAAAAAGGAAAAAGATAGGGGGGGGGGGGCAGTCAGTCAACCTATCATGCACGGATACTTCTGTCTGCTAACGTGTCCTGTATCCAGATATGTATCGGACACCGATACGCACTGGATACTTAAGATACACACCTAGGGACAGATTTGTAATATTCAAAACTTGGATAAGGGATTTGTATATGCATATTAATAACTCAGATATGTGAAATGAAGAAGCAGATTAAAAATTGAGTAAATACTGTCAGATAATTCATGAAAGGGAACCGGTCTTGATATATGTACTATTTACACAAATGCCCCCATATCCTATATTCTTGAAAAATCCCGCATCCGTGTATAACGTATATGTATCCATGCAACCTAGCAGTCAACTAAACTGCAATCTTACCGACGGAAAAACTTGGGCTGGCATAATCGTGCAAGGAAAAAATCAACAGCAGCAGCTGGATATCGGTTTAAAAACTTGGTAAGTGGTAAGCGATAGGGACTGTTAATCTCGCTGTAAAACTGCCCAGATGGAAGAACTGCCTCGAGCTCAATAGTCAAAGGAACGAGATCATCGAGAAACTTCAAGGCGGCAGGAGGAAGCAGATGGAACAACTCGATTATTGCTGCGTAAAAAATATACAGAACACAATAAAGATAAAAGGGAGAGAAGCAAGGATAGGGGAAAATAAAATAGAAGTGAGGTGTACACGGATAGAGTTTATCCAAGAAAACAGAGCCGAGGTCATTCAATTCAGTTCGGTTTGGATAATAATAGTTCCGGATTGCTTTCGGTTAGCAATATAGAAAAACCGAAATTTCCGGTTCGGACGGTTTATCCATAACCAAACCAAAAACAGATACAAATTAAACCAAAATTATTAACCGAACCAAACAGAAAACCGTAATCGAACTGTTTAATACCAACTTGTATAACTAGTTTTCATAACCAACTAATGTAACAATTTATGAAAAATTGCATATAACTATCCGAACCAGTTATAGCCGAATAAAAACCGAACCGCTTATAACCGAATAGAATTGTAACATTTATTTCGGTGTTCGGTTAACCGAACCGAGCCATATATTTTGGTTCGGTTCTATTCGGTTACCTTTATAACAAAAGGTTCGGTTTCAGTTTCGGATTTCAAACAACCAAAAATTCGGTTCGGTTTCGGCTACGACCATTAACCGTACCAAACTGTGTACACCCTCAAGACTATAAACTACTAAAATGATTTACCTGCCGCTACTTTTGGTTCCTCACCAGCCTTCCAAGTTTTCGGGCACGCTGCAAGTTTTTCAGGTTCTAACCATTTCTTGAGATGGTCTAACAATTTACCACCCAAAGTAATATTGAACCAAGTTGACAGAAGTTCAAGCAACCGGGCGAGTCCTTGTAAAAGAGGCATATTCAGATTTTTGGTATGTTCTAAGTTACGTAAGATAGGCCTCAAGCTGCCTCGCAGAAGATCTTTAGGCATTCTTTGATGTAGAATGACCTGAAATACGAGGTAGCAAACAACACATTACTACAGTATAGGTTGCATGGATACGCGAGTACAGGATAACATGGATACACGATAAGCGGGTGCAGGATTTTTGAAAAATATAGGATACAGTACGATGGGCATTTTTGGTAAATATTGAAAATATGAGGACTGAAATGTATATGAGAAAACGGTGAGGATAAAAAAACAAAATTAAGATACATAAAATATAACAGTTTGTAGTGGTTTTCTTAATATTTGATTCTCAATTTTCAATATGGTTCTTCATTTTGCATATCTATCGCATATTCGAATCCCCAGATATATTTTTCCAAAATTCTGAATTCACCCTCAAGTGTGTATCCCAAGTATCCGATGCGTATCCATGTCGGATACAAGACACGCTACACACAGAAGTATCCATGCATCATATATATGCCATTGACCAAGCAGAGAAGGCACAAAAAAAGCTGAACTAACCTGTCGGAGACCTTCCTTAGCAACAGATACAATTTCAGGCTTACGGCTCGTCAGGGTTTTGAAGAACATGTAAATGACCTTGGAACGCAATTCAGCATGAGTTTGTGATCTAAACTCCGCCCATGCCATTGCAGTGCATAATAGTTCGATGCAAGCCGTCCTGAGTTTGGTTAATGATGAGGCCATCTTCGGATTCATAAATTTCATAACCCAAACCGATTCATCAGCCTCCGCTATTTGCAAAGCTTCTTGAATGAAGTTAACCAGCTCCTGGGTCAACTTTAGAAGCGGTGGCCTCAGAGCAAGGCAGAAATTTAACGTGGTAACTGTCCCAACCTTCAAGGATAAAAAACGAAACACTTATCAGAGTCATTACTTATTACGGAAAAAGACAATTTGCCCCCGTGTGATTTGCTTATGAAGCGTTTAACCCTCTAAGGATTTTTCTTATATGGATTTCCCTCTTAGGGTTTGTCGCAAACCCTACATAATAATTCTTATGTAAGAAGATAAACTTTCGGTAAGCTATTCCAAGGGAAATGACACTTTGCCCCCCGGTTGTTTTCCATACAAAAGATTTTACCTGCTTGTGGTTACATAGAAATTATGTTTTAGGGTTTGCGGCAAACCCTAAGGAGTCGAACCATATAATAAAAAACCACGGAGGTTTGAACGTTTCATATGTCAAACCATAGGGGGGCAAAGTGTCTTTTCCCCTACTTTTTAATTAGGACAAAAAAAAAGACCACGAAACAATCAATTTATATGTTTACCTGTTGGTCAACGGTCTTTGCCCGAAGTGAGCGCATGATAAGAGGCTGAAGCAAAGGTTGATACAACGGTTCTAACAACTCAGAAACCTCACTCCCGGTCCTACTTGCCAGGAGCACCAAACACGACTGCACGATTTTTCTTACACTAATATTCACATTCGCGTTAAATAACTCGGATGCTAGGTATTCCACAACGCCTTGGAAGCTTTGCCTACGAGCTTCACTATTAGCCTCGTCAACGTTATTAACAACACGAAGAACTTGTGTTAACACATGGCTAGTCTCTTCCTGCTCTTTAGAGGCATATATAGGAAGCCTTTTAAGAACATAAACCAGACCACGGACAATACGGACTTGAAAATGGCATAAAGTTTCCACTGTAACTTTTCCGATCATGGCACCAAGACCAGTCACTCCTCCCACTTGTGCTTGCCAAGTGATTCCGTAACAACAATGTAAAAGCCGCGGCAAAAGTTGCTCGAACACTGGTACACGAACACTTGGAGGCGGTGAATAAACGGGACTCATTGATGGACTAGAAACAACCATAGGAGTACCGGGACCTCTTGACACCAGAACATCTGAATGCTTTAGACGAGCTAAAAACAGAAGCGTATCAGCGAAAACATTCAGAGCATCGAGAGCCGCTTTAGCCTGCGTTCGATTCTCGTCAGCCAGCACATCCACCAAAGCATCTAAAAAGATTAACGGATCCAACTCTTTCAAGTTACAAGGCGCATTATTTCTCGACCTAGAGCCGGATGCAAGAAGAGGGCCACCAATTGCCGCATTGACTGAAGCATGAGCTGACGAACTTTCTTCGTGAAATATAATAGCAAAATGACGGCAGACATTCATGACAAATTCATCCTTGGGGTCAAGAAGATCGGATTCAGCACCGGCAGCAATGATTGTCCGTAAAAGAATTTTGAACACGGATCTCTCAGCCAACAGCTGGGTTTTCGTCTTGACACCTAGATCAGCCTGCACAAATAGATTATAAACATATGATGTGAAAAAACAGGGTAAAAAAATTGATTACTTCAGGACACGGATAGTACAGATAAATCAATGAATATAGCATTTTTGGTCCTGTATCTTTCATCTTCTTAAAAGCTAGTCCCTATCTTTCGTATTGACATATTTGGTCCCTAACTATACTTTTTGTTGCACTTTTAGGACACTTAACGGAAGCATACGTTTAACGCTATTGCATGTGCCACGTCTCACATTACTATTGACTGGGAAATAATTAAAATATGACGCTCTTAGTCCCTTAAACTTTCTTATTGTCTCATAAATAACCCTCATCTTTTTCAGAATGACATTTTTGGTCCCCTAACTATATCTTTGAGTTACACTTAACGGATCCAAGTATCCAACGTTGGATCAAACGTTGAGTGTCCTAAAAGTGTAACAAAAAAGTAAAGTTAGGGGACCAAAAATGTCAATATAAAAGATAGAGGCTAGTTTTGAGAAAAGAAAGAAAAATATGGGACAAAAGTTTTATTTTCCCGATAAATCAATAAGATCTCAAGCTTTTTTCCATAACATATGAAGCACTTCAAGAAAATTACCTTGCTGTCAGATATCTCCGATCTTCTTAAAGATGTGTCACCAGAGGAAACTAATAAATTTGACAACTGCCTCGCAGCCGAACCCTCATCAATGACAATTCCAAGCAAATTCAGCTGGGACGCTAAGCATACACGGAGAAACTTTAGGGCCACCTTCCTGTAGAATGGATCAACACTACCATTCCTCTGCATGAGAGCAGCTACAGCGAGATTTATGCAACGATCTAAAGGTACTAAAAATGGGGTGGAAGGCTCAAATGTAAGAATCAGTCTAAGACCATGCTCTGGATTCTCTTTGCATTCCAGGGCAAGAGGCTCTTTGAGGAACCGCCTATTTCGACCACCCAATTTTCCAAGGAGCTGTAGTGATTTCCCGCCCCAAGGATACGGTGCGGGCCTTAAATGAGACCATAGGGCCAAAATCACCTCAGACATAACATTTGCCATACTTGGCTCTAAGAAATCAGGATTCAAGCTGTCGATCCAAAACTCGAGCGTTCTCAAACCGGTACTTACAAGGTCATCAGATCCTTTGAGACATAAGACGAGAGGCTTCATTAGGCGAGGCAGGTGAGGTAACAATGAACTTAACCGTGCAGGCAACGTTAAAGAAAGCTCTAACAGAAGTTCTCTCATTTCTTCGGCGGTTGGTCCGTCTAGCATTCCCAAGAGCATATTCAAGCAAGGTTGTAGTGTGGGAATCAAATCTCGCAGGATATGTTCAAACTTTCCTCCGGCGAGTGCTTGAAACATCGTCCGTAGAAGCTGCAAGTAACCGATCGGCTTCTCGATCTCCGCGTTTTTCATACAAGATTCCATGATAACCAGCACATGGGGCTGCAGAATACGTTCACATTCAGAAGGAGCCTTTGCAACGGCGGCAAACAAGAACCGAAAAAGATGAAGAACGAGTTTTGCTGCAGGAGAATCGGGCTGCTTGAGAACATCCAGTTTACTAGTCACGAGAAAATTCACCAACACTTCAGTAAGTGGCCGAAAAACTTTAGGCGTCTGCAGAAGAGTGGAGAAAATGCGAACGAGCTGAGCATTTGAAATCATGCAATCAAACAGCTCGGGCATGCATAAGGAGAACATATCCATCAGATCTCGAGGTTCCATGATGGCAAGAATCTGAGAAAAGAGGTTGATCATGTCTCTCTCCTCGTCTTTCTCTTTGAACAAAGCTAAGCAATGGACGCCGCTCTTTAGAACACCAGACGCTTTCCAAACCTAGTGAAACAACAAATCATCAATGCAAAGAATGCAAACTTAGGTTGCACAGAATACGGATACGCGGATACGGGTACGAAGGGCATTTTGGCAAATATTGAAAATACAAGGACTAAATTGTACACAGGAAAACAAAAGGGGCCAAATATTAAATATTAATATACGTAAAATAAAACAATTTTTAGTGTTTCGCTTAATTTTCTTTCTTGAGAGATGGTTCTCTTAATTTTTGGTACTCAATTTTCAATATGGTTCTTCATTTCACAAAACCAAGTTATGGATATGCATATCCGAATCATGTATACAATTGTTAAAATTACGAATTCGCCCTTGGGTGTGTATGCGAAGTATCCAGTGTGTATATGTGTCAGATATGTATCGGATACCAGACATGCTACAAACACAAATTCTAACGTTTTTTTATACCTCATCTTCTCTCATCCCCTTGAATGGTTGTGCTACAGACGAGCCTGAAGCTACCGACGCAAGCACTTGAGTAGATGTCCCATGCGAGGAAGGTGAAACCTAATAGAGAATAAATGTGATTATAACCTGCAAATTAATACATATTAGAAGACGAAAAAATAATCCACTACCTGAGAACGTGGTACATGTGCGTGAGTGATGCTCCATATGATGGTCTTCATTCCTGAGAGCACAGAGAAAAAGCTATAATAGCAATTTAACAAGATCAGGTATAAAGTAGGGGTGTGAATGAGCCAAGCCATTCATGAGCGGTTCGAGTTCGGTTATATTTTTTGCTCGAATATTCAGTTCGAGATCGAATAAGCTCGACTTGAATGATGTTCGAATACTAAATGAGCCAATCAAGCAATTTTATGCTCAACTTGTTAGCTCGCGAGCACGTTCAAATAAAGACTTGTGAAAAGTAGTAGCTTAGAATTAAATATATTGGGATTATTTTATATTTCCTGAAGCATTTTGAAATAAAATCAGATATTGTATTTAACTCAAAAGCAAGCTCGAATTCAGCTTGAGTTCGACGGTGCTCGTGATCAAGATTGAGTTCGATAGCCATACGACTCATATCAAAGTTCATGTACGCTAAACTCAATAAGCTTAATGCTGGATTCGGCTTGAATCGTTTACACCCCTGGTATCAAGGAACTCATTGCAGCTACAAAAAAACATATAGTGTATATGTACAAGATACTTACCCATAACTAACGTCTTAATCAGATGCTTACAATCACTAACTTCTTTGCTGTGCTCCACAGGCACCTGCAAATTTAGTACTGCCTGCAATAGGCGTCGGCATCAAAAGAAGTGTTCTGATGTATAAGAACGTATAAAAGGAAGCAAAAAAAAAAAAAGGGGGGGGGGTTGGATATATAATTGGAAGTTACTAGCAGCATATTGTACGTCAACCATCCTTCTGTACACTTTTACAAATACAAGTTCGACACATGTTTCCAGGTCAGTTTTTTGTAAGCTACGCAGATAACAGTAACGATAGAATAAAATAGCAGATTCATCCACAAATGAATACAAAATTTAAGGACTCCTTTTGATTCACAGAATGAATCGTAAAGGAATTACCACAAAAATATAAGCATTCACCAATTTTTCAACAACATAGAACTGTAACGGATACGGCAACAAAAAAATAATAGTACGGAGAGTACATGTTACCAGTTCTACAAGCAATGAAATGAAAGAAATCGAGATTGCATTGCTACCTGCACTGGAAGTTCAAGTTTCGCTTTCATACTGGTTCTATTTTTCCCCTCTTCTCCCTCTTCCAGTAGCTTCCGACATGGAAAAGAAGAAAGAAAAATGAAATATTTGCGATAAATTACTACTCCATGGTAAAACTCATTTATGTTTCAGTTAACATATTTGAGCTTTCCCATATCACTCTAACATGACTTGTTATAATTGCAGTTTCTTGGTTTTCCCATATCACTTAACATATTCGAGCTTTCCCACATTTGGGTTGGTTCCGTTGAAAATAAGAAAAAACCAATCCAAACCAATCAAGTTTAGATTTGATTTAAAACCGAACCAAAATTTTCAGTTTCTATTTGGTTTGGTTTTTTCATATTGGATCGGGTTGGTTTTCGGATTGGTTCGGGTTGCTTGGTTTTCATGCTCACCCACCCCCACCCCCCACCCCCACCCCCCACCCCCACCCCCACAAAGTGCAGACTGCGTTACTAATGAGAATACATACATCATACGGAAGAAGCAAGGTCCTGTTAATATCTGATAGTTGAAATACCTGCGGAATAGTTCGTTTGAATGTGTTGAATTTACCGACAAAAGCATCCAAAATTCGACCCTGCATCGAAAATATTATGTTTTCCCGTTAGTAATTTTCATGGATAGACCCTCACATTTGCCACTGCTGAGCTTCTTCTAAGAAATAGAATCAGTGCATTCAACAAGCAACCCGAGATGATCTAATTTTCTGACCAGTAAAATTCGCGCTTCATCCATAGATGGCTGGTCAAGACCTTTATCAAATATCGGCTCCACCTAAGCGCAAAAACAAAAAAAAAACGGAAAAAAACATCCAAACTCAAATCACATTTTCCAGGATTATGTAGAAATTTGGCAACATTTTGATATCAGAAGGAAAATACCAGATTCAGCATCAGGCGAGCACATGTAGTATGAATACTGAGAGACAACGATGCGTCGTGCATGTTACTTGTGAATAGGTAAATGATCCGTGATAACTGTAGCATAATCATTCAAAGACATATTAATAGCTAATATAAGAGCTGCGAATATCAACCAACTATCCTAAGGAAATACTACCTGCACACCAAAATATAAGGCCTTTTAGAGTTTTCACAGAGTTTAAATATTTGGAAGAATGTCATAAATTTGAATGATAAAAGTCTAAAATGCCCCTTAACTATCATTAATGCAAGAGTTGTAAAGTAATGAAAAGTTGTTGAATTGTTTGAGAAACAAAGGGTGGATAAACTAGAGTTTACCTGGGATAAAGAGAGCTCTCCCCTGACATGATGAACTATCTCCGCCAGTAAACTATAAGCCAAAGGCCTCAATGTTTCAAAGCACGCTCTCCCAGTTCCGACAAGGACCCTGAAAATAGTCGAGGCGAATCACAAAACTAGAATCACCATGATAACTATGTAAAAATGAAATTAGAGTCGTTTTGAAAAGATGTCTACTTCTCTTCCAACAGCGTATCGATCAAAGGGAATAAACCCCGCTTGAAATCAGTTCCGAGGACATGCTTCAAGGCTACCAACAACTCCTGCTTACAAAAAATTGAAAATATGAGTAAAAAACAAGGGAGAGGTTCGAGTTAAACCAATGTAAAAAGAAGAGAGATTACTGACCTTCCGTATAGAAACGGAGTCTGAACATGTGACTAGAAGATTGACAATGCTTTTGCATATGCTTTCTTCATGTGGTCTGATATAGTCCGCAAAACTCTTCAGCAAATACGTCAAGAATGAAACAGTCTGCGAAAGCATAGAGATATCTACTCAGAGGCAGCAAAAAGTTTAATACAGGCCAAGTGAAAATTAGTCGCCTAGAAACACGAGGCAGAAGGCAGGATATTGTGCTACAGGAGCTCATGGCATTCTCTTTACAAGCAAATCTTAACATCTGCACTACTTTACTTTATCAAAATACTTCCCTTGAAAATAAAAAAGATTTATCTAAATACATTCATGGCCTACTTGAACCATTTGAACACCGCCCTCCCCCTCCCCCTCTTCTTTTACAAATCAATGAACGGATTTATAAATAATTCAGAACCAAAGCACCGATCGTTTGAATGTTTGTCCTTTTCACTGTATTTCAGTAAATCTGGCATTAGGCACCAAAGAAGAAAAGGAATAGGTGGTGCCAACAGCCATATTCAGTACAGACAAGAAAACTTCCATGGAGCAGCAGCAAGAAAATAATTTTTTTGAAACGCAATATATAATCTCCACCAAGCCATCCTAGATGACACGGTAATTTACAAAATGAACACAGATTTGAGTCGGTAAGAAGCTAGGTAGCACAAAATATTCCAGACAACTACTTTGCTTGAATACCCGAGTAAGGAAAGAAACAAAAACCGGTAACAGAGAAAAGGCTAGATAAATGAGAGCAAAAGCAACAGAAATACTAGTATGCATACATTTAGGCAAAAGAAACGACAAGTGAAAACGTCAATAGAAAAATGATATCTGTGAAAATGTAGCCAAATGATTACTTGAAACCTACCTTAACCTGCGCGCCCTTGAGCTCAATGAAGTGGTTTTTTAAATACGGAGGACACCTATCAGGGCCAGGAACTGATATTGCCGTCACCATCAATGGTAACAAATGAGGAATATTGGTCTGAACCAGTCTACTAAACAGCTGAAACAAAAACATCACCACCAATGGACTCTCGGTAACCACTTTAAAAGACCTCGTGCTCGGATTAAGTAAGCCTTGTGAACCACTTCCACTCGATGGACCCCCCACAGTATCCGAAACATCCATTGGCTTCACGTCATCACCGCCTAACATAGAACTCATAGAAGACATTGACGAAGTAGGTTGAGGAGGAGGAGCAGCTATCGCCCCACTCTCGAAAAAGTAACTCGCTGTCACCCTGAAGTTCTGATAAATCTTGCAAACAAAATCCAAAAACGGCTGAACATCATTCTCTAACGAAGGCCTAAAATTTCTAAGCAAATCAAAGATTATCCTTATGCAAATTAACCCGTTTTCCTCGTTGTCGGTAGTTAGCACATGCATTGCCACCTTAAGAAGATCCTGAACAAAAGGCCTTAAAACCTCACTGTGAGGCAACCGGTTAAGTATCTCAACGACTATATTCCTCAACTTATGCTCCTCGTTATCAACAAACTGAGGCTTTGTAACATGATATAAAATCACGGAAAATGCTCGAAAATAGCATTTCAGGAAGTTTAAATACTCCCCTGTGTGCGTTATTTCTAAACTGTCCCGTACCTCCATCACCATCCGTAATCTCGCCTGAATTGCTGTTATCAGACAACCATAACAAACAAACAAACAAAAACAATATTAGAAATCAAAATAAAAACTTGCAGGATGGAAAGCTAAAAAATGCTGATTGCTGTTTTCAGAAGAAAAAAAAATGAAATCATTACAAAACTTGCAGGAAGATAAAATTAAAAAAAAAGAAGGTAAAATTGCTGTTATCAGACATAAACATACCCCCACCCCCTACCCCCTACCCCCTCTCCCAAAAAATAAGACATTAGAAATCAAAACAAAAACTTGCAGGAAAAAAGAAAAGCTAAAAATGCTGAACAAACATAACAAAAAAAAAATTGAAATAAAAACAAAAACTTGCACGAAAATTTGAAAAGCAGAATCGCTGTCAACAAACAAACATAGCAACAAAATAAAATACAATAAATCAAAACAAAAACTTGCAGCAAGAAAAATGAAAAGCTAAAACTGAGAAGAGCAAAGAGCATACAGAGATCAGGCTCGACAAGATGGCGGGCGTGCTGCTCAAAATTCTGAATTGGACTCATTTTGAAAAATGAAGGCTTTTCAGTGACACTAAAATTGTAGCAATACAGATGTTGCTACGCTGTTCAGAAGTTTTATATAGGTTTAAACGGAAGCAAACGATCCGAGTTTTTTCTAGGGTTTTGAAATTTCAAGTTCGCCGGAGAACAGGAAAACACGGTGGAAGGAAGCGGAGGAGGAGCAGGGCCGCGATTTTCCCTCCCACGGTAACAGTTGCAGCTTTACTTTCTCTCAGGTGCTCTACTATTTATGCTAGAAAATGATTTGCCTACGCGTACTTTGTAGGAAGACAAAATAAGATCTGAAAATGAAAAAATGATAAAAAAAAAAAAGGTGAGTGGTTGAAAAAGGCGACGAAAAAAGCGCCACCGTTCACACGTATTATCACTACATGTTGTTTGTAGTAACAGGCGCGTTTTTATCTCTCAATCACTATCTTTTTTTATTGTCTTTTTTTCCTATTTTAGATTAAAAACAATGCTCCACAACCTTTAACCATTTTTTAATATCCATTCATAATGGTTCAAGTAGCATTGTTAGACTAAAGTATTGGGCATTAGAGGTAATATCGAAGCAGGTTATCAATGGATTAAGCGACACGCTATGAGAAACGGTGACGGCACATCTAGAAACCTGTGATATGTTTTGACATTGTCGTCGTTTTCTGAATAAGGGAAAATGCAATATTTCACGTTCAAGAAAATATTAAGGTTGTGTTTGTTTTGCCTTGTAGTTTTTTTGAGAGTTTTTTTACATCACATCATCAATCATTTCTTACGATTCTCCTTCCAATCAAATCTTCAACTACAAATAAAAAAATATTAAATCACCTCTCATCATTTCACTTTATCAACTTTATTACTATCTTTTTACCATTATTTTATTCATTATTCTATTTTATTTCACCAATCATTTCATAATCTACACAAATTTAAAAAAAAAACATCTTAACTTTCTAATCATTACTTCAATCACTTTATTTATAAAAAAAACCCAAAAAAAACTTCAACCCAAAACAAACACAACCTAAAAGTTTTATTCAAAGGCATGAAATCCAAAGGGGGATGCGAGCCTCGTTCAAGGTTCTAGATAAGACAGTTTTCTATTTAAAACACGCGCGTTTTATATTCTATGCGCACATTGTAGAAACCGTTGGAAAAAAAAGAAACCATTTTAGTGGCTAATCTAGGATTCAACTGTCACGGTGCGGCTAATAGGGTGATTCACTTTATTGTTTAACGATTGTTTTTCGGTCTTATAACAAACGATGGATATGATGCATGATGCATCCACTTGGGCAGTGTTTGGATTGAAAGATTTTAAGGGAAAAGAAATGATATGATTTTGACATATTCAAAATTTTAGTGTTTGGATTGTTTCAGTTTGAAAGAAAAAAAAATGAGAACAAGGGTAAATGAGGGATAAATGTTCTTTACAAATTAGGTGGTCTCGTTTCATTCCAAAACAGATAAGAAATTAAATAAAAAAAACCATTTTTCGTACAATTGAATTGATAATCTCTATATCTCATTTCATTTTGTCTAGTTCTATCCAAACACTCAATTAGAGTACTTGCCGTAGATATTCTAAATGTTTTAAAAAATTGTATTTTGGAAAGTTCAACATTCAGATTAAAGAAAGGAGAAAAAAAACACTACAACTATGCTCTATTTTTTACTGTAAAATAAAGCATTTGTAAAAGAAAACATTATATCATCGCATTCATTCATATTATGTAAAATATCCTTTATATCTATCACATGCATCCAGATTATGTAAGATATATAATCTGATGCATTTCATCTTGGATAAAGATTTTATAAACTTGAAAATGTAGTATTTGAGACTATAAAATATATTATCGACTAAGAGTATCTGGTGCAAGTATTCTTAATAAATTCTCGAATATTTTCTGTATATACAAACTATTAACTCATTTACAAGCAAGTGCAAGTCCATAAGGTAAATACAAAGCGGGCATTGTTACCGGCACCGCACTGAACATATAGCCATGGTGCTACGACACCACAAAGATAATCGACGTTTGTAACAGTCGATTTTACATCTCACACTCGACTTTCCTTCATAATCAACCGACGAAAAGTTAATTATAATGTGTAAGAGTCGACCTTTTACGAAATAGATTAATTTCAGCGTGGTGTGACGGTAAAAACTCAATGATGCCGTCAAAGACGCCGTTAGGAAAACTTGGGGATAACACTGGCGTTAAAGACGCCACTCAGGCAAAAGATGGAGAAGATGGAGAGAATGTGAGCAATCCAGAAAGAAGACCAATTAAAAGGGCAGAATTATAAGTAGTTGGTTCTGCTTGCATTGAATTATTTCTTGCATCAATATAAGTGTCATTAAGAAACGGGCCTCCGACTAGCGCCCCAATTGCTACATTCGGGTTTGGAGCGGTGGAATTCAGCCATTTGAAACCGTCGGTGCAACCCGTATTTGAATCTAACGGTATTGAAGCACCCCTGTGGTGTACATATTGCGGATAGTCCGACCCGTACCCGATTAGATAGCTTATTTCCATTGGGTTTTCACCTAATATGTAATCAGCCTGCAAGTCCATTAATTGAATAAGATTTTAGTAGAGAGCTTAATGAATGGCTACAAGAGGGCAAAAATGTAAAATTAGTCTCGGGACTTGACCTAGTCAACGTATTAGTCATGTTTCTGCTTCGGTTACAAATTCAGTCCACTATCTTGGACTTTCTTTTTGGCAATTTTAGTCCTCCGTCGCCGGAGTATGCCGACGTAAGTGAAATCCGGCCAAAGTTTTGCCACGTCAGCATTCTCGGACGACTAAAATTGTCAAAACAAAAAAAAAAAAAAATCTAAACTAAAGAACGGAAACTAGGCCAAGTTATAGAACTATATATATTTGCAATTTTGCCTATCCAAGAATAATCAATGGTCTAAAACTGCGTTTTTCTTTGCAGTTATTCTAACACTATTACTACGACTATATATAACACTAATCGAGTACCTGGGAAATAGCGAAATTGCGTAGGTCAATCGGTCTGAACAATCCACCATTGCAATACAAGGTTGATGTCTGAGACCAAAACATATAATCACTGTAAACAACAGCAAGAAATGCTGAAGCCACTGAGTATTGCAAACTGTTCCATTTGCTCACCCATAGCAAACCACCTGTGTATAGAGGCTAGTTTTGAGAAAATAAAGAAACACGAAGAACTAAAAGTGTAATTATCATATATATATATATATATATATATATATATATATATATATATATACATATATGGACTGTTACCTTGTGTTCGATCTTGCGTTGCGGTTTGGGAATCAGGAAGAAGAGAACAGAGAAAAGTTTCAGCATTTTCTCTGTACATTTGAAGGCCAAGATTTTCTGCAGTTGGTGTGTTTTGTGAGCCAAAAAAATTCACCCTTGATAGTAAAACCTGTAACAAATTTAAAAAAATAAAAAATAAAAAAAATTCCACCATTAAGATTATCGAAATGCGCCGTGTTTAAATACGTAAATTAATCATCTCCCAACCGACTTTCAAAATGTCGATTCAATGTGGAGCAAGGCAGTGTGATGTACCGGTAGAATCGGTAAGGTGAAAATAAAAACCGACCAAAAAAAAAAAAGGGAGAAAGAATATTACATGTACTCCAGCATGCTTATTATCCCAACTAAACCATTCTTCACTACTTCCCCAATTAGCAAATTTATTTCCATTTTCAACACTAACATATTTCAAATACTTGTCATCTTTAGTTGCATGAAAAAGCCAAGAAGCAGCCCACAATAATTCATCTCCATATCCTGAAGAATTATAGTAATTCCCCACTTGCGGGATGCTTATACTGTACGATCCGCGATAATTATCCGCGAAACTAAACAGATTTTCAGCATGATTTAAGAGCGTTTTCGAGTACGATGGGTCCGTTGATCGGTATACTAATGACGCTGCTGCCATTGCTGCTGCTGTTTCTGCTGCAACATCTGTTCCTGGATATGACGTGTTTATTTGTGTTAACGGTCGGTTTCCCGTCATTTTTTCGGGTTTTTCCCAGCATTGATGATCAGTATCTGGATCACCTACCTGTAATTACAGACATATACACAACATTACCGTATATTTCACTGCCTGCACGAGTACGAATACGTGGATACATATACAAAATACACGGAAAATATAGGATACGATCGAGTACCTGAATATAGAGAACATTGTCTGAAGGATGAGCATTAATGAGATAATCAGTGATCCATTTAAGAGAATCTAAAGCATGTTGAAGCTCTTTAACTTTATCCATATGATTTCCATACTCTAAAATTGACCATGATAAAATTGTTGCAGTAAATGCCATTGGAAATCCAAATTTCATATTGTCCCCTGCATCATACATCCCTTTTGACAAGTCCAAATTCACCTCATTTCCATCACCTAAACCTGAATCGCCTCGCCACGAGACCCGGTTATTTCCAGTTTACCCGCTGCACCGACAGTACATTCAAAATCAATCTAAAAACGCGTTTAATTATAAGTGGGACCGTATGTTAAAGATACGATCTCACTTATAAGATTGTTTCACAAGTGAGATTAGAATCCTGAATCCCACTTGTAACATTGTTCCACGAGTGGGATAAGTAATCCCACATGTGGAACAATCTGCTAATTTGTACACACATATAATAACTATAGTTTTTGCAGGAATACATACACTTTTGAACATCGAAGAACTGCATCGATATGCCGACCGCGTCAGCGTATTTCCGATCAACGGTGGTGGGAGGTCCGGCCACATGATGATGATTCTTGGAATGAAAACCATGTAAATATTTCCAGAAAGTAAATGCAGATGCTGCACCAACACAAACTGCAAATAAAAGCACAATTCCTAAAGAACCCCAGTCTTTGAATTTCGATTTTGATGATGATGATGGTGGCTTTTCTTGTAAACTTGATCTCATGATTTCAGAAAAACTTATTTTTTTACCTTAAAATTTTCGAAATATGGTTAAGATTTCAGAGAATGACTTTGAAATAGTAGCAGTTGTTAATTAGCAATATTTTAGCAGATGCCATTTTGCAAAAACAGCTTTTATTTAATTACATATGGACACAAATTTTCGATCACTACAAAGATATACAAGTAGAAAATGATATACTTCCTCCGTCCCGTAATAAAACGATATTATAACATAGTTTAACCATTTTATTGCAAACGACACGGGCGGATTCACATGAGTAAGGTGGATAATGCTACATTGAGATTCTTCAGAAAAGAAAATAGTATTAAAACAATGTAGTTTTCCGTTAAATAATGTAAAAAAATCACTAATATTCAGGTAGATTTTCAAATTTACTTCGGTTTCCCATTTATTATTAATGTTTATTGGGTTGCCGGTTTTTTTTTTTGCAGCAAGACAAATTAAAGCAGTACCATAAAAAAACGATAAAATGGCCAAATGGGACGTCTGCATGTCAATTTCATTTTCGCATATGTATATTTTCTCCTTGGTATTTGTTTTTTATTTTGTGAAATAAAAAAATAATAATTGTCCGGCTGTGTAGTCTTGGCGTCTCTGTGTAAAAGCTCGTAGTTAGAATCTTCTGAGATGAATACGAAAAAAAAAGAGGATTGATAGAGCTACTCCATCAGTCCTACACCCTTTTTCACCATCATCTTCTTACCATATGTTTTTCACTTGGAAAAAAATTTAAAAAAAACTTGGAAAAATCACAATCACAAGATTATGTTTGGTCTTTGGTGTAAAAATGGTTTAGAGTTAAATGAAGTAGCTCTATTATTACCTTAAAAAAAAATATGTTAAGGTTTGATTCCGACTCAAAAGGTCCCACAGTTTCACCGTAATTGGCAAAGGTTTTTTGACTTTGGACTTGCACATACAACCAACCATCCGAGGCCTCAGGCAAGTCTCTGGCTTGGCATGCGTTCAGTTGCTACCTAGTATGGTTGCTGCTCCCTCGAGACCTTGGGTGGATCCTAGGCTTTTGCTATACTCATTATCCGCCCTAACTAAATTGTATCATGAGCCCACAAGCAGGTCTTTGGCTTGAGTTAGACGATTATTCAACCACTTACGCAGTAGTTATGAAATACGATCACACCATGGCTCTGAAATCATTGAAATGGTTTCAGTCTACATCCCCACGATGACTTTGCTGGTGCCATTTCTACATTACGAAGTCTAAATCTTTTGTTGTTGGAAGAGGAATAGTTAACTTGCAATTTAGTTACGGAAAATTTGTAACTTTAAATAATGTTTTACATGTTCCTTTAATCCGGAAGAACTTGGTTTCCGGTTCCCGTCCGTTATCGTGTCATAGTTTATATAAACAAGTATTGATCATTATTAGGTATGCATTGCATTATATTTTATATCTGGATGTAATCATGTGAATTGATCACTCACGCAGGGTGATATCGGTTGCTTTTGTGAGATCTCAAAAGAATTTAGCCGATCATTTGACCAAAGCATTGGCTAAGGATTTGTTCATCAAGTCGGTTGTCGGGATGGGTCTACAACCTATTGAATCTTTGCATTAGAATACCCAATTCCCTCTAATATGACGTTAGGGCTGAATTCAATGAGGAAAGGTCTAATGACTTAGATTTGGCACATGTTTTTGTCCCGAAGGTTTGTGCTTAACACGCTTGTGAGGTTGATAATTTTTCTTAATGAGTCTTATGAAAAGTGTCGTTGCAGGTACCACGATTAATAAGACTCACCTATATGAGTTTGAAGTTTGGCGGCTTCAAGAAAGTTAGGGTTGGCTTTCTACATTCTCATGAATTGATATGGACCTGAGGCACTGGATAAAGAGTGTCAAGCAAGCTATAGAAGTTGTTTTTAATTCATTGTGTATATTATCTTTGAAGTATTCATTTGTGTAAAGAAATACGATCACACCATGGCTCTGAAATCATTGAAATGGTTTCAGTCTACATCCCCACGATGACTTTGCTGGTGCCATTTCTACATTACGTCCGTTATCGTGTCATAGTTTATATAAACAAGTATTGATCATTATTAGGTACGCTATATTTTATATCTGGATGTAATCATGAAGAAAAACGATGATCTTTTACTGACCGAGGTATTGGAAGGGTTTTTCAAGTGAGATGTCCTTAGAAATGTAGATGTCTGAAACTCATAAACACCTTGAAGGTTCGAAGGACCCTCGCATGATTACACCCGTCTAGCGGTGCAGGATGATACATACACCTAGTATCATTCAACGCGTGCTTGACACGCACGCGATGAAATTGATGAGATTGCAGAATAGATGGTAGGCGACACGATGGTTATGGCCGTTATATGTGGTGGAAAGTGGTGTAGTCGTGGGGGGGGGAGTAGTATGTGGTGTTGACGTCTATGATGGTTTGCTGGTGAGTGGGTTTGCGATACCGAGTGATGATGAGGTGAGTGTTGACAGGATGCTTAGTGACGTTTAGTCGTGGGTGAGAAATATTTATGTGGTGTCTCCATTCATGTGGAGATACCATGTGATTCAATTCAAACTACACGACGTACTCCAAACAAACAAATACAGTCTCTATGTATGAATATCTGGGGTGGGTAGTACGTGGTGTGGAGATATATGACGGACGATACGAAATGATGATGATGTGAGTAGTGACGGGATGCCTTGTGTGACGTAATTATTTTAAGTTGTGTTTAGAGTGACCCCAATGGAGGGATTTTAACTCCCTCTAAAACTAATATAAAGCGCATAACCCATCTTTAACCCCTACGCGGTGTTCCCAACCCAACACCCTATCCCTAAATAAAACTAAGGCTCACCTTAAATATGAAGGGTCACTAATACGTAACAAGAAGACCATTTATCTCCTTTTACCCAATAAATTAATTTCACACATCAATATCATTTATATAATAATGTGTTATGTATCGAGTGAATGATCACAAGACAACGGTAGATCACAACGGTGATATACATCATTGATCGTGTTAGATTTACATCATTATTAATTTAGACACATTATGATCAATGGTGCAAATTATCATTGTATCATTCGTTGTGACACAACCGTCGTGCCGGTATCATTTTGATATATATCAGCGACAAAAACACTTCTACAAATACTATTTTTTCCATAAAAAAATTAATCTGTCCAAATATTTATTTTTTATTTTGAACTTTTTGTGTCACGGATTTTTTTTTATTTTGTGAAATGATTGGTATCCGGAAGAAAAAAAAAATACAAAAAAATAAAAATAAAAAAATGCTTACGTATATTTAGATCCGTTAAAAAAACAAAATAATAAGGAAAAGGAACCCTAACTCCAACACATTTCTTTAGATTTCAACCTTCTGAAACCTGTAATTCGATTCCAGAGTTATAAGAATCATACAGCTTCATGATTCGAAACCGCAGATAACGCAACAAGAATCACAAAATGCCAGACGCATTACAATCTGAATCTCCTAACAAGAACCAAACCGATACAAATGAAGCTGCTCCGAAACCGCCGCGCATCAAAATCACCAGACCGTCTGAAGATGCTGAGAAGAAGGTAATTTGAGCTCTGAATCATTGTCTAAGTGCTTAATTTGATCCAATTTCGCTATTTCAATGCTTATTATTCTTATTCCAGCTAGTGTTTTGATTCTCTCTGTTTTTTTATATAAGCATTCTATATCTTGTCAAAAGGCGCAACATTTTTTCTATGGAATGACACCACACTGAAAACAACCCAGCGTAAAGTTGATTCTTGAGCTGAAAATCTACCTCCGGTTATATCAACCGGTCTAAAGTTGATTCTTGAGCTTACAGTTGACCTTCGGAATATCAGCTCAGGATTCGGCTGTACAAAAGTCGATTGTACTGGATGTGAAGTTGGTAATAGAGCTGACAACCGACAACAGGAAATTTGATGCTCAGCTCTAAATCAACTATCGAAAAGTTGATTGTACTGTGGTGGTGTGGCAAACAATTAATTTGTGTGTAAAGTTGATTTTTTGAGCTGACAATCGACCAACGGAAAGTTGATTATAAGCTCTAGAATTGACTGTCCAAGAGTCAGTTGAACTGTGGTGCCCAAAACGGTTGATTTGTTGTGGAAAACAATCAACCGGCGTAAAGTTGATTTTAAAGCTGACAATCGACCACAGGAAAAACTGATACTCAGCTCTAGAATCGACTGCCGAAAAGTTGATTGTTCTGTGGTGCCCAAAATGATTGATTTGGTGTGGAAAACAATTCATCTCTGTAAAGTTGATTTATGAGCTGGCAATCGACCACTGGGAAGTTGATTATCAGCTGTAGAATCGATTGTACAGAATTTGACTGTCTTGTGGTGCTTAAAGGAGTAGATTTGGTGTGATGCTAATAAAGACGCCCTATGCGAAATATGTGATTGCATTACTATATTTTTTCTATGCTAGTAAAGACCTGCATTACTATATATTTTCTATGCTAGTAAAGACGCCTTATGCGAAATATGTGATTGCATTACTATATTTTTTCTATGATGTTCATCTTTCGCAGAACTTAAACAAGAGACTGAAAGACGTGGAAATCTGTGTACCTATAGTCTACGGAACAATTTCGTTTTGGTTGGGCAAGAAAGCCAGCGAGTAAGTGTTCATTTGTGAATGTTTTTGCATGATTCTGAGGATGTACTTTTTCAACTATAGCTTATTGATTTGACTTCTGTTTGAATTGTTGTGACGTAAAATTCAGGGCTTTATCGCATAAGTGGACTGTGTATGTTCGCGGGGCGACGAATGAGGATATCAGTGTGGTAGTTAAACGGGTCGTGTTTCAATTGCATCCTAGCTTTCATAATCCTGTCCGAGTTATTGATTCCCCTCCGTTTGAGTTATCCGAATGTGGCTGGGGTGAATTCGAAATTGGTATCTCCATTTTCTTCCAAAACGATCTCTGCGAGAAGCAGCTGGATTTGTGAGTAATCTTGCATGTTTTTTTTTTTCCTTCTTATTTTCGATTTTCCCCCGAAATATCTTTGGACTTGCGTGTGCTCATGTTCTTGGAGAAATTATTCTGCGGACTGTCCCGATTAGGAGATCCACTTGGATCCAATCAAAGCATACGCCACAACCAAGTTCATATACAAAGTAGGTCACCAAAAACACACAACAATTAGGTCATGTGTGGTCAGTGGCGGATCCAAAAACTGGACTGGGCGCACGAAAGAAAGTTGAAGAAGACACGAAGGATATATATATATATATATATATATATATATATATATATATGCCCCTAGTGCTATAGCACTGGATCTGCTCCTGTGGGTCGTGCTTGACTGGATGCAAATGAATCTCTACATTCAGGACAATCCGCATTAGAATTTCCCATGTTCTTGTCTGTATACGTGTTTTTTCTTCTTCTCTTGGCTTATTATATATATGAAACTGAAATTATTTGCGATGTTGTAGGTTTCATCACTTGAAATTGTATGGCGAAGACGAATCTGGACCCCAGTCAACAAAGAAACCTGTCGTTGTAGAGACTTACAATGAAATCGTATTCCCTGATCCTCCTCCTGAGTGCTTTGCTCGTGTGCAGAGTCATCCTGCAGTAATCGTGCCCCGTCTTCCTGGAACCATCGCTTTGCCTCCTGGTATGTTCTCGTAAAACTTTCGGTTATAGTGCTCGTGTGTCTACAAGTTCTGAGTTTTTGGTTGGTTTGTGTTAGCTCCGGTTGAAGATGTACACGAAAAGAAGAAAGGTGATACGAAAGATCATCCTCTTGGTCAATGGTTCAGTAATTTCTCCGAGGCAGACGAGCTTCTAAAGCTTGCCGCAGCACGTCAGCAGGTAAAATGATTTTCACTTATTATAGCATCAAAACTAAAGGGAAGAAAATACTAGTACTGCTACTGATTTTACTGCTGGTTGTTTACATATTGGCCGCGCCCACACGTGAGTGGCGTTTTTTAAGTTTATAAGTGTGTAGATTATCGTTATAGCTTAAGTTTTTAGGTAAGACGATAATTTATCATTTCTTCAATGTCACTTCCAGGTGATGTATGGGTAGGCGCCGGTGAAAGTTTAGCTCTTTCCGTGCATTTTTCACTTTTTGGATTAAAGTTAATTATGTAGAATCAACTGTAAAAAAGTCAATTGTCACGGTGGTGGCACCACCGGTAGAATTGGTGTGATGCCCACTTCGTTCTATGTTTAAATTTGTGATGAAAATAGTTTTCTCATGGTTTGAAGTATACTCAGATCTGAACCCCCCATTGTAACTTTTTTTTTTTTTTTATATATATATTTTTTACATTGTCTAACATGTGTTGTGCTCTCTTTCTTTATCTAGGGGGCATTGTTAATAGCACTAAATCAAATCTACTTTCGAGGCATCACACTAACATTCGAACTCTGGAAAGTCGAATGTAACCTCGACATTCGACTTTGCAGAGGTCAAACGTCCATTTTCGACCTCTGTAAAGATGAACCTAGCTCGAAGAGTGGTGCCATGGTAGATTTGCATTGGTGCCAATAACAACACCCTTAACATTTTTGTGAGTGTGTTTCTTATTTATTGATTATGCATTAATGGTAGTGTACATTGATATATATGGCAGGTGCAAAATCACATAATCAAGCTAAGAAGGCAATTAAGCATGATAGATGGGCCATCCCAAACCCTTAAACCTGTTTCTGGTCAATAACTTTTATTATTGTGTAACTTGTATATGTTTTTTCAAACGTGGTAGAATATGCACACCAAGGAGATGATAAGCCTAGTACTACTATGTTCCAAACATGGTTTGATAAGCCTTTTACATTACCTATTTTGTCCCCACCTTTAAAATCCTTGGGTAGGGGTCATTTTGAAGCCGCCCGTCTTGGAGATGATAAGCTTATTGCCATGTTCCAAACAGGGATAATAAACCTATTACATTATAGGGCTACCTTTAAAACCCATAGGTAGGGTCATTCTGAAGACGCCCGTCTTGGAGATGATAAGCCTATTATTACGTTCCAAAGAGGGATGATAAAGCCTATAACGTTATAAATTTGTTTTCGAGTAGCATCGCTAGACCAAAAATCCATGTCAATACATGTTCCCACTTTGAAAACTCGGAGAGAGAAGTGTCTACTACGTATATGATTGAGACGTCATGCGATTAGAAGTTTGAGTTAACTATTTCTATAATAAAAAACGACGACGTGATTATTTAGTTACTTAATCCATTGTGACTTATGTAAGCTTGCCATACCATAATTTAGATTATAACATTTCGAAAATCCTTATATACCGTATAAACATTACACCTGAAATATGAAGGACGTTTAATATAAACTTCATACGACCGTTATATTCTGGGAAAAACAAAATTTCATATGTGAATGGGAGGCCCATATATTCAATAATTCTTATGATATACATCCAATATGTTTTGTGGTCCTTGAGCGCTTGAATTAATGCTCAAGACTTGTCTTCTAATAAAACAAAGTATAACCGAAAAGCCTTTGAACATTGAAATTATGCCTTGTACCTTTCACCGCTTCTGGACCACAAATGAAAATAAGTGTGGTGTTTCAGATATGTCTTGATGTTCATTGTCTTGGGCTCATTGTCTTAGGCTCTGGATCAGGGACGACTTCAGGAATTTTATCATACAAGTCACACTTTGTGTAATTTAAACTTCGGTTTATGTGTTTAGTTTTAGAGAACTCATCATGAGTCAATACATGAAAATATATTAAGTAAATAAATACACAAAAATTAGGTAATCAATTTCATATACATATATGTATCATATATGAAATTACCTACTAATAGTTTTATCCCAAACTGAGCTCATTCGGGTAAAGTCGGTTTGGTTTCATTCGTAATATGTATGAACCGAAATTATCCGGTTTAGTTATGGTTAAAACTTAAAATTATCCATAATCGAACCGAAAACTGGAATGCATATAAAACCGATTTGTTACTCGAACTGTACCCAAACAAATGGAAAACCGTACCCGAACCTTTTATAACGAATGTTTATAACCAAACAATGAAACCAAATCTTCATAACCGTTTATAGAAATCCATTTATAACTGAACCATTAACCGAACGGTCAATAAAAAACCAAACTGATTGTAACCAAACAGAAACAAGTATTCTATTTCGGTTGACCAACCGAACCGAATCATGTTTTTCGATTCGTTTACTTAATAAAACAGTTTTGTTTTAGTCAAACTTTTAGAATAACAGGAATTTTCAGCTCGGGTTTCGGTCACATCCATTGATCATACCGAATCGAACAATATACACAAACGAGTGTATCTTCTCTCCATTGTCTTTTCTCATCCCACTTTGTTTTCAGTTGCTCATAATAATGCTTACATCTCAATGGCTTCAAAACATTCATCTTAATATTGGGAAATTTTGTTTTGGGGAACAAAAATTGATAGAGATATAATTGAATGTTGTTTCATCATCCTAAAATGTCGGATCCCGAAAATTTTCTCAATGAAAATATCAGAGTAAAAATGACGATCTAGCGGGAGTTTGTTAAATAGTATTAAACACAACCAAAACATGAATAAAACTAAACATATGTAATTAATTAAAGCCTTAATGAAGGAGGGGTCACATGTAACCTAAAGGTAACCAGGGAAAGAGGTTTGTTAGATATTTTTCAGCTAAAAAAAACAAGAAGATATTTTAAGCTACTACTAATATGAGTGTTACAAACATTCAGACTCAATAAATAACGTGATATATCATGTTTATGATGCGATACTAAGACCCCTTTTTAAATAGATGATATATTATAAAAAGTCTCAAGTCATTACATCAGATTATGATATTTGATATATATATATATATATATATATATATATATATATATATATATATATATATATATATATATATATATATATATATATATATATATGATGTTGATGAAAGGAACCTAAATTTTGGTTAGATGATATCATGTTTTGTTAGATAATAAATACAATTAAAACAAGTTCAAAACTAAACATATGCAATTAAGTACATTGAGAGCTCCTAAACAAAGCCTTAATTAATTAAGAAGGGTTCACATGTAACCTAAAGTTAAGCAAGACAAGTAGTTTGGTATAGACCTATTTCAAACACTTTATTGAAAAGATCTTTGTCCAAAGATATTTTCTAGTTTTTACTTAGAAAAATGATCGTCATTTTCGGGTATTCATTTTATGTATTACTTTGCATTTTATCATTACTGATGAAAATATATGATGAATATCACAATAAATAAGAGTAATTGGCGCAAAACACCCTTATGTTTGGGTCAACATTAAGACTTGACACTTATCTTCAAATTTTGCATTTTTACCCTCTATCTTCTATAAAATTTTGCAAGAAACACCCTTTTCCGAATTTTGGGTTAAATTTAACGGCAGAAAGACGCGTGTTTTACACTCTCCGTCAACATGTGCAAAAAAAAAAAAAAAAAATCGTGTAATTGGCGCAAAACACCCCTATGTTTGGGTCAACATTGAGACTTACCCCTTATCTTCAAATTTTGTATTTTTACCCTCTATCTTCTATAAAATTTTGCAAGAAACACCCTTTTTCGAAGCAATTAATTTTGATTTTGTATGAACTATGAAATGAATGAATGAATTTGATCTTGTTCACTTGGTGAATTTGGAATGTTATTGTTTTTTCCTTTTTTATTGATGTAAGTTGTGTTGGAGAAATTGAGGGAAAAAGAGGAAATGATTTTTAATCATTGTTTACAACCACTTTATGAGCCGGTTTCGATTAAGCCGGTTTCGCCACTTTATGAGCCGGTTTCGCCGCCGCCCGCCCGTGCCTTCTGACCGTTGACCGTTGACCGTTGGGGAATTGGGCCTTCGTGGGCCTGAGGCAATACTAATTTTTTGGACAAAGTTACATTGGATTTGAGTCAGTAATACGAATTCGAATCAGCTGAGTCTCTTCATCTGCTAACTGATAACTTCAATGGAAATGATACACACAACACAGATATACATCTCACTTCATACTTCTGCATCATTTTTAGTTGAAGAGTTTCTGAAGCACTGGAAGAGTTCGACGATTGTTCAGAGTTGAAGTACCACTCTTTGAACAGGTAAACTGTTGTATCCTGGGAGACGATTGCACATCCGTGGGTACATGCCGGAGCAAAATTGTCTTAAGGACATAGAGTTTTTCGCATCGATTTGATTATATCCTTTCTCATTACATTTTCATTTCTTTTCTTTATTGTAGTTGTAATATCATTTCAGTTTAATAAACAAATTGTTCTTCTTCTGTCTGGTTATTTATTTTATTTTGCATACGATTATACGGGGTTAACAAGTTGCTGTTGTGAAACTTGGCATGCCACAACTATTTTATTTTTTTGAGCTAATTTTCCACTAGGTTTCATTAACATCATTACAAGCATTAGAGTCTGAGAGTCATACTATTTACAAGTTCACCCATTCATGGAATATGTATATAGGTAACTTCGGCGTCTCATAGAAACCGAGCTTTGAAAGAAGCTAACCTGGGCCAAGCTTGCAACAAAAAAAATACCTACTTGACCCAACCCAACAATATCATTTCATAGTTCATACAAAATCAAAATTAATTGCTTCGAAAAAGGGTGTTTCTTGCAAAATTTTATAGAAGATAAAAGGTAAAAATGCAAAATTTGAAGATAAGGGGTAAGTCTCAATGTTGACCCAAACATAGGGGTGTTTTGCGCCAATTACACATTAATTTTTTTTTTTTTTGCACATGTTGACGGAGAGTGTAAAACACGCGCCTTTCTGCCGTTAAATTTAACCCAAAATTCGGAAAAGGATGTTTCTTGCAAAATTTTATAAAAGAAAGTGGGTAAAAATGCAAAATTTGAAGATAAGTGGCAAGTCCCAATGTTGACCCAAACATAGAGGTGTTTTGCGCCAATTACTCCCATAAATAATGAAGATAAAAGTCTAGAGGGATAAATGCAATGGATATACGAATGAATGTATCGTTACTGGTGGTGGATCTAGAAACTCGATTAACTGAAAGCACAAAAGAAATTTATAGAAGGTATCTGGGGCGCGCACACAGACATACTTCGTTACTGGTGGCGGATCTAAAAACTCGATTAACTGAAAGCACAAAAGAAATTTATAGAGGGTATCTGGGGCGCGCACACACACATACTGATTAAAACATTTTTATCGTTGTTGATTATCATCTTTCCAAAATCTGAAGACTGATAAAAATGCCCCATAGTGAAGTGGAGAGGGGAAAGTTTGATCTAATTCTACATCCGTCTCTGATAGTATTTTGAATTATTATTATTTTTTTGAAACAAAGACTTTTATTAAGCAATATCCGCCAAACAAGCGGCAAGAACGTCATCCGGAGGCGAATAACCCTAGAGTGTCCGAGCAATAACAGACATTCCATGTCTAGCTAAAAGATATGCAGGGATGTTCCCTACACGTCGAATAAAAGAAAAGGAAACATAAGTAAAGCTAGGCACATGAGTCAAATAGTCCTGAACTAAGCAGTACGTCATTAATTATCCCTCCACAATTTAAGTTATAAATATAATTTAAACCTAACACATTACAATAAATTTTAAAACAAAATGAGGACTACATTAGATTGCAAGTATTTTAATTTTACTTGACCAAAATGAACTCTAAAAGTCGTTAGATTATTTGCCTCTTATAGATGGTGTAAAATACCTAAATGACCAACATCTTTCTATTTATAATAAAGTGATTGTAAATCTAACTCAATATCAATACGTGACATTACAATTTTTACTAATTTTTTTGCAATAAAGTTTGGTGTACGTTGCCCATCCATATGTTTGAAAAGAAAGGTACACATATTTAAATGTGTTATCCAAAATGGGAAATTCTATAGTGGTCCGACGGCACAAGAGATATGTTCATACTAATTTCATTGTAAAACACGACCGTTTATTATGCATAGTGTTGTCACTATATACACATAAAAACTTCTCGTTATACAACACTTTCTAAGCATCTCCGCAAAACGATCACCTCACGTCTGAATTTCTTGTCCGTTGTAATTTTTTCCGGGTTTTGTATAAGGTTTACTTTAAAGCTATAAATTGTAATTTCAGTTTTGCATTGATTGAGTTCGTAACATTACTGATAAGTTTCAGGACAACTATTTATCCATTACATAATGAGTCACAACACGTATATATTACAACACACTTTATCGTTTTTGGTCAAGGTGTATGATCGTTTTTTGATATGCGTTTCATCATAATCAATAATGATAAAAATGTGTACTGAAAGATATATCCTCAATGGATATATCATAAGTCATTTTTTTTTGTTATTTCCCACATCCCACGTCCCATGCCACATGTACATGTTCCAAATTCTTATATCTATAAATACATTTCCATCCCTCAATTTCTTCCTACATCTATCACTCCTCTTTTCTTGATTTTCTTTTTCCATATTCATAACAAAATATGGAAACAACCTTAAAGCAAATCCTTAAAAAATGTTCAAGTTTTGCGAAGAAAAACAAGTATAATGTCCCTAAAGAACACTTTGTGGTGTATGTGGGCAAAGATAGGTGCAGATATATTATGCATTTATCATATCTAGAGCATCCTGATTTCAAAAGCTTACTCCAAAGGATAGAAAAGGAATTTGGGTTCAATCATGATATGGGACTCACTATCCCATGTGATGACCATGTATTTTCCTCATTGTTTATCACTGTCAGATAAAAGATAATGATATATTCAATTTATATTGTTGAAAAGGTGTCCTAAATCCAATCGGGACAGACCGGATCCGACCGGGTCGTGTCGTTTACAGTCTATTTAGTTCATGTAATAACTTTATTATGATTAATAAAAACACTTTTGATATGATATATTTTGTTTATTTTTATGAACCAATTATAATATTGAATATATAGTAACGTCACTAGTATTAAACTGTGATAGAGAAACTGTGATAATGATTAATGATTGATGAGATTTCTAATCACTTTAATAAGTTTGATACTTAAATGTCTCTAGTCGTATTTACTGTCAAACAGGACATTGATAGTATGATTATACTAGCACGTATTGGATGTTTTCTATCTTATTGAAGATAGGGATAGATCTTGTCTATCTAAGTGTAGAGACGCTTGGACTGTGCGTGGACGTGTATTAGAGAATGCGTACGTCAGACTGAGCCACTTACATTAAGTGTCGTAGTATGTGACAGTTGTGTAATTATCCTGAGACCGGAGTGTTCATGGTATCACGGTGTGGATTGTCATGCTTTGACACTATTGAGGTTTCCCATAGCCATGGGGCGATAAGCGGTAGTGCTCGGGTATGATATTCACGCATGCGTAGGATACACTGAACTATCCTCTTGGTGTTTGTGAGGTTTATATACAACAAGGAATAGCTCAACTCCCAAATAACTAATTCCTAACAAACTAACTGCTCTCCTTATGAAGGTGTTCGACCTATTGTCTATAAGAGCAATCCAGCTTCATTCCTGCTTCTTTCTGTCTTGGTCTTGTACTTTCAACACCCCCTTAAGCTGGAATGGAGGATTTACGGAGCTCGAGGCAGCGGCAGATCCGGAAAAAAAGTTTAGTGGGGTCACCCATCAAAAAAATGTAGTAACCATAAAAAAATTCCTAGTTGGGTGGGTAATTAGGTCAAAAATTTCAGGTCGGAACCGGGTTGTGTAGGTGATGAGAGATAAATTTATGATCATTATTACGACATTTTACCCCAATATTGATACCATTTTGAGCATTATTGTATCAAATCAAGTCAAAATTACTAAGTTTTATTCAAATGTATAAGTAGTAGTTATTATATAAATTATCGTATTTTTATAAGTTTTTATTAGTTTTTATACCGGTTTAGTAACCGAAGTGTAAATGTCGGATTTACGTTTGGTATTTTGGTGGTTCATTGCAGGATTATATATTGACCAAGATTCCACTTAACGACATGTTTTGAAGCCTAAAATATGGATTTTGAGGGAAAGAAGAAAATGCCACAAGCTTACGAGTTCAACGGATCAAATTATTTTTCCTACGCGCTTCTACCGTAACCAGTTCTCGATGGAAATTTGACCCAACTTAGAGGCGTTTTATGGGGAAGAGTTCTTGATGAAAGTTGTAGATACTAAAATGATCTTTCCAACGCATTTTGAATCACGTCAATCGGAGGTCTACAACTCAAGTTATGAATTTTTTACCGAACAGTTGATATCTCGGGTCGAACCGGATATTTTTGGCTCAACTTGTTGCATGTTACTCCATGTGCTAACTAATGATGATGATGATGAGTCATAACAAACTCATCAATACCTCCCACATGCTTTAATAAACTTGGCATATGCTTAGCATATTCCTTGGCATATACTTAGCATATTCTCCAAAAATATCTCCTCAAATATCACCTCCTCATTACAACCTCCTCAACTCCCCTATAAATACCTCCCCATATCCATAAAAAATTCTTGCCCCATCTTGGCCACTCTTGGCCAAGATCTCTTCTCCACCTCCTCCCATTTCTTCCATTCCTTCTTCTTCATGTCCGTTCTTCATCTCTTTTCTCGTTTTATTTTATTTTCGGGCCCGTATATACATATGTCTATGTATGTATATGTCTATGTATGTATATATGTTTTTATAAATAAAAGTAGTACTTTTGTAATGCTCGAGAGAATTACCGAGAAAGTTGTTATTTTTAGAGAATACGGCTTTGATTTGCACTTAACGGGTAATTTTATCAAGTTATTACTTTTGTTGTTTATTTATATCTATCACTATGTTAAACTAAAAATATGTCTAGCCAAGATATGAATCTGAATTAGTTAATCTTTTGGTAAAATGAATGATCGACTCTGGTAATCATGATTAAAACTAATTATAATGAATCTTTTTCTATTTTGCAACGTATTGATAATATATTCGGAATGATGTAATCAATCATGATGAATACCACATATAACCTGGCGATGAACTGACCAGAGAAGTCAGGATATGAGTAAAAATAGAAAAACCGGAGGGTAAAAATGGCCGTCTGATTAACGGAATCCTATTTCCTACCCGGGGGCAGATTTGTCCTAGAAAAACAAATCTTATTAACTTTGTACTCGAGATCTTAATAATGTTAAAATCGCAGATTTAATTGAAACTACACCGTTTGTGTTAAATCGATCCGCTTGACGACCGGAGCCTCTTGAATAACATCGGCCGTCGACGAACGGAATAACCTCTTTTATCCGGGGTAGATTTGTACTCTGCACTGTTCGGACTAACTAAGATTAGCATGGGGCGGTTGTGGACCTTGGATTGATGACATTTGACATATGACAATTTCATACGCGCTCGTGTGAGGAGGAGTTGTCTAGCAGAGTACACGGTTCATACATAATTGACCTCCTTGCATCAAGGAAAAGATCATCTCATTCAATTTCACTACAAAAAAAGATATTGATTCAAGAAAGTATTTTATTTAGATCCAAAATATATATATTATCTATTTTTATATTTATATATTTATTTCTTGCTTTACTAACAATCTAACTACTAACATAATCTAACCAGGAAAAGTAAAAGCTGCGACTTAGATCGAGTTAATAATAGCTTCTTGGTGTTTAACCCCACTTAAAAGAATTACCATGTTTTCCCTGAGGAATACGACCTGACTCACCAGACTAGAGCTACAATTTGACCCGGTACACTGCCGGTTAGGATCTATATAGCCTAGGTAATGTCCGTCAGCTTTCTGGCGCCGTTTCCAAGGTTAGGTTTAGGTCTGTCAGTAGGTAATTAGGTCAAAATTTGTTTTTTTCAATACCAAAACGACGTCATTTTGCAATTTTTTTTTAAAATCCAGTGGGGTCACATGACCCCCCGGGTCACGTGGCTCCGCCCCTGGCTTGAGGCCCAGGCTTCGTCTGCCTTTAAAGGTACATCCTTATTGTTACATTTTCAACAACACTAATCATGTAACTCGTTCATATATGTCGATCTTCAATGATATGAGCGACGTAATTAGATGTAAATATAAGGTTAATTAAAGAAATCACTACCTACATGGACACGGTGTGCGTAGCTGATATGAGTCCCATTGCGATCAATGATGTAAAAAGCGTATATTGACAGTTTTATCATGGAGCTAGAATTTCCGTAGTAAAATGAATTAATGACACATCAACTCATGAACAAGCACTAGTTTGTTTTACTCGGGGGAAGTTTTTACTAGAGACTCCCATATGGGGAGTAACATACGTGACTTATTCTGGACTACACAGTTTCATTTTGTAATAAAACTGTGTGGTTCAGAATGAGCCACATGGGTCACTCCCCATGGGTCGATTTACCATCTACCATAGGAAGGAGTCTTCACAACAGAGGATCCGGACTCAGATGGTGGGCGGGGTCTAGTTTGTTTTGTATGAGTAAATGTGTTTATTAAATTGATGTTCAAAGAGTAATTTTATGTTGAGAACCAGAGTATATTCATTCATTTTTTGAAGAACAGATGAAGCTGTTGCATTAATTAAGCTGCATTCTCATTTTTAACCATGGTTCAAAGTCGCGGAGACCACTGAGTCACATGACTCGTCGCGTATCGGTATCGTTTCGGGCGAGACGAGTTTTCTCTTGTATAAAATGTTTTAAAAAATTCAAAAAAATTCAAAAAAAATATGAATAAGTAAACACAACATCAAAATGTCTCAAAACAATCATCAAGATCATTTTTTTGATTAAATACAACAAAATATGCGCTGTCGCGTTACGTTATCCAAATAAGACATGATACTCTTAGTTTTTACATCAAATCATCAAATACATTTTAAATATACAATAGATAGTTAGATGCATCATCATCATATAACATCTTCAAGGAATTCTTTATGTGAACATGTTTACCATCTTGAGATTCCTGAGAATAGCATTGAAAAAATTATTATTTATAAATGTAGTCAAGTTAAAGCGCTAAAACAATTGTTTGCTGGAGAAACTAAACTATAATATATTTTAATTCCATGATAGCATATCTCAAACTAAAATTAAATAATAATCATCGATTTATTGTTGAGAAATTGTTGTTTTCAATATGTTTATAATGTGATATTTGATTGTTTAAAAAAAAAAAATGTTATTATATGATGGAGACCTTTTTTGCACCACAACAAACCTATCGATGTACCACTTTATACTTTGTACCACATCTAAAAGTAAAAACCTACCTATGTACCACATTGATTTTCAAACATTTTTAATTCTTTATTTACACCACATTATCTACCTTCATACCACAATTTTAAACTATTTCCACACCATTTTTTTTTAATTACACATTAGTCCCTCAAATTCATCTGCTTTATATCCCACACCCTACCTACACACCCCATTATTTCCCTCCAAAAAAATACCTTCTTCCTCATAAAACCCTTAAACACCACACCATCTTCAAACAAAATCATCATCTTCATCATCATAAAATCTTCAAACCCCACACCATCTAAAAAAAAAAATCCCCATCCTCTTCATCATCATAAAACCTTCAAACCCCATACCATCTTCAAACAAAATCACCATCTTTATAACTCCATCATCTTCATCATTATAAAACCTTCAAACCCCACACCATCCTCATAATCCTCATCAATTTTTTTTTAATAATAATCTCTACACCAAATCCATCCAAACCATACGAAAAAAAACTTGCTTTGGAGGTTGTATACCAAGTTTCAATGAATGAAGGAGTGGAATCAAAAACCCCAAATGAAGAAATTGGGGTTTCAAACAAAATCAATGAAAATGTACTTTTGAAATCAATCTACTATTGTGTGTTGTTTTCGTGAAATCGACACGTAGAAATGCTAAAATGTAAATTAAATTATTATACTGAACTATTATTTTGGGTTTGGTGATTTAATGTTACAAAAGTTGATGCTTTTTCATTCGCCCAGATGACAACAACCTTAACAGAGTCGTTTTTAGGCTGAACGACTTTGTTGTGGTCGATTATAAGACGTTCGACCCTAAGAGGGTCGATTCATAGACATTCAACCCTGAGGGGGTTGATTCTCAGACATTCAACCCTGGGGGGGTCGATTCTCAGACATTCGACCTTGGAGAGGGAAGATATACTACAGGTGTTGAGGGATAAGAATGGCAACAATGCAACTTCCGCACAAACAATCTACAATCAAAAGGTGAAGTTGAAGAAATTAGAGAGAAACAATCGGACGGTTATTCACGAGATTTTTAATAGGGCTCGTGAAGATGATGTGTTTCTTCGTTACATAAAAGAATGTGGAACTATTAAAAAAGGTATTTTGGGTTCCAAAGGACTCATTGTTGTTGGTGAAGAATTTCCCTCATGTAAGTTGAAAGAAAGAAGAATGCGAGAGATGCAGCAAAGGCAAAAAGCTTGTGTATTAAGTTGAGTGTTAATAACTTGTGCTTTTTTTTGTTTATCCTCAAATCTAAAGTTATAAAGAGGGATCACAAACATTTTCCAAGGAAAGGGATGGTCTTTGCTTCAAAAATAATTTATTTTTCTTGATTTATGGCCTTATCATAGCACTTGATGCAACCAAATGTTGTATTTGATGCATTCAAGCTAGTTGAATGCAACTGTGAAGACTTTTGCTAGACAAATGCATCATTTAATTGCTCCAACACAGGCCTAAACTTTGATACGACTTTACGGGAAGTCGATTCCCAATGATACGACACTAACAAATTTGTTTCTCCAAGGTTTGACCAAGACAAGGTCGTTTCTCCAAGAAGTGACCATGACAAGGTTGTTTCTTTGAGAATCGACTTTGTGTAAGGTCGAATCTCAAGCATCAAACCAGTAACCTTATAATGGTTCAAACGACTTTGCTATGGACGATTCTATGATATCATTATTAATATTATACTATGTCTTCTTATGTCTGTTTTGATCAAAGAGGACTCCTAGTGATACTAATATAATATAGGAAAAATTAGTTTATAGTCCACTTTTTCTCTCTTAATTAAGTGCTAATCCTGCTTCAATTTTTTTGTTGCATTAAGGACAAATAAATTCCACCGGACGAATATACCTTTATTACCCCAATTACTTCAGCTCAAACGTTCCTTCCGTTCTTTTAACCTATAAATAGATGCTGCTGAGGCTGTGGCAACAAAAATTCTTGCTGGGTTGGGGTTCACTAAGGATATGCAGGGACGTCCAACATGGTCATTTAGTGGTGGAGGATGAGGATTTCATTGGCTCGGGCACTCTTTGTTCAACCAACACTTTTGCTATTGGATGAACCAACCAATCATCTTGATCTAAGGGATGTCCTATGGTTACAAGAATATATATGCAGCAGATGGAAGAAAACTCTGGTTGTTGTTTCACATGACAGAGATTTCCTCAATACCGTGTGTAATGAAATCATTCATCTCCATGACATGAAACTTCAATATTATCGTGGCGGCGACCGATGATTTTGAAGGTGGGTATGAGCAACGACGTAGATGAATAAGAAATTCGAGGTTTATGACGAGCGATTAAAAGCAACTAAAAGGTCCGTGATAGTCGTATTCAGCGAGGAGAAGGTCAAGAATCAGGCAAAAGTTGTTGCCAAAAAGAAGCATCACGGAACAAATCTAAAGGCAAAGCAAACGAAGATGAACCGCTCGAGGAACCTCGAAATGGAAAGATTAATTACTCTGTGAAATTTCATTTTTCTGAACCTACACGACTCACAATTCTAAATTGCGGCTAAAACAAGTCACTTTGATTATCCAAACCGAGAGGATTTTGGATCGTGTAATGTTGATGTTGGTATCGATATAGGGACACGTGTTGCTATAGTGGGACCCAATAGCTAGAAGAGCAGCAAGTCTCCTTGCTCAATCTTTTATTTGGTGATTTAGTTCCAACAGAAGGTGATGCACGCAGGATCGAATCTGCGTATTGGCGGATACTCACAAAGATTTTGTTGATCTATTAACAATGGATGAAACTCCGGTTCGAAGATCTCCTACGCCCGCATCCCGATCAACAAGGCCCTAGTAAACAAGAAGTTGTTCGTGCAAAGCTTGGGAAAAATTCGGGCTCATCAGCCATAATCATCTCACTCCAGTTGAGAATCGGATACGTCTTTCGAAGGATTTTTCAAGAGCCAAGAACAAGTGACCTAATGTGATTGAACCCAAGAACAAGAAGAGGCCTGAAAGAAATGATCCTAAAGAAAAAGTAGTATCGAAACATGCTCCGAAAAGAAGTAAATATGAGTGCTTGAGCTGTAAGAAGACATTCGATTCATATCAAGGACTTGGGGACATAGACCTTGGAACAAAAATCGAAAGGAGAGTCATTTTGAGCACGACATCGATACTCACCGATCATCGAGCATGGCGACATCGACATCTTGCGATCTGTGCCTTAATGCAATAGAGATAGGCCTAGTTCATAAAGCTTACTATGTGCCTTGGTGTCTTCGAGGTTTTGATCTACATTGTATCATCATGTAATAGATAGGCCTAGTTCATTGGCTTCATGAACTTGTAATTCATCACCTTGTGAATTCCGGGCATGATAATTTAGTTCTTTGAACTTGAATATCCTTCTTATAATTTGGCAGATAGTTCAGACTGTTTCAAGCTTGTATTGTTCTTCTATGTATTACCTTTTAGTCTGATGTACCTATTGTACTAAATCTATAGTCTGTTGTATTGATCTTCTATGTATTACCTTTTAGTCTGATGTACTTTTTAGGCTTAATTCAAGTGATTAACTACTGAACCTGCATGTTTTAAACATCACACCTTAATTAAGTTAATCTATGCTATTCCTTTTATCAATCAAAACCACATAAACTTGACATAGGCTTAATAGTTAATCATTTGAATTAAGCCTTAAATGAGCCTTATATGAGCCGAGCTATGTATGTGTGCTTGAAGTAGTCACTTGAATTAAGCTTTAAATGAGCTCGACATCGACATCGACATCGATCATCGACATTAGTTGTAAATCTGCGATTAAATTCGCTTTCAAATACTAAGTCGAAAAGGTATCAAACGCGTTCTCAAAATGAAGATAAAAAAAAATATATGAACTTTGGTGAAACAATTTTGATGATCGGTGTTCTAAATCAAAAATTACTGGTCGTTTATAAGAAAAAGCGCTACGGTTAATACAAATATTTTTTCGTCTTTTAAAATATATGTCGGAAGCAGATCGTATTTGAGAACAAATTGAAGAGAAAAAAAACATGAATTTTGGTGAAAAATTTCGATGATCGGAGTTAGAATCAAAATTTACGAGTGTTTGAAAAAGAAAAGAAAAGCATATAAACAATTTCTGATAAAATATTATATATGCAAACAATACCATTGAAGCTACGCGCGCGTCTCATAAAGGGTAATTTTGTCCGTCTGAAATTGTTTGTCTTTTTTGCAACTAAAAAAATATGTGTGTCCTATTTATTTATTTTATGCCAAAAAATGACTTTTGTCTCTTTATCTCTATAATATATTCCGTTAAAAATAAATATTTACCCTTTTCTTGACAACAGATAAATATACACTTTAAAAAAAATTAAAAGACAAATACTACTACTACTATATAGCTAAATAGGATCGGTATATTACTCATTAGTCGTTCTTTTTTTTTATTATTATTAAGAACTTGCTCATTAGTCGTTTTCTTTGACTCTTTCCTCAACTTCTGAACAAACCAAAAAAAAAATAAAAAAATAAAACAAACCTCTCGTCCTCTGGTCTTCCTTGCTGCCTGATTGAGAATGTGAGATGGTGGCGTCAAACTCTAAATTCGAAGAATTGAAGAGGAAGACTCCAACTTAGTGATTCTGAAAGTTCGCATCAAGAAACTCTAAATTCGAAGGTTGGTTGTTGTTTTATTATGGGTATTTGTGGTTTTGGTTTTGTTTCTTTGTCAGAAATTGGGGAAATTTAATCAGAAATTCATGAAATTTAGCTGTGTTGTGGCTTGTGGAATTGCTTTTGCTCTGTAATTTTTCTTTATAAAAGAGGTGAAGAGGATTCACGGGTGTACGGGTGTACTATAACTATTTGTCTATTTCATATGAAAAAGAAGTTTTGATTCTCTGCTGCAAATAGGTAATGATTCTCTGCTGTTTTGGAGTGTAGTTTATTTTCAAGATTGGATGAAAATGGTGCAAGATTGCTATCCAGTCGAAATACTGTAGTTATCGGATCGACTCGGCCGAGTCAGGCCGATACGTACCCGATTTATGTTTAAAACGAGATGAATCCGTAACTTTGTACCGATAAGTTCCGAGTCGGAGGCGACTCGGCCGAGACTTTGAACCATGTTTTTAACAGTTTCCGATTTTTACGGACAACACTAGACTAGGCAAATTTTACTACTATGAACACACTAATTTGTCAAATTTAGATGAGAATAATAATAAGGAGATGTATTTGGATGCCGCACAATTAAAGTTCATGCAAAATTGAAAGTTCATGCAAAATTGAAAGTTCAAAGTCTTTGCGCATTTATTTTCAGTCTCTTATTTTAAAGTCTTTGCGCATTTATTTTCAGTCTCTTATTTTTTTTTATTTTTTTCCCAATTGGTATAAGTGGAGGATCATTAGAAGCTGAGTTCCTCAGTCCTCACCTTTCTTTCTCCTTCTTCTTTTCTACAGTTTTATTGCAAATTCAATGGCAAGCAGAAATATGATGATCAGTCTATTAAGCTGTTATACTGTCTTTTTATTCATTGCTGCCACAGATATTCCTACTCTTTCTGCTTTTGCTACTACTACAAATGAGACCGACCTTCATGCCTTGCTAAGTATCAAGAATCATATAAAAAGTGACCCTTCTCAGTTTCTGGATTCTTGGAATGATTCTCTTCATTTCTGCTATTGGCAAGGAATTACTTGCGGTAAAAGACACAAACGAGTGACTGTACTCAACGTTTCATCACTCGACCTGGTTGGCACTCTTTCTCCCTCTGTTGGAAATCTTACTTTTCTTAAAAAGATCATACTTGAAAAGAATTTCCTTTATGGTATAATTCCAACAGAAATTGGCAGATTGTTACGCCTACGGGTTCTAGTTTTGGCCAATAACACATTTGAAGGACAAATTCCTGCTAATATTACGTTATGCAAAAATCTTCGAATCATCAATTTAAGAGCAAATAAACTTAGTGGAAGAATCCCAAATCAACTGAGTGCATTGTCCTACCTGTATTATTTTGAATTAGGCGACAACAATTTTATCGGAAATATTCCGCCATCTTTAGGTAATATTTCTACTCTTCAAACACTAGATTTAACAGAAAACAATCTAAGTGGGAACATCCCAAGAGAGCTTGGTAAGCTTTTCAATCTTCAGTTCTTGGGATTGGCCGTAAACAAGTTACTGGGCTTTGTGCCTATTCAAATCTTCAACATCTCATCAATTCAAGTTCTTTCAATCGCATCAAATCGTCTAATAGGTCAATTTCCGGACTCTTTGGGGTTGACACTCCCGAAGATGACAATATTCTTAGTTGATTTTAACAATTTCTCGGGGTCGATTCCATCTACGTTATCTAATGCTTCAGATCTTGAAATAATAGGTATGGGACACAACAAGTTTACCGGGCCTATCCCACGAAATCTAGGAAGGCTACAACAACTCCAGGTGTTAAAATTTTTTTATAACACTTTAGGTACTGATAGACATAATGACATTAGCATCATTACCACCTTGACTAACTGCACCAACCTAGTAGAACTGACCTTGTCAGGAATGGAAATCGAAGGCGTACTACCTTCGGGAATTTCTAATCTGTCTAAAAATCTTAGAACATTTATGCTAGATGATAATCACATATCAGGCAACCTTCCAGAGGAAATTGGAGAGCTTATTGGTCTAAATTTGTTTGCTGTTAACGGTAATAATCTTTCAGGCAGCATTCCTCTCTCTATTGGCAAGCTTATAAACATGAAACAACTTTATCTTTATGAGAATAAATTTACAGGTGAGATTCCTCCATCCATTGGTGACATTTCAGGGCTGCTGATTCTAGGTCTAAGCCAAAATATGCTCACTGGTAGCATACCGCTTTCCTTGAGCAATCTCACTAAACTGCAAGGATTAGATCTTTCTCAAAATTATCTAAATGGATCACTCCCTAGAGAAGTTTTTAGTATGACCTCTCTATCACTTGGGCTAAATTTAGACCAAAACAACTTTACTGGATCACTACCCTCAGAAGTGGGCAATCTGAAAAATTTGATTTCGCTAAGTGTTTCTGAGAATGAAATATCCGGCGAAATTCCAAAATCAATTGGTGGTTGTGAGATGCTAGGAGACCTTGAATTGGATGGCAACTTCCTAGAAGGAACGATTCCTTCATCATTAGGACAATTGAAAAACATTGACGCCATGGATCTGTCGAGGAATAAATTGTCAGGGGAAATTCCGACTTCTTTAGAAAATCGAAATTCATCAGCCTTCTCAATCTTTCATTCAATATATTAGAAGGTGAAGTTCCCAAAAACGGAGTATTTGCAAATGCAACTGCATTGTCAATAGTGGGAAACGAACGACTCTGCGGAGGAATAAAATCATTGAACCTACCTGAGTGTCCTCCAAAAGATTCAAAAAAACATGGAAAGCTATCAACTCATATAATCATAATCCTAGTGATTTGTATCCTCATAGCCTTGGTTTCATTATTCGGATGCACATATGCAATTCATCAAACAAGAAAATCCAAAAGAGTGCCCTCTTCAACCTCTGCGTACGATAAACAACTCCTTCAGATTTCATATGCTGAAATATTGGCTTCCACCAATGGCTTTTCTTCCGAAAACTTAATAGGTGAAGGAAAATACGGATATGTCTACCGCGGAGTCCTCAAACCAAGTGAGAAAGTAGTTCTTTGTCAAAGTCTTTGAAGCTCCAAATCGAAAGGAGCCCACAAGAGTTTCTTGGCAGAATGTGAAGCATTAAGAAACATTCGCCACATAAACCTTGCCAAGATCATTACTTCTTGTTCTAGCATAGACTTCAAAGGCAATGATTTCAAGGCTTTGATTTTGGAATATGTTCCTAACGGAAGTTTAGAGGAATGGTTGCATCAAAATCCATCTGTTGTCGTTAATAAGAAGTTAGACTTGTTAGAAAGGCTAAATATCGCAATAGACATTGCAACGGCATTGGATTATCTGCACAATCACTCTCTGAAACCCAATCGTTCACTTTGTGATATTAAGCCAAGCAACGTTCTCTTAGACAATGATTTACGTGCCCTAGTGAGTGATTTTGGCCTTGCAAAATTTCTTCCGGTGGCTAATGACATATCGCATGATATAGAAAGCACCTGCATTGGAATAAGAGGAACAATTGGCTATGTTGCTCCAGGTACTTTAAACAACAAAATGTTTTCATAAATTATAACATTTTAAGATTACATAATTGTATTGCAGCATGTCCTTTTGTCATTAACATTTTATTTGTATAGAATACGGCATGGGAGGAGATGTATCAGCAAAAGGGGACGTATATAGCTATGGAATTCTTTTATTAGAGATGTTCACACGGAAAAGACCTACAGACACCATGTTCACGGAAGATTTTACTCTCCGTAACTATGTTAAGGCCGCTCTTGACCATCATGTGGCTGAAATCATCGATCCACATCTTTTGACAGTAAAGGATAATGAAGAAAACAAAAGCAGCTACACTTCAACAAGGATCGAGTCTTGTTGCTTATCGATATTTCGGGTAGGAGTTTCATGTTCTTATGAAATGCAAAACGAGAGGATGGATATCAAAGATGCACTTATTGAACTACAACATGTTAAGAATAAAATGTAGGAGTAATCATATTTGTTTCTCAGTTAGTTTCTACACAAGTTGTTTTCAGAGAAGATTCAAAGTTCAAAGTCTCTGCCACATTAGTCAAAGTCTTTTGTGGAAGATTAATTAATTATTAGAAAACACCTAAGCTGTTCTCTGATATTTATTTATTTTCTATTGCTTATTTTATGAGTTTCATCTTTTTACGGTTAGTTTACTCTTTTTATTTTTTTATTTTTAAACCCATCTGTTCCTGGCAAAAATGAGAAACATAGGGGTACGAAGTTGTTGCACTAATTAAGGCTGCATTCTCATCTTTTAACAGCAAGTTTCCCTTGCGATTTTTACGGACAACACTTACTAGATAAATTCTACTACTATGAACGAACACACTAATTAATTTGTCAATTTTAGATGAGAATAATAATAATAATAAGGAGATGTATTTGGATGCCGCACAATTAATTTTCATGCAAAATTGAAAGTTCAAAGTCTTTGCGCATTTATTCAAAGTCTCTTAGTATTTTTTTTTTGTTTTTTTTTTCCCAATTGCTATAAGTGGAGGATCATAAGAAGCTGAGTTCCTCACCTCTATTTCACTTTCAGCTGCCTATTCTTTCTCCCTTCTTCTTTTATTATACAGTTTTATTATTCTGTTGTTGCAAACTGATCAATGGCTAACAGAAATAGTTTGGTCATCATTCTATTTACTGCCTTTTTCTTCATTGCCAGTAAAGAAATTCCTACCCTTTCTGATGCTACTACAACAAATGAGACAGACTTTGAAGCCTTGCTAGATTTCAAGAATCATATTCAAAGTGACCCTTCTCAATTTCTGGATTCTTGGAATGATTCTATTCATTTCTGTGATTGGCAAAGAATCACTTGCGCGAAAAAACACAAACGAGTGACTGTACTCAACGTCTCATCGCTCGATTTGGTCGGCACTCTTTCTCCCTCTATTGGAAACCTTACTTTCCTTAGAAAGATCTATCTCTATGAAAATTCCTTCCATGGCGTGATTCCACCAGAAATCGTCAGTTTGTTTCGCCTACGGTCTCTTGTTTTGGCCAATAACTCATTTGAAGGACACCTTCCTGCTAACATTACATTGTGCAAAAATCTTCGATTCATCCAATTATTTGGAAACAAACTTAGTGGAAGAATCCCTGATCAGCGATTGGGTGAAAACAATTTCATTGGAAGTATCCCACCATCTTTAGGTAATATCTCTACTCTTCAAATACTAGATTTATCAGTTAACAATCTAACTGGGAACATCCCATATGAGCTTGGCAAGCTCGTCAATCTTCAGCTCCTGTCATTGGGCGCAAACAATTTATCAGGCTCTATTCCTCCTGCAATCTACAATATCTCATCAATTCGAGTTTTTGTGATCTCATTCAATAATCTAACTGGTCAGTTTCCGGATTCTTTGGGGTTGACACTCCCAAAGATGACAACATTACAAGCTAATTCAAACAATCTCTCGGGGTCGATTCCATCTACACTAGCCAATGCTTCAGATCTTACAATAATAGAAATATCACGTAATATGCTTACCGGGCCAATCCCACGAAATCTAGGAAGGTTACAACATCTCCAGGTGTTGCGATTTCACAAGAACCCTCTAGGTATTAATAATGATAATGACATTAGCTTCATTACCACCTTGGCTAACTGCACCAGCTTAGTAGAATTGGACTTGTCAGAAATTGAAATCGGAGGCATACTACCTGTGGAAATTTCTAATCTATCTAGAAAGCTTACAAAGTTTAGGATAGATAATAATCACATATCAGGAAATCTTCCTGTAGGAGTTGGAGATCTTGTTTCTTTGAGCGTTTTAGATTTCAGCAGTAATACTCTTTCGGGTAGCATTCCTCTCTCCATCGGAAAGCTTAGAAATTTGAAGTTACTTTTTCTTGCAGCTAACAGCTTTACGGGGGAAATTCCTCCAACTATTGGTGACATTTATGGGTTGTTGATGATAGAGATAGCCCAAAATATGCTCACCGGTAGCATACCACTTTCCGTGAGAAATCTCACTGCATTGGAAGGATTAGATCTTTCACAAAATCATCTTAATGGATCACTCCCTAAAGAAGTTTTTAGTATGACCTCTCTAACACTTGGGCTAAAATTAGACCAAAACAACTTTAGTGGATCACTACCCTCAGATGTGGGCAATCTGAAAAATCTAATTGAGTTGACCATATCCGGAAATGAATTATCTGGTGAAATTCCACAATCAATTGGTGGTTGTGAGATGCTGGAAGACCTTGCGATGGATGGTAACCTCCTCGAGGGAACGATTCCATCATCATTAGGACAATTGAAAAACATCGACTTCATAGATTTGTCGCGAAATAAATTATCAGGGGAAATTCCAGCTTCTTTAGAAACGTTGAACTTCATTAGCTTTCTCAATCTTTCATTCAATATGTTAGAAGGTGAAGTTCCAAGAAATGGAGTCTTTGTAAATGCTAATGCATTGTCACTAGTGGGAAACGAAAGGCTCTGCGGAGGAATAAAATCATTGAACTTACCTAAGTGTCCTCCAAAAGATTCAAAAAAACATGGGAAGCTATCAACTCATATAATCATAATCCTAGTGATCATCTGTATACTCATAGCCTTGGTTTCATTATTTGGATGCACATATGCAATTTATCAAACAAGAAAATCTAAAAGAGCACCCTCTTCAACCTCTGCGTATGATAAACAAATTCTTCAGATTTCATATGCTGAAATATTGACTTCCACAAATGGCTTTTCTTCCGAAAACTTAATAGGTGAAGGAAAATACGGATCTGTCTACCGCGGAGTCCTCAAACCAAGTGAGAAAATAGTTGCTGTCAAAGTGCTTAAACTTCAACTTAAAGATGCCCACAAGAGCTTCTTGGTAGAATGTGAAGCATTAAGAAACATTCGCCACATAAATCTTGCCAAGATCATTACTTCTTGTTCTAGCATAGACTTCAAAGGCAATGATTTCAAGGCTTTGATTTTGGAATATGTCCCGAATGGAAGTTTAGAAGAATGGTTGCATCAAAATCCATCTATGCATATTGCTGAGAAGAAGTTAGACTTGTTAGAAAGGCTAAACATTGCAATAGACATTGCAACGGCATTGGATTATCTTCACAATCACTCCGGAAATCCAATCGTTCATTGTGATATTAAGCCAAGCAACGTTCTCTTAGGTGATGATTTACGTGGTCTGGTGAGTGATTTTGGCCTTGCGAAATTTCTTCCAACGGCTAAAGATATGTCTCATGGTATTGAAAGCACCTCAATCGGAATCAGGGGAACAATTGGCTATGTTGCTCCAGGTACGCAAAAGTCTTTTGAAATAATTGTTTTCATAAATTATACTGATATTTTTAGATTACATTATTTTATAGCTGTCTTTTTGTCATTAACATATTATTTGTTTAGAATATGGCATGGGAGGTGATGTATCAGCAAAAGGAGACGTATATAGCTATGGAATACTTTTATTGGAGATGTTCACAGGGAAAAGACCTACAGACACCATGTTCACTGAAGATTTTAATCTCCATAACTATGTTAAGACCGCTCTTGACCATCGTGTGGCAGAAATCATCGATCCACAGCTTCTGACAGTAGAGGATAATGAAGAAAACAGAAGAAACAACACTTCAATAAGGATCGAGTCGTGTTGCTTATCGATTTTTCGAGTAGGTGTTTCATGTTCTTTTGAAATGCAAAACGTCAGGATGGGTATCAAAGATGCACTTATTGAACTACAAGATATTAAAAATAAAATGTAGAATCAAACTGAATGCTTTCATAGATTCCCATCATATTATAATAGGAGAAAATAAGGTTGTTCTATCCGGTTTTTCCCCACGATCGTATTTTTGTAAGCTCTGTGTTGATGAAAAAGTATAATCATTGTACAACAATTTTGGAATAAATATGATTATGATGAAAATGTTTAATATATCTCCTTAATTAATATATTCCTTCCCTTATTATCGGTATATGCTCTTCTTGTTATCTGCTTATTTTATGAGTTTCATCTTTTTACACTTAGTTTAATAAGTCATTGGAGGCGGCTTCATTTTGGGTCCGGTTTTTTTGCTTGATATATCCCTGAATGAATATTATTCGGAATGGTATATGCTGAGATTGGAATAAATATTATTCGGAAGGCAATCTGTTTTCAGAAAAGTGTTATTCTCTAGAAAAAGAAAAAGTTGGAATAATTAAGTTATGATGTATCCGTACTCACCTCATGACACTTGTAAGATAGTCGATTCTGGTAATGAGTTCGGATATGTTTGTTTGTTGTTAAAAAAAAAAAAAAAAAAAAAAAAAAGCGTTGTCGAGGATGTTTCTTGATCAAGGTATTTTTGATCAAAAGTTGAATGTGTAAGACGCATTCGACTTGCCTCTATTTTCTTTTGATTTCCTTTGTTATCCTTTCGATTAGCCAAACACCCTGAAATTCGAACGTTATGTGCCCATTTGCCAACTACTTGACTTAGTCTTTGATTCGAAATTTCATACAAATGGCGATTACAAAGTTATTCTAAGTATTTTATTTTATAGTTATTAAGTAATTCATGTAGAATTTCATTTAGATAATATTTTATAACTAATTTATTAAGTTATATACACTTTTTATTTTTTTTAATAATCTTAGATAGATAAAATTAATATGATTATAATGTTGACAGCATGCGTTACTAAGTTAGAAATTTAGTCTAGAAGAACTATATTATTTGCATTATAACAATTTATATATTATCGCTTTATTTCGCTTTGAGGACGATCAAAAATTTAAGTGGGAGTAGTTGATGTATGATAAAAATATAACCATATTATATGACTTTTTATATCGTATTTACGATAATATCGTATAAATTCTATAAAAATATATCTAAAAACACATAAAAATCAAAATCATTATAAATAGATATTATCATAATAATTTTAGTAAAACTTATAGTTTTTATGATCAAAATTACTGTGGCACGTGTTTTTGACTGTTTCAGGGTACGTGTGATGGAAAACTGAAGAATTAAAACCGAAACAGTAAGAAACGGAAGAAAGATATTTTTCAAGATCCGGCCCGAACCGAAAAAACCCGGCCCGAGCCGGAATCTCTCGCCACCAAAGACATGGGGATGTCGGAGAGAATCTCCACGAGAGCACCGTGCGCGCGCCGATACTACACCGCCCGCGCCGACTACTACACCGCGCGCGGCCTTGTGATGCACTCTATAAATACTCCTCATTTGCAGCTTGATGGAGTTGTACCAATATATATATATCACTTCTATATATATATATATATATTATCTTAATCTAGTTTGTAGTTCTGTAAATACCGTAAACGACACTCTGTCGAAATAATAATGTAGTATAAGTATCGTTTTAGTACTTAGAAGGTTTATCAAGGCTCGTTGTTGCTAAAGGAGTTGCTATTTCCGGAGAATACGGCTCTGACACTACAATTGTAATCTGGTAACTTTTTAATGTATTTATGTTTGTTTGTTAGTATTTATATATTAGTTATAATGATATTAAGCTAACTCTATATCTAGCCAAGATATGAAATTGAATTAGTTTATCTTTTTAGGGAAATAGATGATGACTATGTTAAAATTGAATTAAAATCGATTATAATGAATCTTTTTCTATCTTGCAACGTATTGATAATATTCGGATTGACGTAATTAACCAAGATGAATCGCAACATATAACCTAACGATAAACTGACCAGAGAAGTTAGGATACGAGATAAAGGATAGAAAAACCGGAGGTAAAATGGCCGAGTGAAAGCGTGACAACGGAATCCTATTTCCTACCCAAGGCGATTTGTCTTGGGAAAGATGAATCTTATTAAATTTGTGCTCAAGATCGTAATAATGTTAAAATCAACGGTTTAATTGAAACTAACACCGGAAAGTTAAATCGATCCGCCTGACAACCGGAGCCTTTTGAATAACATCGGCCGTCTGACAAACGGAATAACCTCTTTTATCCGGAGTAGATTTGTACTCGGTACCTCTTTTAGCATGGGGCAGTTGTGGAGATTGAACTATTGACAATTTGACATATGACAATTTCATACGCTCGTGTGAGGAGGAGTTGTCTAGTTTAGGAGTACACCGGTTCATATATAATTGATTCACCTTAAAATAAGGAAAGATCAAGCACATCTATTTCTACTAAAAAGAGATACTGATTCAGTGACATATTCTTGGCTAGTTTCTAATATATTACTAGTATTTATATCTTATATATTGTATTGGTACCTATATATATTTATATCTATATATATATATGTATTTCTATATATTTATATATATATTTATGTATCTATATATATATCTGTTTTAGTTTTATGCATTTATTTACTGTTTTAAGGTTACTAAAAAGGAAAAAGAAAAATTACGATTTAGATTGAGTTAATAATAGCTTCTTGGTGTTTAGCCACACTCTGAATTACCATACGTTTCCCTGAGGATTCGACACCTGACTCACCACACTAGCACTACAGTTTGACCCGATACACTGTCGGTTAAGGACTGGAATAGCACTAGAAAAGGCCACGTCAGCTTTCTGGCGCCGTTGCCGGGGGACACGACTTTAATTCATTGTGTTCGAATGGTTTCTACTTGTATTAGCTCAAAATTCTCGAGGATAAGTCAACACTCTTCTTATCACATTTCTTTTTATTTTTCGTTGGTACTTACCTTGTAGGTAAGTTACCAATCTTTTTACTTCTGTTTTTATTAAGTTTTTTTTTTGTTTTCGATAGTTGATGACCAGAAGCGGTAAGGCCCCACTCACTCCTTATAATCCTGACATAAATACTTACGAAAGGCAGTTAAGAGTAGAGAGTAAACGTGGTCATACTAGTCAGGGAAATCCTGATGAATCATCATCAAATCGAGGAACGAGAATGGCTGAAACCAGTGATGAAACACCTGAACAAGGTATTGTACATGCCCAAGGACATGGACAAAACCTTAATCAGAATCTACCAATACCAAATAATCAAAATCCTAATAATAGAAATAATCAAAATCGGAACCAGAATAATCATAATAATCCTAACCTACCAAACCCGAGACCTATCTGTGATCAGACCGTGAGAAGAAATCAGACTAATAATCCAATTCTTTTACCTAATGAAGGAGCGAATAATTTGAAATAAAATCTCATCTTTTGGTTTAATTGACACAAGAGCCCAATTTCTAGGAGAAGATGACGAGGATCCACATCATCATCTCTATCTTTTCAAGAATTGTGTAATACTGACCTAAAAGTCAAGGTGCTCATCGTGAATTAACAATGATGTCTATGTTTCCTTTTCTTTAAAAGGAAGAGCACGAGATTGGTTTATGTCACTCCCACATCATTCGTTGACAAGTTGGGAGGAGATTCAAACCGAGTTCTTAAAGCAATATTTTACTCCTGGTAGAAATTTGGAATTAAAGGTCGAAATTGCTAATTTTAGACAAGGATCTGAAGAAACGCTTGGGAATGCTTGGGAGAGATTTAAGAAACTATTAAGAGCTTGTCCCGATCATGGTTATTCCTTAGATATGCAAATCCAACTTTTCTGTCGTAAACTAAGGAAAGACTCACGTGCAGATGTAGATCATGCATGTGGTGGTTCTTTAATGATGAGTGAAGCCCAATTAGTTTACGATGCCATAGAAAAGATTTCCAAAAATAACAGAATGTGGGAAACCGGTTCTAGCACAAGAAAAGTAGCATTTAGGAGGAGAATATACATCTAATACGGAAGTTCTAGCACACTTGGAGAATTTAAGTAGGAAATTTGATGGTCTACAATCAAACAAAAATCTAAGTTCAGAGAATAGTATACCCACTGAATACTCAAAACAGGATAATGTGCCATTAGCAGTTGAAGAACCAACAGGATATTCAAGGGAGGAGGTGAGTTTTTACAACAAAGATAAGAATTTGAACAACGCGTATTCAAACTCGTTTAGTGCTATTAGAAGAGATCACCCTACTTATCGTTGGTCTGAAAACCCTAGTAAGCAAGGACAACCACCGTATCCAGTTCAATATAAGAATTCATATAGTAATCAAGTTTATCAAGGAGATACCGCGAATCAGAACCTACAATCATTACCTAGATCGTATCCGCAACATACTACTCAAAGTATACCGGTCACTCAAAGTTCAACTCAACCTGAAGGAGTTGATAAATGGGAGAAATTAATGGAAAATATGATGGGTGTAGTTTCTACTCAAGCTAAAAATGTAGAAACTATGATAACTTCTATAGGTGACAAATACTAAGGATATGAGTACGTTGAAAACATCCATGAGTGGACATGATACCAGAATGAGAACTATAGAAGCATCAATAAGGAATATGGAAGACCATTTGAGTAGAGAAGGAGAACGTAAAAACACTAGACCTCCAGGAGGATTACCAAGTAATACCGAAAGAAACCCGAGAGAGGTAAATGCTGTTATTACGAGAAGTAGAAAACTTTGTGGAGATCTTTGGAGCAGAAAACTCAGAAGAGAATGAAGTAGAAAATGTTTTAAATGGTAAATTTATAAAGGAAAAGGACGAACTTGAATTTACTGATGAAGAAGAAGAAATTATTGGAGATTTCTTGAAACAAAATAGTAAAGTTGAACCTGAAAATAAGAATGAAGAATGGGTCAAAATCCCTAGGATTCTAATAGATCCAACAGATAAAGACCTGAGAACCTTATTTAAGGAACATGTTAGAGAAAACAATACTGAAGAGAAGAAGGAAGATTTGCCAATAACCGAAAAAGGGAAAATCGATACAGAAGATGTTTCAAAGAAAAAATTGTATGAGAATGAAACATGGCGGACAAGTAATGCTCAAAGATTTAAGGAAAAAGGGAAAGAGAGTATAACTTCAGAACCAAAGGTTATAGATTTGGAATCTTTACCTTACCCACCTAAGGATCAAATTAAAAAGATAAAAACTGATAAGAAGTATGCTCGTTTTCTTGATACTTTTCGTCATATTCATGTCAATATCCCTGTTATCGAAGCCCTAATCAACATGCCTACCTATGGAAAGTTTCTTAAAGATATCCTATCAAACAAAAAACGGTTAGAAGAATATGAGAATATATGCCTTAATGAAGAATGCTCTGCAATACTTCAACATAAGTTGCCTCCTAAACTTAAAGATCCTGGTAGTTTTACAATCCCTTGTGAGATTGGAGGATTTTGCATTTAAGAAAGTACTATGTGATCTTGGAGCAAGTATAAATCTCATGTCTTATGAGGATTATAAGAAACTAGGCATGGGAGAGCTTACAAACATCTGAAATGACCTTCGGATGGCGAGATAGATCAATTAAACATCCTAAGGGAATCATCGAGGACGTGTTGGTTAAAGTAGACAAATTTTACTTTCCAAAGAGACTTTGTAATAATGGAAATGGAAGAAGGATATTCAGCGCCAATTATTCTAGGTCGTCCATTTCTAGCTACGGGAAGAACATTAATCGATGTTCAAAAAGGAGAAGCGATACTAAGAGTTAATGAAGATGAAGTTTCCTTCAATATCTTCAAAGCTATGAATCATCCATACAAATCACGTAATCATGTTCGTTTATAGATAAGATATCTACATTCGTGATGACCAATTGCAAGATTATGAAGATAAGCTAGAGGAATGTTTAACATTATCTATCTATAAAGAAGATGAAAATGATCTTTGAAATGAAAGAAGTGATCCTTTATCTTGATAAGGGACTATTTTCTAAACATCCGTGGCATAAGTATTTGGAATTAGAACTAGAAGGACGGGTTCTAAAACCTTGATAGAAGATCCACCAAGGAATGGAATTGAAACCACTTCCTACAAATCTTAAGTATGCTTTTCTTGAAAGCGATAATTTACTACCGATTATTATTTCATCAACCTTAACTAATGAACATGAAGATCAATTACTTAGAATGTTAAGAAATCATAAGAAAGCATTTGGATGGACAGTGGCAGATATTCAAGGAATTAGCCCTGAGATATGCGTTCATAAGATCATCCTAAATGAGGGAGCTAAACCTTGTATTCAGCCGCAACGCCGCCTTAACCCAAATTTACAATCCATTGTTAAGAAAGAGGTCATTAAGCTATTAGAAATGGGGATAATCTTTCCCATATCAGATAGTGAATGGGTGAGTCCAACTCAAGTGGTACCAAAGAAAGGAGGTTTCACGATAAAAGAAAATGATAAAATGAATGGATTCCGACAAGGGAAATTACAGGATATCGAATGTGTATTGATTTTAGAAAATCGAATGAACATACTAAGAAAGATCATCATCCACTTCCATTCATCGCACAAATGTTGGAACGATTAAGTGGACATAAATATTCTTGTTTCTTAGATGGTTATTCAGGATATTTCTGAGATATTCATTGCAAGCAGAGAGATAGAGAAAAAACCACTTTCACTTGTCCGTATGGAACTTTTGCTTATAAACGAATGCCATTTGGTTTATGTAATGCACCACTACATTTCAATGATGTATGATGGCAATATTTTCTGACATGGTCGAGAAATTCTTAGAAATCTTTATGGATGACTTTAGTGTTTATGGAGATTCTTTCGATGAATGTTTATCACACTTAGAACGAGTGTTACAACGCTGTGAAGATACCAATTTAGTATTAAACTGGGAAAAATGTCACTTAATGGTATCAGAAGGAATTGTTCTGGGTCATAGAATCTCTGAAGTAGGTATCGATGTAGATAAAGCTAAAGTCGAAGTAATTGAAAAGTTACCTCCACCAGTCAATCTAAGAACTTTGAGAGGATTTCTCGGACATGCTGGATTTTATAGGAGATTTATTGCAAATTTTTCAAAAATAGCAAAGCCTCTAAGTCATTTGCTTGAAAAGGAAGTACTATTTAACTTTGATAATAAATGTATGGAAGCATTTCAGACCCTAAAAGCGAAGTTGATTACTGCACCAGTACTAGTAGCACCAGATTGGAATTTACCATTTGAAATTATGTGTGATGCAAGTGATTTAGCTGTAGGAGCTGTCTTAGGTCAACGACATAACAAAGTACTCAAGGCAATCTACTATGCATCTCACACTCTAAACGCAGCTCAACTCAATTATGCAACTACAGAGAAAGAACTGTTGGCTGTAATCTTTGCCTTAGAAAAGTTTAGATCATATATTGTCGGATCTAAGGTTATTATTTATACAGACCATTCAGCCTTGAAGTATCTGTTAAGTAAGAAAGATGCTAAACCACGTCTTCTTAGATGGATTCTGTTACTTCAAGAATTTGATATAGAAATCAAGGATAAAAAAGGAAGTGAAAATGTAGTAGCAGATCATCTAAGTAGAATGGAAAATGATGAAGGAAGAGGAAATGAAATACGAGATTCATTTCCGGATGAACAACTTTTAGGATCGATACTCCCTTAACCATGCAATTATTAAAAGATAGAATACCATTAAAAGAAAATTCACCATGCTTTGGGAATATTGTTAACTATCTAACCCTGTAATTACATCCCGTCTCATTGGACTTGGTGAGTAAAAGAAATTCTTTTACGACTTAAAGTTTTACTATTGGGAGAAACCAGATCTTTTCCGAAGATGCTCGGATGGAATAATCAGAAAATGTATTCCTGATAATGAAATTTTAAGTGTTTTATCATTCTGTCATGATCGTGAGGCAGGAGGTCATCATGGAGGATGGAAAACTGCTTTCAAAGTTTTACAATGTGGTTTTTATTGGCCTACACTATATAAAGATGCGTATAAATATGTAAAATCTTGTAAATCATGTCAAAAATGGGGAAATATATCGAAAAAACATGAAATGCCTATGCAACCGATTTTAGAATGTGAATTATTTGATGTATGGGGTATAGATTTCATGGGACCTTTCCCTATATCGTTTGGAAAAAGATTTATTCTTGTAATGGTCGATTATGTTTCGAAATGGGTAGAAGCTGAAGCTCTTCCCACTAGCGATACCAAGGTTGTGTTAAGGTTCCTTAAAAAGAATATATTTACAAGATATGGCACTCCGAGGGCTATCATTAGTGATAGGGGTTCACATTTTTGCAACCGACCATTTACTAAGATAATTGAGAAATATGGTGTAACTCATAAGCTAGGAACACCCTATCATCCGCAAACTAGTGGACAAGTATAGGTGTCTAATAGAGAAATTAAAAGAATCGTGGAGAAAACAGTGGACTCAAATCGTAGAAACTGGGCAGAAAGACTAGATGATGCATTATGGGCATATAGAACAGCTTTTAAAACACCAATTGGTTGTTCTCTGATGTGTAACATTTATATGATAAAAATTACGATGTTTTATATACGTTATCGACTATTTTTATATAAAATATAAGTAATTATAACAGATAATCTTATAAAATATTAATAGCTATGAATAAATCTAAATACTATAAAAATCTAGTAAAAATGATAAAAAGTTATAAATTTTGTACCGGGTTAATAACCGGAGTGTCGTGTCAGATTCACGTGGGTATTTTTGGTATTTTACAGACCTTAGGTAAACCAAGACCCCGAGTGATGACATTTTGTGGAGTAAAATCATATCTTTTGAAGGAATAAAGGAAGTGCCACGAGATTTAAAGTTCAAGTGGATCAATGGTTCGTGACGCCCGTATCAAGTTATATTTTCGACGAACAAATGGCCCAGCAAAAGGCATTTTCTGAAAAAGAAGTCTTCATGGAAGTTATAGATCTCCTCAAGAGCTTTCCAACGATCTTGAATTATGTCATTTGGAGATCCGAACTCAAGTTATGATTTTATCAAGTTTCGGATTAAGATTGGAAAAATCTATCGGATCGATCCGGATTTACCTCGGATCGATCCGAGGAAACATCATGATTAGACCAGCATGTGGCCCCGCAGAGAATATCCTGGGATAATATTTTTATTCCCGGATCGATCCGCCCTTTCTCGGATCGATCCGTTGGGAAAAATCGCCTATAAATAGAAAGCAAAGATTGCAGGCACATAAGGGGTACCAAATATATTTTCTTCACCTCTTTTTAGTAGTAGTAGTATGTATATATATAGGCCTTATGCCATAAATAAAGTAGTATCGCTATAATGCTCGAGAAATTATCAGAAGATCAATGTTGTTGAAGTTGTTGTAGCATCCGGAAGAATACAAATTTTCCGATTCAATCGTTGTAATCGGGTAAAATTTCTAAAGTATTTATGTTTGTTTTGTCTGTTTATATTTTCGTATAATGTTAGTAGGCTAAATCTAATAACTAGCCAAAGTTATGTAATCGTTTTATTTCGATCTTTTCGTAAAGGAATGTTGTCTAAGTAAAATTGAATAAAATTGAGTTAATTGAATCTTTTCCTATTGATAAAGTTTGACTTGAAAGAATTCATAATCTAATTATGAATTGGCACCTCGTAATTAAGTTATGAACTCGTTAATAGAAAAACCGGAGGGTAAAATTGGCCGAGTGAAAACGTGACAACGGAACCCGCTTTCTACCCGGGCGATTTGTCCTAAAAGATGAATCTTATTAAAATTTGTACTCAAGATCGTAATAATGTTAAATTCATCAGTTTAATTGAAACTTAAACCGAAAGTTGAATCGCCCGGCCTTGACAACCGGAGCCTTTAAATAAAATTGACCGCGTTTGATGAACGGAATGACTCCTTTTATTCAAAGGTAGAATCGCACTCGGGACTGTTCGTAAAAACCGTGAAGATTGTGGACTTTGGACGGATGACAATGGACATATGACAATTTCACACACTAATGTGAGGAGGAATTGTTAACCTTAGGAGTGCACCGTTTCATTTACTCAATTGAACCTAAAGATCGAGCACATTCCATTCACTGAAAAGATCGTATAAATCAATTATATAAACTTTGGCTAGTTCTCTAATAATATATTTGGCATCTATATATTTATATCTATATATATACTTTGCAACTTATGCACATCTATATATATTTATATATCTATATATATTATATTAGAATAAATTTTAAATTACGCATTTATTTTATGTTAAGTAAAATAGTAGTTATCTCGTGCTATAAAAGCGAGATTTAGATTGAGTTAATAATGAATTTCTTTGGTGTTTAACCACACTTAGAAGAATTACAAAGTTCCCCGAGGATACGATACTCGACTCACCATACTAGCACTACTGGTTTGACCCGATACAATCGTCGGTTAAGGACTCGGTATTAGCACTAGAAAAGGCCACACGTCGGCTTTTCGGCGCCGTTGCCGGGAAGCACGCTAATTTCTTTTTTTGTGTCTATGGTTACTACTTATATTAGCTCAAAATTCTCGAGAATAAGTCAACACTTTTCTTATCTCATTTCTAATTTTATTTTAATCGGTACTTACCTTAAAGGTAAGTTACCAATTTTTTTACTACTATCAATTTCGTGTTATTTTCTATTTTCGTTAGTTGATGACCGTAGTGGTAAGGCCCCACTCACTCCTTATAAGCCTGACATAAACACTACGAAAGGCGCTAAGAGTAGAGAGAAAACGTGGTCATACTAGTCGGGGAAATCCTCGACGAATCATCTTCAAACGTAAATACGAGAATGGTCAAATCGGTGATGAAACACCGAACAAAGGGTCGAACATGCTCACAGGGCATGGACAAAACCCCGTTAACCTTAATAATCAAAATAATAATAATAATAGAAATAATCGTAATCGGAACCGAGAATAATCGTAACAACCCAAGAAACCCAAGGCCTATCTCGTGACCAAAGCATAAGAAGAAATCGACTAATAATCCCATACTTTTACCTAATGAAGGAGCGAATAATTTTGAGATTAAATCTCATCTTTTGGTTTAATTGACGCAAGAGCCCAATTCTAGAGAGAAGATGATGAAGATCCGCATCATCATCTCTATCTTTTGAAGAATCGTGCAATACACCAAAAGTCAAGTGTGCTCACAAGGAATTAACAAGGATGACTACGTTTCCTTTTTTCTCTAAAAGGACGAGCCCGAGATTGGTTTATGTCTCTTCCACATCATTCACTTACAAGTTGGGAGGAGATTCAAACTGAATTTTTCAAACAATACTTCACTCCTGGACGAAATTTGGAATTAAAAGTCGAGGTTGCTAATTTTAGACAAGGATCTCAAGAAACGCTGGGAATGCGTGGGAAAGATTTAAAAATTGTTAAGAGCGTGTCCCGACCATGGTTATTCCTTAGACATGCAAATTCAACTTTTCTCGTCAGTAAATTAAGAAAAGATTCACGTCTTTGATGTAGACCATGCATGTGGTGGTTCTTTAATGATGAGTGAGGCTCAATTAGTTTACGATGCCATCGAAAAGATTTCCAAAAATAAATGAATGTGGGAAACCGGTTCTAGCACGTAAAAGTAGCTTTTTTGCAGGAGAATGTACGTCTAATACGGAAGTTCTAGCACATTTAGAAAATTTGAGTAGGAAATTTGATGGATTACAAATGAATAAGAACCAAAGTTCGTAAAATAATACACCAACCGAATACTCAAATCAGGATAAAATACCACTAGGGATTGAAGAACCGATGGGATACTCAAGAGAGGAGGTGAGTTTTCTTCAAAGAAAGATAGAAATTTAAACAATGCTTACTCAAACTCGTTCAATTCTATTAGAAGAGATCACCCTACTTATCGATGGTCCGAAAACCCTAGCAAGCAAGGACAACCGCCAGATCGGTTTCATATAGGAACTTGAATAATAATCAAGTTTATCAAGAAAACACATCTAATCGAATTTACAATCATTACCTAGATCCTATCCTCAACATACCACTCAAAGTATACCAAGAACTCAAAGTTCTACTCAACCCGAGAAGGAGTTGAAAAATGGGAAAAACTAATGGAAAATATGATGGGTGTAGTATCTACTCAAGCTAAAAATATAGAAACGATGGTGACTTTATTAGTACGATCTACTAAGGACATGAGTTCAATGAAAACATCTATGAGTGGACATGATACCAGGATGAGAACGATAGAAGCCTCATTAAGGAATATGGAAGATCATTTGAGTAGGGAAGGTGAACGTAATAACAGTGAGACCCTCAGGAGGATTACCAAGTAACACCGAAAGGAACCCAAGAGAGGTAAATGTTGTAGTTACGAGAAGTAGGAAGCTCATGGAAGTAATGGAGTTGAAAACTTTGGGAATAATGAAGTAGAAGATGACTTAGATGGTAAGAATGATAAAACTAAAGATGAACTTGAATTTCTGAGATGAGGAAGAAGAAATTATAGACAATTTCTTGAAAAGAAATAAAAGTTCGAACCCGAAAGTGAAAGGAAAATTGGGTAAAAATCCCTAAGATTCTCGAAGATCCCATGGATAAAGATTTAAGGACTTTATTTAAGGAACATGTTAGAATGGAAAATAATGAAAACAAGGATGAAAACAGGAAGAAATGAAGGAATCAAGTAGAGATTGATTCAGGAACAATTTAAAAGAAAGAATTCAAGAACTCGAAACATGGCGATCGAGTAATACTCAAAGGTTTAAGGAAAAAGGAAAAGAGAAACCGACAAAGGAGCCAAGGGTCATAGATCTAGAATCTTTACCTTACCCTCCTAAAGATCAAATCAAAAAGGCAAAAAAGCGATAAGAAGTATGCTCGCTTTTCTTGACACTTTTCGTCATATTCAAGTTAATATCCCGTTATCGACGCCTGATTAATATACTCGCTTATGGAAAATTTCTGGAAAGAAATTTCATCAAACAAGAAAAATTAGAGGAATATGAGAACATATGCCTAAATGAAGAATGTTCCGCAATTCTGCAAAGATAAGTTACCACCTAAACTAAAAGATCTGGTAGTTTTACCATTCCGTGTGAAATTGGAGGATTTCTGTTTAAGAAGGTCTTATGTGATCTCAGAGCGAGTATAAATCTCATGTCTTATGAGGATTATAGAAAGTTAGGCATAGGAAAGCTTACTAAGATCGAAATGACTCTGCAAATGGCGAGATAGATCGATTAAGTACCCAAAGGAATTATAAAGGACATATTGGTTAAAGTAGACAAATTCTATTTTCCAAGAGACTTTGTAGTTATGGAAATGGAAGACGGTTATTCAAAGACTCTTATTCTAGGTCGTCCATTTCTAGCTACAGGAAGAACTTTAATCGATGTTCGTAAAGGAGAATTAATCTTAAGAGTCAATGAAGACGGTTACTTTCAATATTTTCAAAGCTATGAATCATGCATCATCGTAATCATGTTCTTTTATGTAAGATATTCATTCTGTCTATGATAATCGATTTACCAACTTTTGAAGACAGATTAGAAGAATGCTTGACTCTGTCTATCTATAAAGAAGATGAGGAAGCCATTGAAATGAAAGAGATAATTCTTTCTTTAGATACGTAAAGTTTTACCTTTAAACCACCATGGCATAAGTACTTGGAATTAGAACTAGAAGGACCTGTTCTTAAATCGTCAATATAAGATCCGCCAAAGAACACGGAATTGAAATCATTACCTTTAAATCAAATATGCTTTTCTTGAAACTCGATAATCTATTACCGATTATTATTTCATCAACTTTAATCGAGCAACAAGAAGATCAATTACTTAGAATGTTGAAAAAGCATAAGAAAGCTTTTGGATGGACGATTCTTGATATTCGAGGTATTAGCCCCTAGATTTGCGCTCATAAGATAATTCGAAGGAAGATGCTAAGCCTTGTATTCAACCGCAACGCCGCCTCAACCCAAATTTGCAAAGTTAATTGTTAAGAAAGAGGTCATTAAGCTATTAGAGATGGGAATAATTTTTCCCATATCGATAGTGAACGGGTAAGTCCAACTCAAGTGGTACCAAAGAAAGGAGGTTTCACAAGTGAAAGAAAATGATAGGAATGAATGGATTCCAACAAGAGAAATTACAAAGTTATCGAATGTGCATTGATTTTTGGAAACTAAATGATCATACTAAGAAAGATCATCATCCACTTCCATTCATAGTTCAAATGTTGGAACGGTTAAGTGGTCATAATATTCATGTTTCTTAGATGGTTATTCAAAGTTATTTACTGATTTTCATTGCAAAGCAGGAGATAGGGAGAAGACTACTTTCACTTGTCCTTATGGAACTTTTGCGTATAAAAGAATGCCGTTTGGTTTATGTAATGCTCTAGCTACGTTTCAAAGATGCATGATGGCTATATTTTCCGATATGGTTGAGAAATTCTTGGAAATTTTATGGACGACTTTAGTGTTTACGGAGATTCTTTTGGTAAATGTTTATCGCACTTAGAAAGAGTGTTGTAACGCATGAGGATACCAATTTAATTTTAAACGGGAAAAATGTCATTTAATGGTATCGTAAGGAATTGTTCTAGGCCATCGAATCTCTCAAATAGAATTGAAGTTGATAAAGCTAAGGTTGAAGTAATTGAAAATTACCACCACCGATTAATCTAAGGACTCTAAGAGGATTTCTTGGACATGCAGGATTTTATAGAGATTTATTGCAGATTTTTCAAAAATAGCAAAGCCTCTAAGTCATTTGCTTGAAAAGGAAGTACCTTTTAACTTCGATAGTAAATGTGAGGAAGCTTTTCAGGACCTTAAAACGAGATTAACTCATCGCACCAGTGCTAATAGCACCAGATTGGAATTTACCGTTTGAGATTATGTGTGATGCCGTTGATTTATTTGTAGGAGGAGTTTTAGGACAAAGATATAACAAAATTCTCAAAGCTATTTACTATGCATCACATACGTTAAATGCAAACTCAACCGAACTATACAACTACGTAAAAGAAGCTGCTATCTGTAATTTTTGCCTTAGATAAGTTTAGATCGTATATTGTTGGTTCTAAGGTAATAATTTATCTGAGACCATTCAAACTTTGAAGTATTTCTTGAGTAAGAAAGATGCTAAACCACGTCTTCTTAGATGGATTCTCTTACTTCAGGAGTTTGATATTGAAATTAAAGATAAAAAAGGGAAGTGAGAATGTAGTAGCGGATCATCTAAGTAGAATGGAAAATGATGAAGAAAAGGGAATAGAAATTAAAGATTCATTTCGATGAACAACTTTTTAGAATAGATACTCCTTCAACCATGCAGCTTATTAAAGAATAGAATTCCTTCTAAGGAAATGTCACCTGGTTTGGAGATATCATTAATTACTTAACCTCGTGATTATATTCCGTCTCATTGGACTTGGCAAGCAGAAGAAGAAATTCTTTTATGACTTAAAATTTTATTCTTGGGAGGAACTGGACCTTTTCCGTAAATGTTCGGATGGGATAATCGTAGAAAGTGTGTGCCTGATAATGAAATTTTAAGTATTTTATCATTTTGTCATGATCGTGAGGCAGAGGTCATCATGGAGGTTGGAAAACCGCTTTTAAAGTTTTACAATGTGGTTTTTATTGGCCTACGCTATATAGAGATGCTTATAAGTATGTCAAATCCTCGTGAATCTTGTCAAAAATGGGAAATGTATCTAAAAACATGAAATGCCTATGCAACCTATTTTAGAAATGTGAGTTATTTGATGTTTGGGGTATAGATTTCATGGGACCATTTCCTATATCTTTTGAAAAAGATTTATTCTAGTAATGGTAGATTATGTTTGAAATGGGTAGAAAGTGAAGCTCTTCCCACTAATGATACCAAAGTTGTCATACGATTCCTTAAAAAGAATATATTTACACGTTATGGCATTCCGAGGGCTATCATTAGTGATAGAGGTTCACACTTTTGTAATAGACCATTTACCAAGATAATTTGAAAATATGGTGTAACGCATAAGTTAGAACGCCCTATCATCCGCAAACCCGGTGGTCGTAGAGGTGTCTAATAAGAGAGATCAAAAGAATTGTAGAAAAGACAAGTGGATTCAAATCGAAAAATCAGGCGCTTAAACTAGACGATGCATTATGGGCATATAGAATGACTTTTAAAACACCAATTGGTTGTTCTCCTATAAGTTAGTTTTGGTAAGTCTTGTCATCTCCCGGTTGAGTTAGAACACCGAGCCTACGGGCTATTAAATTTTTGAATTTCGATCCTAAGGTCAGCCGGTGATCATAGATTGCTTCAATTGATGTAACTAGAAGAATTCCGCCTCGATTCTTATGAAAACGCTTTCGAATCTACAAAGAACGCACGAAATCCTTTCACGATAAGAGAATCTATAGTCGTGAGTTCCATGTAGGTGATCGAGTGCTCTTGTACAATTCACGTTTAAAGTTATTTCCGTGAAAGCTTAAATCAAGATGGACAGTCCATTTAAAGTAACGAGTTTACAAACTGAGTCGTTGAACTAATCGATGGAAATACAACTTTTATAGCCAATGGCCATAGAGTAAAGTTATTTGTGGAAGGAGAAGGAACCATGACATCGAAAGAAGAAATAATGCTACTAATCGATCCTCCGACAAAGTAAAAAGCAGAGAAATCAAGAAACCGAAAAGCAGAGGAGTTAAACTCACCGAATACCAGTGCTATCTATCTTTACTCTACTTTTATGTGTTTTATTTATGTTTAAAGTAGTTTCGTCTTTTACGGATAGGCGTAAAAGAACTGGATGTCTTTTTTAGATAGAATAGGAATTTTTATGTTGCTTTTGAAATTAGGCTTGGATAAAGATGTCGCGTTTAAAATAGAAGCTTCGCTTTTGAGAAAAACAAGCAATTGTTGAGAGAGATCGATCGAAAGAAATATGTAATGGAAAATCGAGAAGTTCGATAAAAGAGAAGGGCAAAGTTTTTAAGAAGGTGTAAGGTGTCGTGGAAAAAGTGAGCATGAAGGAAATGTAGGAAAGCACAACCAAATCCTGGGATGAGTGTTTGAATGTTGTTAAGAAAGGAACGATTAGGTGGTTATCCGAAAATCCCGATGGAGATCAAAAGGAAAATTCGACGCCTCATTTCTTAAGGTTAGGTTGATAGAACGTTACGTCGTAACTCTGGAAGATTTAGAAGTATTGGAATTAGGACCTCGTGAATTTTGTAATATTTATAAAATTTTTATATAACTTTTGAAAATTTTATAAATAGGATCTTTATGAAATTACTTAAAAGTTTTATAAAGTTTTTATAAATTTTTTTTTTTTTAATTTTGTAGAAGTTTTATTAAGTTTTAAAAAAAAAAAAAAAAAAAAAAAAGTGGTCGGATCGATCCGACCTAACCCCGGATCGATCCGGAACCTGAAAAACCTAAAAAAAGGGACGGGTCCATTCTTCTTCTTCTTTTTATTTTTCTCAAACAGCCGCCTCCCTCTTCCCCCAACTCGAATTTTTTTCTTCAAATCATCACACAACATCACCATTAAACTACCCCAACTCTTAAACTTCTAATTTGCCTCTACTCTCTTCAAATTTTCATCTAAATTGAAGAATTTTTCAAGGAAGCTTCAACTTTTATTCCGTAAATTTCCATCTTTTCCGCCAAATTTCAACTTTTTTAAGCTTTGTAAGGTAACATTGTAGTCACTTATTTTCTTAATTTCGTTTTTTTTTTTTTTATGCAATTTTTTATTTTCAACTGTTTTGTCACTCACATTTGTACTGTTGTTTTGTGTTGTTTTGTTGTTTTGTGTTGTTTTGTTGTTTTGTGTTGTTTGTTATTTTGTCATTATCGTAGAATGGCCGAATCATCGAAAGCTAGTAAAAAACGCAAACCGCATATCCCTACCAAATTCCAGTTATAGAAACTAGGCCTTTAACAGAAGAAGAATTGGCGATTAGTTTTGAAAGAACTGCGTCACGCAGCCTAAGAAAGCATTGAAAAATAAATTTGGACAAAGTGTTTAGTTGCAATAGAAAGGGGCTTAGACTTCAAAGATTTGGGAAGGAGGTAAAAGATATTTTTGAAAGGAGGCATTGGATGGAATTAGCCGTTTAAGGTCGGGAGAAATTAACACCACCTTAGTAGTTGAATTTTATTCTCTGGTAGCAACTCATAATGCTACGGATGAAGGTGAGTTAACCTCTCACAACTCGAGAACTAGGGCGAAGGCCGTTTACTCCTCACATTATAAATGCTATTTATGGTATTCCGATATACCGGAGAATGAGGATTATTATACGCTTTGGAATTTGGATGAGCCAGACTTTGATCATATTGTTGCGGTAGCCCAGAATGAGTTAGATCCCATCGCCTGCCTGGCATGAAAACAAAGTTTTCCTATGGGAAATGTATCCGGGATATGAAAGCCATTAAACGTTTTATTAGTCACACTTTACCCGACTCGGCATTTTACATCTTTTGGTAAAGAGGATTTGTGTATTGCTTGGGCTATAGTTAATGATGTACTGTGGATATAGGCAGAGTAATGTGTAGAAGGGCCAAGGAATTTGCCTCGATCGCTAGACCAGCAAATACATGCCTTTTCCGTGTTTTATTTCTTCCTTGTGTCGTCCGATAGAGTCCTTGAGCTCCCAAATGATAATTTGATGATGGTGGATGACACACTTATAGGTCCTAGTTTACCACTTAGGCCGGCGGGAAGAATAAACTTTTGGACCCTAACCGCCAACGACCTCACTTACTCCATCCACTCGCTTTGTCCCTCCTTCATCCAATCAAACTCAAACTCATTTCCGAATACCATCACTTACGACATGTTTCAATCCATGGCCTATGATGTTCATCGTGCTAATGCCAATATGGTCGCTTTTTGCGGAAAGGAATAAATTATGGTCTCAAGATTTACGCCAAGGCATACGAGGTTTATATCAAATGAATATACCGCAAAACCCTACCTATGCCGAGATGGATATTCCGCAATGCCAAACCCAAACCTTATACCTTGCCCGATTTCATTCCACCGATGCCACCTCGCAGATTTCCAACAAATGCCACATTCTTTTGGATTTCAAACTAGTGGTGTAGGAGATTTTTCGACAAGTACTACGGCAATGCGACATCGAATGGACTGGATCTCGGATCATTTGGCCATACCACGACGAGATGGGGAAGCACTTTTTCCGATATCACGAGAGAGATGAGCTCGATGGGACTAGATAGTTCAAAAGCGGATGTCAACTTATTTTCAAGATCCATCCCAAGAATCGACCGTTCTCAAGCTATGCCAAGTTCAAGCCACGTCGAAATGAGTGATGAAGAGGAGTGATTTTTAAACATTCTATGATTTTTGACATTGAAACATTTTATTTTTCGTACAATTTCGCTGTAAAATTTTAGGTTATTTTGATTTTGGTTGGATTTTATTTTTAATACGATCTTCATGTTTTCGTTACATATTATGGTATTACGATCGTGTAGTAAAATTTATCGTTTTAATAAAATGAAAATGAACCAAAAATAGGAAGAAAACTTGTCCCCTAGAAAAATCTAGACATTTTACAAGCAAAATCAACTCGTCCGTGAACAAGAGTGTTCGGATCGATCCGCCTTTACCGGATCGATCCGACTGAAAGTGTACCCGACTGACAAAGATTACTAGTTCAGAGGCCGGATCGATCCGCCTTTTCGGATCGATCCGGCAAGTACAAAAACACGCAGTAAAAGAGATCTTTTCTACTTTTGCTTGATAGAATTATTTCTATAAAAGGAAAGAGCAAAGCGACCTTGAACTTTGCTCATTCTTTCTTTCCTTCTATCTAGCTTAGTTTAAATCTCTTTGTCGAAATGTCTAACCGCTCCTCTCCTCGGTTAATAGTTACGAACCACATACGCTGATGGTGTGGTTCCCGGCGGCATGCCTCTTGTTTTCATAATAACGCCCCGAGACATCTAAATTTCGTCCGTTCTCCTATTCTCGATGGAGAAAGGCTTAAACATCGAAAAAATTGATCGGTGGGGACGTAATCTAATCCGAGGTTGCGGGTGGAAAAAGTTGATAAGGACTCCAGGAGGTCGAATAAACATTTCGATTGTTAGAGATTTCTTTGCGCCTCTCACTCGAGATAACGATGAGAGCCTCATCTCAACTTATTACGATTAGGGGAATCGTTATTTCATTTTCACCACCATCATAAATCAAATCTATCAAATCCCACCATGTACTTTTGATCGAAACCCACACTTCGAGTTTCTTTGGGAACTTGGGGATGCGATAATGTTGTAAATCGATCGCGAGAAGCCTTCGATTCAGATTTCCGTTGTTTGATCATAACTATGATTCCTCAACTCGCTTTACCCCTCATTTAAGCGGCGTGGAAACGCTTCATTAATTCTCGGATCTATCCAACTAGAGATTTTTATGGGGTTACGGATGATGAGATGTCGCCGTTGTATGCATTAGCGTGGGAGCATACATTGATCGGGGAGTTTTGATTTATAAGATCGCAATTAATTTTGCAAGAGAAAGACGTAATAGGGGAAGACCGCTACCATTTGCCTGGTTATCTCTCATCTTTGTGTCCAATCGAATCACGTGCTCGAAGTTTACTATCGACGAGATTTTTCCATCTCGTGATTCTCAGTTAGGATTACTTCCGGTGGATACTCCCGGATGTTCATCTACGGTTTGATAATCAGTTAGAAGTTTATGTTTTTATGTGATAGTCGTTTAAGTTGATCGTTTAATCGTTTTTTTTTTAGTTGTAATAGTTTCCTTAATGTTTAATATATATGTCATTTTCTTTAATCAAAATAATATATGGTTGCTAAAAATAATAAATAATAATCAAAATCATATAAAATTTTAATTTTATTTGCAAACTACTTTTTATTTACTCACTAAACATCGGGACGATGTCATTTCGTAAGTGGGGAGTGGAAGTAAGTTAGTAAATAAAAATTAAAATTTTCTTATATAAATTTATACTTAATTGCTCAATACTTAGTTTAATTTTTCTTGGAACAAAATAATTAGATAGTATATAATTAGTATGAATAAAAACAATATAAATTGGTAAGAATAGATTTTAATTAAGTAAAATAAATTAGATATATTATAAGTATATTATATATGTCAATTTTAGATCTTTATAAGATTTTAAGTATATATAACTATACATAAATATTATCAAGTAAGTTTCATATGAAATTTTAGCAAATATACTTATATTTATAATGAATTTTTTAGAATAATTTTCTTTGTAAAACGAAATATGAATATGGAATCGGATTAGGAATGATGAGATTTTTGACACCATAAAAAATTACCTCAACCTTGATTAGAGTGATCAAGACCTCACTCGATATAGCCATTTTTTTGATCATAACCGACCCTTGGCTTATTTTGGTCTACATTTCCTAAAAATCCCACGAGTTTGTACGCATTTTATGAAAGGAGATGATAGCACGAAGCTAAGGATGGCGTGATGAGGAAAAAAAAAAAAAAAAAAAAAAAAAAAAAAAAAAAGATATATATAAGAACGAAGCACCATATTTACAGAGAATTAATCGAATACTGTGTATCTTCCTTATCTTTGATCGATGGATATCGGTAGTAGCTTCCAATGATTTGAGTGCGCAAGAGGTGTTATCTAGAAACGCCCTATATCACTATGAGGTATAAAGCTCCCGATAAAAATTGAATCATAAGATTCAAGAATGATTACGAGTTTAAGGAAACCGGACTCGTAATTTTAGATCGAAAGAGTATTACTCCGATCAATCTTGATGAAGCAATGCTTGTAAATTTGATTTTCTACACACATTCACGCTTTTAGTTCTTAATATTGAAAAAAAGAAGAGAGCAAATCTGAAAAATAGTTGGAAAAGGAGATATTATTAATCGAATCGCTTTTGATCAAACGTGAAGGTGTAAAGACGCATTCGACTTGCCTCTTTCTCTTTTTGATTTCTTTTTCTATCTTTTCGATTAACCAATGTCCTATCCTAAAAAGTATTAGCCATCTTGTCAATTACTTGATTTAGTCTTTGATTCCAAATATTTCATATAAGTTGAGATAGGAAAATAATTCTAGAATTTTAATTATATTTATTGAGTAGATTTTGTGAAATTTCATTTGAATAATAGTTGATAAATAATTTATCAAAGTTATCTACACTTTTTATCTTATTAATTTCTAAGAAAGATATAATTAATATGTTTATAATATTGAAATGATATTTTACTAATTTAAAATTTTATCTACCACTTATATTATTTTTATCGTAATTTTTATATATTACCGCTTATTTTGCTCGAGGACGATCAAAGAGCTAAGTGGGGAGTAGTTGATGTGTAACATTTATATGATAAAAATTACGATGTTTTATATACGTTATCGACTATTTTTATATAAAATATAAGTAATTATAACAGATAATCTTATAAAATATTAATAGCTATGAATAAATCTAAATACTATAAAAATCTAGTAAAAATGATAAAAAGTTATAAATTTTGTACCGGGTTAATAACCGGAGTGTCGTGTCAGATTCACGTGGGTATTTTTGGTATTTTACAGACCTTAGGTAAACCAAGACCCCGAGTGATGACATTTTGTGGAGTAAAATCATATCTTTTGAAGGAATAAAGGAAGTGCCACGAGATTTAAAGTTCAAGTGGATCAATGGTTCGTGACGCCGTATCAAGTTATATTTTCGACGAACAAATGGCCCAGCAAAAAGGCATTTTCTGAAAAAGAAGTCTTCATGGAAGTTATAGATCTCCTCAAGAGCTTTCCAACGATCTTGAATTATGTCATTTGGAGATCCGTAACTCAAGTTATGATTTTATCAAGTTTCGGATTAAGATTGGAAAAAAATCTATCCGGATCGATCCGGATTTACCTCGGATCGATCCGAGGAAACATCATGATTAGACCAGCATGTGGCCCTGCAGAGAATATCCTGGGATAATATTTTTTATTCCCGGATCGATCCGCCCTTTCTCGGATCGATCCGTTGGGAAAAATCGCCTATAAATAGAAAGCAAGATTGCAGCACATAAGGAGGTACCAAATATATTTTCTTCACCTCTTTTTAGTAGTAGTAGTATGTATATATATAGGCCTTATGCCATAAATAAAGTAGTATCGTTATAATGCTCGAGAAATTATCAGAAGATCAATGTTGTTGAAGTTGTTGTAGCATCCGGAAGAATACAGCTTCTGATTCAATCGTTGTAATCGGGTAAAATTTCTAAAGTATTTATGTTTGTTTTGTCTGTTTATATTTTCGTATAATGTTAGTAGGCTAAATCTAATAACTAGCCAAAGTTATGTAATCGTTTTATTTCGATCTTTTCGGTAAAGGAATGTTGTCTAAGTAAAATTGAATAAAATTGAGTTAATTGAATCTTTTCCTATTGATAAAGTTTGACTTGAAAGAATTCATAATCTAATTATGAATTGACACCTCGTAATTAAGTTATGAACTCGTTAATAGAAAAACCGGAGGGTAAAATTGGCCGAGTGAAAACGTGACAACGGAACCCGCTTTCTACCGGGGCGATTTGTCCTAAAAGATGAATCTTATTAAAATTTGTACTCAAGATCGTAATAATGTTAAATTCATCGCTTTAATTGAAACTTAAACCGAAAGTTGAATCGCCCGGCCTTGACAACCGGAGCCTTTAAATAAAATTGACCGTTTGACGAACGGAATGACTCCTTTTTATTCAAAGGTAGAATCGTACTCGGGACCTGTTCAGAAAAACCGTAACAGTTGTGGACTTTGGACGGATGACAATGGACATATGACAATTTCACACACTAATGTGAGGAGGAATTGTTAACCTTAGGAGTGCACCGTTTCATTTACTCAATTGAACCTAAAGATCGAGCACATTCCATTCACTGAAAAGATCGTATAAATCAATTATATAAACTTTGGCTAGTTCTCTAATAATATATTTGGCATCTATATATTTATATCTATATATATACTTTGCAACTTATGCACATCTATATATATTTATATATCTATATATATTATATTAGAATAAATTTTAAATTACGCATTTATTTTATGTTAAGTAAAATAGTAGTTATCTGTGCTATAAAACTGAGATTTAGATTGAGTTAATAACAAATTTCTTTGGTGTTTAACCACACTTAGAAGAATTACAAAGTTCCCGAGGATACGATACTCGACTCACCATACTAGCACTACAATTTGACCCGATACACAATCGTCGGTTAAGGACTGGTATTAGCACTGTAAAAGGCCACACGCTTTTCTCGGCGCCGCTGCCGGGAACGACGCTAATTTCTTTTTTGTGTCTATGGTTACTACTTATATTAGCTCAAAATTTCGAGAATAAGTCAACACTTTTCTTATCTCATTTCTAATTTTATTTTTCGCCGGTACTTACCTTAAAGGTAAGTTACCAATTTTTTTACTACTATCAATTTCGTGTTATTTTCTATTTTCGTTAGTTGATGACCGAAGTGGTAAGGCCCCACTCACTCCTTATAAGCCTGACATAAACACTTACGAAAAAGGCGCTTAAGAGTAGAGAGAAAACGTGGTCATACTAGTCGTGGAAATCGACTAATCATCTTCAAACGTAAATACGAGAATGGTCAAATCGGTGATGAAACACCGAACAAGTGGTGGAACATGCTCTAGGGCATGGACAAAACCTCGTTAACCTTAATAATCAAAATAATAATAATAATAGAAATAATCGTAATCGGAACCGTAATAATCGTAACAACCCAAGAAACCCAAGGCCTATCTCGTGACCAAAGCATAAGAAGAAATCGGACTAATAATCCCATACTTTTACCTAATGAAGGAGCGAATAATTTTTGAGATTAAATCTCATCTTTTGGTTTAATTGACGCAAGAGCCCAATTCCTAGAGAGAAGATGATGAAGATCCGCATCATCATCTCTATCTTTTGAAGAATCAGGCAATACAACCAAAAGTCAAGGTGCTCACAAGGAATTAACAAGGATGACTATGTTTCCTTTTTCTCTAAAAAGACGAGCCCGAGATTGGTTTATGTCTCTTCCACATCATTCACTTACAAGTTGGGAGGAGATTCAAACCGAATTTCAAACAATACTTCACTCCTGGACGGAATTTGGAATTAAAAGTCGAGGTTGCTAATTTTAGACAAGGATCTCAAGAAACGCTGGGAATGCGTGGGAAAGATTTAAAAATTGTTAAGAGCGTGTCCCGACCATGGTTATTCCTTAGACATGCAAATTCAACTTTTCTCGTCAGTAAATTAAGAAAAGATTCACGGTCGATGTAGACCATGCATGTGGTGGTTCTTTAATGATGAGTGAGGCTCAATTAGTTTACGATGCCATCGAAAAGATTTCCAAAAATAACAGAATGTGGGAAACCGGTTCTAGCACCGTAAAAGTAGCTTTTGCAGAGAATGTACGTCTAATACGGAAGTTCTAGCACATTTAGAAAATTTGAGTAGGAAATTTGATGGATTACAATGAATAAGAACCAAAGTTCGTAAAATAATACACCAACCGAATACTCAAATCGTGATAAAATACCACTAGGGATTGAAGAACCGACAGGATACTCAAGAGAGGAGGTGAGTTTTTTCAAAGAAAGATAGAAATTTAAACAATGCTTACTCAAACTCGCTCAATGCTATTAGAAGAGATCACCCTACTTATCGATGGTCTCAAAACCCTAGCAAGCAAGGACAACCGCCCGATCAGATTTCATATAGGAACTTGAATAATAATCAAGTTTATCAAGAAAACACATCTAATCGAATTTACAATCATTACCTAGATCCTATCCTCAACATACCACTCAAAGTATACCAAGAACTCAAAGTTCTACTCAACCTGCAGAAGGAGTTGAAAAATGGGAAAACTAATGGAAAATATGATGGGTGTAGTATCTACTCAAGCTAAAAATATAGAAACGATGGTGACTTCTATTGGTACAAATACTAAGGACATGAGTTCAATGAAAACATCTATGAGTGGACATGATACCAGGATGAGAACGATAGAAGCCTCATTAAGGAATATGGAAGATCATTTGAGTAGGGAAGGTGAACGTAATAACAAAGCAGACTTCGTGAGGATTACCAAGTAACACCGAAAGGAACCCAAGAGAGGTAAATGTTGTAGTTACGAGAAGTAGGAAGCTCAGTGGAAGTAATGGAGTTGAAAACTTTGGGAATAATGAAGTAGAAGATGACTTAGATGGTAAGAATGATAAAACTAAAGATGAACTTGAATTTACAGATGAGGAAGAAGAAATTATAGACAATTTCTTGAAAAGAAATAAAAGTTCGGAACCTGAAAGTGAAAGGGAAAATTGGGTAAAAATCCCTAAGATTCTGAAAGATCCCATGGATAAAGATTTAAGGACTTTATTTAAGGAACATGTTAGAATGGAAAATAATGAAAACAAGGATGAAAAACAGGAAGAAATGAAGGAATCTGAAGTAGAGATTGATTCAGGGAACAATTTAAAAGAAAGAATTCAAGAACCTGAAACATGGCGACTGAGTAATACTCAAAGGTTTAAGGAAAAAGGAAAAGAGAAACTGACAAAGGAGCCAAGGGTCATAGATCTAGAATCTTTACCTTACCCTCCTAAAGATCAAATCAAAAAGGCAAAAACTGATAAGAAGTATGCTCGTTTCCTTGACACTTTTCGTCATATTCAAGTTAATATCCCTGTTATCGACGCTCTGATTAATATACCTGCTTATGGAAAATTTCTGAAAGAAATTTCACAAACAAGAAAAATTAGAGGAATATGAGAACATATGCCTAAATGAAGAATGTTCCGCACTCGCAAAGATAAGTTACCACCTAAACTAAAAGATCCTGGTAGTTTTACCATTCCGTGTGAAATTGGAGGATTTTGCATTTAAGAAGGTCTTATGTGATCTAGAGCGAGTATAAATCTCATGTCTTATGAGGATTATAGAAAGTTAGGCATAGGAAAGCTTACTAAGATCGAAATGACTCGCAAATGGCGATAGATCGATTAAGTACCCTAAAGGAATTATAAAGGACATATTGGTTAAAGTAGACAAATTCTATTTTCCAAGAGACTTTGTAGTTATGGAAATGGAAGACGGTTATTCAAAGACCTCTTATTCTAGGTCGCCCATTTCTAGCTACAGGAAGAACTTTAATCGATGTTCGTAAAGGAGAATTAATCTTAAGAGTCAATGAAGACGGTTACTTTCAATATTTTCAAAGCTATGAATCATGCATCATCGAATCATGTTCTTTTATAGAAGATATTCATTCTGGTCTATGATAATCAAGCTACCAACTTTTGAAGACAGATTAGAAGAATGCTTAACTCGTCTATCTATAAAGAAGATGAGGAAGACATTGAAATGAAAGAGATAATTCTTTCTTTAGATATGTAAAGTTTTACCTTTAAACCACCATGGCATAAGTACTTGGAATTAGAACTAGAAGGACCAGGTTCTTAAATCGTCAATAAGATCCGCCAAAGAACCTGGAATTGAAATCATTACCTTTAAATCAAATATGCTTTTCTTGAAACCGATAATCTATTACCGATTATTATTTCATCAACTTTAATCGAGCAACAAGAAGATCAATTACTTAGAATGTTGAAAAAGCATAAGAAAGCTTTTGGATGGACAAAGATTGTCGATATTCGAGGTATTAGCCCCGAGATTTGCGCTCATAAGATAATTTCGAAGGAAGATGCTAAGCCTTGTATTCAACCGCAACGCCGCCGCCCAACCCAAATTTGCAGTTAATTGTTAAGAAAGAGGTCATTAAGCTATTAGAGATGGGAATAATTTTTCCCATATCGATAGTGAATGGGTAAGTCCAACTCAAGTGGTACCAAAGAAAGGAGGTTTCACAAAGTGAAAGAAAATGATAGGAATGAATGGATTCCAACAAGAGAAATTACAAAGTTATCGAATGTGCATTGATTTTAGGAAACTAAATGATCATACTAAGAAAGATCATCATCCACTTCCATTCATAGTTCAAATGTTGGAACGGTTAAGTGGTCATAAATATTCATGTTTCTTAGATGGTTATTCAAAGTTATTTACTGATTTTCATTGCAAAGCAGGAGATAGGAGAAGACTACTTTCACTTGTCCTTATGGAACTTTTGCGTATAAAAGAATGCCGTTTGGTTTATGTAATGCTCCAATACGCTTCAAAGATGCATGATGGCTATATTTTCCGATATGGTTGAGAAATTCTTGGAAATTTTTATGGACGACTTTAGTGTTTACGGAGATTCTTTTGGTAAATGTTTATCGCACTTAGAAAGAGTGTTGCAACGTCATGAGGATACCAATTTAATTTTAAACTCGGGAAAAATGTCATTTAATGGTATCGTAAGGAATTGTTCTAGGCCATCGAATCTCGAAATAGAATTGAAGTTGATAAAGCTAAGGTTGAAGTAATTGAAAATTACCACCACCGTTAATCTAAGGACTCTAAGAGGATTTCTTGGACATGCAGGATTTTATAGGAGATTTATTGCAGATTTTTCAAAGATAGCAAAGCCTCTAAGTCATTTGCTTGAAAAGGAAGTACCTTTTAACTTCGATAGTAAATGTGAGGAAGCTTTTCGGACCTTAAAACGAGATTAACTATCGCACTGGTGCTAATAGCACCGATTGGAATTTACCGCTTGAGATTATGTGTGATGCCGTTGATTTAGTCTGTAGGAGGAGTTTTAGGACAAAGATATAACAAAATTCTCAAAGCTATTTACTATGCATCACATACGTTAAATGCAAACTCAACCGAACTATACAACTACGTAAAAGAACTCTATGTAATTTTTGCCTTAGATAAGTTTAGATCGTATATTGTTGGTTCTAAGGTAATAATTTATACTGCACCATTCAACTTTGAAGTATTTAATGAGTAAGAAAGATGCGAAACCACGCTCTTCTTAGATGGATTCTCTTACTTCAGGAGTTTGATATTGAAATTAAAGATAAAAGGAAGTGAGAATGTAGTAGCAGCATCATCTAAGTAGAATGGAAATGATGAAGAAAAGTGGAATAGAAATTAAAGATTCATTTCTCGATGAACAACTTTTTAGAATAGATACTCCTTCAACCATGCAAGCTTATTAAAGAATAGAATTCCTTCTAAGGAAATGTCACCTGGTTTGGAGATATCATTAATTACTTAACTCGTGATTATATTCCGTCTCATTGACTTGGCAAAGCAGAAGAAGAAATTCTTTTATGACTTAAAATTTTATTATGGGAGGAACCGGACATTTTCCGTAAATGTTCGGATGGGATAATCGTAAAGTGTGTGCCTGATAATGAAATTTTAAGTATTTTATCATTTTGTCATGATCGTGAGGCAGGAGGTCATCATGGAGGTTGGAAAACCGCTTTTAAAGTTTTACAATGTGGTTTTTATTGGCCTACGCTATATAGAGATGCTTATAAGTATGTCAAATCTCGTGAATCTTGTCAAAAATGGGGAAATGTATCTAAAAACATGAAATGCCTATGCAACCTATTTTAGAATGTGAGTTATTTGATGTTTGGGGTATAGATTTCATGGGACCATTTCCTATATCTTTGGAAAAGATTTATTCTAGTAATGGTAGATTATGTTTCAAATGGGTAGAAGTCAAGCTCTTCCCACTAATGATACCAAAGTTGTCATACGATTCCTTAAAAAGAATATATTTACACGTTATGGCATTCCGAGGGCAATCATTAAAGTGATAGAGGTTCACACTTTTGTAATAGACCATTTACCAAGATAATTGAAAATATGGTGTAACACATAAGTTAGAACGCCTATCATCCGCAAACCAATGGTCGCAGAGGTGTCTAATAGAGAGATCAAAAGAATTGTAGAAAAGACAAAGTGGATTCAAATCGAAAAATCGGGCGCTTAAACTAGACGATGCATTATGGGCATATAGAATGCCTTTTAAAACACCAATTGGTTGTTCTCCTATAAGTTAGTTTTTGGTAAGTCTTGTCATCTCCTGGGCTTGAGTTAGAACACCGAGCCTTCGGGCTATTAAATTTTTGAATTTCGATCCTAAGGTCAGCCGGTGATCATAGATTGCTTCAATTGATGTAACTAGAAGAATTCCGCCTCGATTCTTATGAAAACGCTTTCGAATCTACAAGTGAACGACGAAATCCTTTCACGATAAGAGAATCTATAGTCGTGAGTTCCATGTAGGTGATCGAGTGCTCTTGTACAATTCACGCTTAAAGTTATTTCCAGAAAGCTTAAATCAAGATGGGACAGTCCATTTAAAGTAACCAGAGTTTACAAACTCGAGTCGTTGAACTAATCGATGGAAATACAACTTTTATAGCCAATGGCCATAGAGTAAAGTTATTTGTGGAAGGAGAAGGAACCAGACCGAAAGAAGAAATAATGCTACTAATCGATCCTCCGACAAAGTAAAAAGCAGAGAAATCAAGAAACTGAAAAGCAGGAGTTAAACTCTCATTAATACCAGTGCTATCTATCTTTACTCTACTTTTATGTGTTTTATTTATGTTTAAAGTAGTTTCGCTTTTACCGGATAGACGTAAAAGAACCTGGATGTCTTTTTTAGATAGAATAGGAATTTTTATGTTGCTTTTGAAATTAGGCTTGGATAAAGATGTCGCGTTTAAAATAGAAGCTTCGCTTTTGAGAAAACAAGCAATTGTTGAGAGAGATCGATCGAAAGAAATATGTAATGGAAAATCGAGAAGTTCGATAAAGAGAAGGGCAAAGTTTTTAAGAAGGTGTAGTAAGTTGTGGAAAAAGTGAGCATGAAGGAAATGTAGGAAAGCACAACCAAATCCTGTGATGAGTGTTTGAATGTTGTTAAGAAGGAACGATTAGGTGGTTATCCTAAAATCCCGATGGAGATCAAAGGAAAATTCGAACGCCTCATTTCTTAAGGTTAGGTTGATAGAACGTTACGCCGTAACTCTGGAAGATTTGAAGTATTGGAATTAGGACCTCGTGAATTTTGTAATATTTATAAAATTTTTATATAACTTTTGAAAATTTTATAAATAGGATCTTTATGAAATTACTTAAAAGTTTTATAAAGTTTTTATAAAAGTTTTTTTTTTTTATTTTTGTAGAAGTTTTATTAAGTTTTAAAGCAAAAAAAAAAAAAAAAAAAAAAGTGGTCGGATCGATCCGACCTAACCCGGATCGATCCGAACTGAAAAACCTAAAAAGTGGACGGGTCCCTTCTTCTTCTTCTTCTTCTTTATTTTTCTCAAACAGCCGCCCCTCCCTCTTCCCCCAACTCGAATTTTTTTTTCTTCAAATCATCACACAACATCACCATTAAACTACCCCAACTCTTAAACTTCTAATTTGCCTCTACTCTCTTCAAATTTTCATCTAAATTGAAGAATTTTTCAAGGGAAGCTTCAACTTTTATTCCGTAAATTTCCATCTTTTCCGCCAAATTTCAACTTTTTAAGCTTTGTAAGGTAACATTGTAGTCACTTATTTTCTTAATTTCGCTTTTTTTTTTTTTTTATGCAATTTTTTATTTTCAACTGCTTTTGTCACTCACATTTGTAATCGTTGTTTTGTGTTGTTTTGTTGTTTTGTGTTGTTTGTTATTTTGTCATTATCGTAGAATGGCCGAATCATCGAAAGCTAGTAAAAACGCAAACCGCATATCCCTACCCAAATTCCAGCTTATAGAAACTAGGCCTTTAATGTAAGAAGAATTGGCGTTAGTTTTGAAAGAACTGCTGTCATTGCAGCCTAAGAAAGCATTGAAAATAAATTTGGACAAGTGTTTAGTTGCAATAGAAAGGGCTTAGACTTCAAAGATTTGGGAAGGAGGTAAAAGATATTTTTGAAAGGAGGCATTGGATGGAATTAGCCGCTTTAAGGTCGGGAGAAATTAACACCACCTTAGTATTTGAATTTTATTCTCTGGTAGCAACTCATAATGCTACGGATGAAGGTGAGTTAACCTCTCACAACCTCGAGAACTAGGATAAATGCCGCTTACTCCTCACATTATAAATGCTATTTATGGTATTCCCGATATACCGGAGAACGAGGATTATTATACGCTTTGGAATTTGATGAGCCAAGCAGACTTTGATCATATTGTTGCGGTAGCCTGTAATGAGTTAGATCCCACTCGCTGCCTGGCATGAAAACAGTTTTCCTATGGGAAATGTATCCGGATATGAAAGCCATTAAACGCTTTATTATTCACACTCTTTACCCGACTCGGCATTTTACATCTTTTGGTAAAGAGGATTTGTGTATTGCTTGGGCTATAGTTAATGATGTACTGTGGATATAGGCAGAGTAATGTGTGGCGGCCAAGGAATTTGCCTCGATCGCTAGACCAGCAAATACACATGCCTTTTCCGTGTTTTATTTCTTCCTTGTGTCGCCGACAGAGTCCTTGAGCTCCCAAATGATAATTTGATGATGGTGGATGACACACTTATAGGTCCTAGTTTACCACTTAGGCCGGCAGAAGAATAAACTTTTGGACCCTAACCGCCAACGACTCACTTACTCCATCCACTCTCGCCGTCCCTCCTTCATCCACCAAACTCAAACTCATTTCCGAATACCATCACTTACTTACATGTTTCAATCCATGGCCTATGATGTTCATCGTGCTAATGCCAATATGGCTGTTTTTTTGCAGAAAGGAATAAATTATGGTCTCAAGATTTACGCCAAGGCATACGAGGTTTATATCAAATGAATATACTTGCAAAACCCTACCTATGCCGAGATGGATATTCCGCAATGCCAAACCCAACCTTATACCTTGCCCGATTTCATTCCACCGATGCCACCTCGCCGATTTCCAACAAATGCCACATTCTTTTGGATTTCAAACTAGTGGTGTAGAGATTTTTCGATTGTGTACTACGGCAAATGCGACATCGTAATGGATCGATCTCGATCATTTGGCCATACCACGACGAGATGGGGAAGCACTTTTTTCCGATATCACGAGAGAGATGAGCTCGATGGGACTAGATAGTTCAAAAGCGGATGTCAACTTATTTTCAAGATCCATCCCAAGAATCGACCCGCTCTCAAGCTATGCCAAGTTCAAGCCACGCCGAAATGAGTGATGAAGAGGAGTGATTTTTAAACATTCTATGATTTTTGACATTGAAACATTTTATTTTTCGTGATAATTTCGTTTTGTAAAATTTTAGGTTATTTTGATTTTGGTTGGATTTTATTTTTAATACGATCTTCATGTTTTCGTTACATATTATGGTATTACGATCGTAGTAAAATTTATCGCTTTAATAAAATGAAAATGAACCAAAAATAGGAAGAAAACTTGTCCCCTAGAAAAATCTAGACATTTTACAAGCAAAATCAACTCTGTCCGTGAACAGTAGTGTTCCGGATCGATCCGGCCCTTTACCGGATCGATCCGACCTGAGTGTACCGACCGACAAAGATTATTAGTTCAGAGGCCGGATCGATCCGCCCTTTCTCGGATCGATCCGCAAGTACAAAAACACGCAGTAAAAGAGATCTTTTCTACTTTTGCTTGATAGAATTATTTCTATAAAAGGAAAGAGCAAAGAACCTTGAACTTTGCTCATTCTTTCTTTCCTTCTATCTAGCTTAGTTTAAATCTCTTTGTCGTAAATGTCTAACCGCCTCTCCTCGGTTAATAGTTACGAACCACATACGCCTGATGGTGTGGTTCCCGGCGGCATGCCTCTTGTTTTCATAATAACGCCCCGAGACATCTAAATTTCGTCCGTTCTCCTATTTCGATGGAGAAAGGCTTAAACACCTGAAAAAAATTGATCGGTGGGGACGTAATCTAATCCGAGGTTGCGGGTGGAAAAAGTTGATAAGGACTCCTGGAGGTCGAATAAACATTTCGATTGTTAGAGATTTCTTTTGCCTCTCTCATCGAGATAACGACAAGAGCCTCATCTCAACTTATTACGCTTAGGGAATCGTTATTTCATTTTCACCACCATCATAAATCAAATCTATCAAATCCCACCATGTACTTTTGATCGAAACCCACACTTCGAGTTTCTTTGGGAACTTGGGGATGCGATAATGTTGTAAATCGATCGCAGGTTTTCGCCAGATTTCCGTTGTTTGATCATAACTATGATTCCTCAAACTCGCTTTACCCTCATTTAAGCGGCGTGGAAACGCTTTCATTAATTCTCGGATCTATCCAACTAGAGATTTTTATGGGGTTACGGATGATGAGATGTTCTTTGTTGTATGCATTAACCGTGGGAGCATACATTGATCGGGGAGTTTTGATTTATAAGACCGCAATTAATTTTTGCAAGAGAAAGACGTAATAGGGAAGACCGCTACCATTTGCCTGGTTATCTCTCATCTTTGTGTCCAATCAATCACGTGCCTCGAAGTTTACTATCGACGAGATTTTTCCATCTCGTGATTCTCGATTAGATTACTTCCGTGGATACTCCGGATGTTCATCTACGGTTTGATAATCGCTAAGTTTATGTTTTTATGTGATAGTCGTTTAAGTTGATCGCTTAATCGCTTTTTTTTAGTTGTAATAGTTTCCTTAATGTTTAATATATATGTCATTTTCTTTAATCAAAATAATATATGGTTGCTAAAAATAATAAATAATAATCAAATCATATAAAATTTTAATTTTATTTGCAAACTACTTTTTATTTACTCACTAAACATCGGGACGATGTCATTTCGTAAGTGGGGAGTGGAAGTAAGTTAGTAAATAAAAATTAAAATTTTCTTATATAAATTTATACTTAATTGCTCAATACTTAGTTTAATTTTTCTTTGAACAAAATAATTAGATAGTATATAATTAGTATGAATAAAAACAATATAAATTGGTAAGAATAGATTTTAATTAAGTAAAATAAATTAGATATATTATAAGTATATTATATATGTCAATTTTAGATCTTTATAAGATTTTAAGTATATATAACTATACATAAATATTATCAAGTAAGTTTCATATGAAATTTTAGCAAATATACTTATATTTATAATGAATTTTTAGAATAATTTTCTTTGTAAAACTAAATATGAATATGGAATCGGATTAGGAATGATGAGATTTTTGACACCATAAAAATTACCTCAACCTTGATTAGAGTGATCAAGACCTCACTCGATATAGCCATTTTTTTGATCATAACCGACCCTTGGCTTATTTTGGTCTACATTTCCTAAAAATCCTAACGAGTTTGTATGCATTTTATGAAAGGAGATGATAGCACGTGTTTAAGGATGGCGATGCCGAGGTGAAAAAAAAAAAAAGAAAAAAAAAAAAAGATATATATAAGAACGAAGCACCATATTTACAGAGAATTAATCGAATACTGTGTATCTTCCTTATCTTTGATCGATGATATCGGTAGTAGCTTCCAATGATTTGAGTGCAAAGTAGGTGTTATCTCTAAACGCCCTATATCACTATGAGGTATAAAGCTCCCGATAAAAATTCGAATCATAAGATCTCAAGAATGATTACGAGTTTAAGGAAACCGGACTCGTAATTTTAGATCGAAAGAGTATTACTCCGATCAATCTTGATGAAGCAATGCTTGTAAATTTGATTTTCTACACACATTCACGCTTTTAGTTCTTAATATTGAAAAAGAAGAGAGCAAATCTGAAAAATAGTTGGAAAAGGAGATATTATTAATCGAAATCGCTTTTGATCAAACGTGAAGGTGTAAGACGCATTTGACTTTTCTCTTTCTTTGATTGATTTTTTCTATCTTTTCGATTAACCAATGTCCTATCCTTAAAAGTATTAGCCATCTTGTCAATTACTTGATTTAGTCTTTGATTCCAAATATTTCATATAAGTTGAGATAGGAAACTAATTCTAGAATTTTAATTATATTTATTGAGTAGATTTTGTGAAATTTCATTTGAATAATAGTTGATAAATAATTTATCAAAGTTATCTACACTTTTTATCTTATTAATTTCTAAGAAAGATATAATTAATATGTTTATAATATTGAAATGATATTTTACTAATTTAAAATTTTATCTACCACTTATATTATTTTTATCGTAATTTTTATATATTATCGCTTATTTTGCTTTATGACGATCAAAGAGCTAAGTGGGGAGTAGTTGATGTGTAACATTTATATGATAAAAATTACGATGTTTTATATACGTTATCGACTATTTTTATATAAAATATAAGTAATTATAATGTATAATCTTATAAAATATTAATAGCTATGAATAAATCTAAATACTATAAAAATCTAGTAAAAATGATAAAAGTTATAAATTTTGTACCGGTTAATAACCGGAGTGTCGTGGTCGATTCACGTGGGTATTTTTGGTATTTTACAGACCTTAGGTAAACCAAGACCCCGAGTGATGACATTTTGTGGAGTAAAATCATATCTTTTGAAGGAATAAAGGAAGTGCCACGAGATTTAAAGTTCAAGTGGATCAATGGTTCGTCGACGCCAGACGTTATATTTTCGACGAACAAATGGCCCAGCAAAAGGCATTTTCTGAAAAAGAAGTCTTCATGGAAGTTATAGATCTCCTCAAGAGCTTTCCAACGATCTTGAATTATGTCATTTGGAGATCCGTAACTCAAGTTATGATTTTATCAAGTTTCGGATTAAGATTGGAAAAATCTATCCGGATCGATCCGATTTACCTCGGATCGATCCGAGGAAACATCATGATTAGACCAGCATGTGGCCCCGCAGAGAATATCCTGGGATAATATTTTTATTCCCGGATCGATCCGCCCTTTCTCGGATCGATCCGTCGGGGAAAAATCGCTTATATAACAGAAAGCAAAGATTGCAGCACATAAGGGGGTACCAAATATATTTTCTTCACCTCTTTTAGTAGTAGTAGTATGTATATATATAGGCCTTATGCCATAAATAAAGTAGTATCGTTATAATGCTCGAGAAATTATCGGAAGATCAATGTTGTTGAAGTTGTTGTAGCATCCGGAAGAATACAAACTTCCGATTCAATCGTTGTAATCGGGTAAAATTTCTAAAGTATTTATGTTTGTTTTGTCTGCTTATATTTTCGTGATAATGTTAGTAGGCTAAATCTAATAACTAGCCAAAGTTATGTAATCGCTTTATTTCGATCTTTTCGTAAAGGAATGTTGTCTAAGTAAAATTGAATAAAATTGAGTTAATTGAATCTTTTCCTATTGATAAAGTTTGACTTGAAAGAATTCATAATCTAATTATGAATTGACACCTCGTAATTAAGTTATGAACTCGTTAATAGAAAACCGGAGGGTAAAATTGGCCGAGTGAAAACGTGACAACGGAACCCGCTTTCTACCCGGGGCGATTTGTCCTAAAAGATGAATCTTATTAAAATTTGTACTCAAGATCGTAATAATGTTAAATTCATCGCTTTAATTGAAACTTAAACCGAAAGTTGAATCGCCCGGCCTTGACAACGGAGCCTTTAAATAAAATTGACCGCTTGACGAACGGAATGACTCCTTTTATTCAAAGGTAGAATCGCACTTTCGGACCTCGCTCGTAAAAACCGTAATAGCTTGTGGACTTTGGACGGATGACAATGGACATATGACAATTTCACACACTAATGTGAGGAGGAATTGTTAACCTTGTGAGTGCACCGTTTCATTTACTCAATTGAACCTAAAGATCGAGCACATTCCATTCATCGAAAAGATCGTATAAATCAATTATATAAACTTTGGCTAGTTTCTTCTAATAATATATTTGGCATCTATATATTTATATCTATATATATACTTTGCAACTTATGCACATCTATATATATTTATATATCTATATATATTATATTAGAATAAATTTTAAATTACGCATTTATTTTATGTTAAGTAAAATAGTAGTTATCTCTGTATATAAAACCGAGATTTAGATTGAGTTAATAACAACTCTTTGGTGTTTAACCACACTTAGAAGAATTACAAAGTTCCTCGAGGATACGATACTCTGACTCACCATACTAGCACTACAGTTTGACCCGATACACTGTCGGTTAAGGACTGGTATTAGCACTAGAAAAGGCCACGTCATTCTCCGTATAAATTAGTTTTTGGTAAATCTTGTCATCTCCTTGTTGAATTAGAACACCGAGCTTTATGGGCTATTAAATTCCTAAATTTTGATCCTAAAGCTGTTGGTGATCATAGATTACTTGATTAATGTAATCGAGGAGTTTCGACTGATTCTTATGAAAATGCTCGATCTACAAGAACGCACTAAAGCTTTCCATGATAAGAAAATCTATAATCGTGAGTTCCATGTAGGTGATCGAGTACTTTTGTACAATTCACGTTTAAAGTTGTTTCCAGGAAAACTTAAATCTAGATGGACAGGTCCCTACGACGTAACTAAAGTCTATAAGTCTGGAGCTGTTGAACTAACTGATGGAAAAACAACTTTTATAGCCAATGGTCACATGGTAAAATTATTCGTGGAAACTGAAGGGATACCTCAAACAGAAGAAATATTATTGCTTAACGACCCTCCAACGGATTAAGGAAGCAGGAATTCTAAACTCAGCCGATTACGGGTACTATCTTTCTAAATTCATTTTTATTTTATTTTATTTTATTTTATGCAATTTAAGTAGTTTCGTCTTTTACCGGATAGACGTAAAAGAACTGGAATGCCTTTCATAGATAGAATAGAAGTTTTTATTTTACTTTTAAAATTAGGTTTAGATAAAGATGTTGCCTTTAGAATAGAAGCCTTAGTTTCTAACCTGAACAAGGAACTGATACGCGAAATCAAAGAAAGAGATCTTTGTAATGGAAATTCAAGAAGTGCTATAAAGAGAAGGGCAAGATTTCTAAAGAGATGTAGAATTTGTGGCAAAAGTGAACATAATGGAAAATGTGGGACAAAGACAACCAAATCCCAGGATGAATGTTTGAATGTAATTAAGATGGGAACGACTAGGTGGTTATCCGAAAATCCCGATGGACAACAAAGAGAGAATTCAAACGCATCATTTCTAGGAATTAGGTTGATGGACCGTTATTATAGAAATCTCGAAGATTTAAGGATGATAGGAGTAGAATTAGATTAAATTTTAATTTTTATTTTATTTTTCAAAAATGTCATAAAAATTTTATGATAAACTTATTATTATATCATATATGGTTTATATGATAGAATTAAAATTTATCATACCAAAAATATTGTCTTTAAAAAGCTTTTATAAAAATCGTAATAATTTATTCTATCATTAAATAATTTTATGATTTTATAAAAATATTTTATGATACAATCTAAATTATTACACACAAAAAAAAAGAGAAAAAAGAAAGGAGAATCGAGTAATTACTAACAAATCGAGTCGATAGGAGTTCGATTCGATTCATTAGCTTTATAACCTAAAAATATCACACTTTCATCTTCATCTTCCTCATTTCTTCACCAAGGAGGCCGACCCCCACCCCTTTTCCCCTCTTCAAAAATTTCATCACTTTTCACCAAATTTTCTATCTCAAATTACTTAATTAATCATCTTCTCTTCCATTCCACTCCACAAATTCATCACCATGGCATAAAAGGATAGAATTTTTTCAAGCAAAGCTCCTCTCTTTTCTCTCAACATTTCGGCGGCACCACCATTTATTCCGGCAACTATCTACTCTTTCTAGCTCTCTACGGTAACTATATATATATATATATATATATATATATATATATATATATATATATATATATCAATCATTTCAATTTTTATCAAGCTTTTAATTTTAATTTTAATTTTTTCCTATAATTTGGTCTAAGTACTTGTTTGTGTTTGTTGTTTGTTGTTGTTTTGGTTGTTATTTTGTCATACCAAATATCGTAGATGGCCTCATCATCTAGAGAAGCTCTAAGAAAAGAAAACCAGATAACCTCAGTAGTAGTACCAGTTCATGAACCGCGACCTTAATCGAACTTGAAGAAACCGTTTCTTTTGAAAAACCGCTAGTATGGAAGCTAAAAATGCCTATGATGGATTTTTCAAGTAAGTGCGAGGTCACTTTTTAACGTGGTATGGATTTTGACTGCTTAGAGAAGAAGTGAAAAAAATCTTCCAAGATAGGAATGGATGGAAATTGCGATGGAACGCACTAATAACATAAATGTCACAATGGTAGCCGAATTTTATTCTGCTTTTATCTACATATGATAGGGCTACTCTTGATGATCTAGAAAATATCCTCTTAGGACAGCTTAATGTTTCCTTCAATCCTCGCCGTGATAAATTCTTTTATGGGTTACCCGAGATACTTGAGGATGATGATTATCAAACTGCTTGGAATTTAGAGACCGCCTGGTAGTCTACTAGCTAAATCATTTGAAGCTCAGTCGCTTTGATTCCACAAATAGCTTGGAAGGATAATAGGTTTCTTATGGAAGTGTATAAGGGACATCAGGGCTATCAAGCAATTTATAGGATATAATGTTAATCCTTCGACTCATCTCTCGTGCTTATGGTCGTGAGGATATTGTTTTGGCCTGGCTATGGTGCATGACATTCCAATAAATCTAGTGGAAGTTAATTTTTACCAAGGCATGTGATTTTGTAAAGAATAGAACTCGAGGAGGACGCCCCGCTGCTCCCTAGTCTTATTTCTCGCTTGTGTGATCTTCATGAAGTACCAAGATTACCTCAGATAGGATTATGTCACCTTTTGCTCCACTCATTGGCCGTAAACTAATCGCCTTGCCTGGCCGGTAGAATCAACTACAATAATCCCAACCGCCAAAGAACATCAACAACCACCACAAACCATCTCCTATTCATACATCTCAAGTTCCTAGGCAATCACCTCACCGCAGCCATTTCAGGCCGTAATAGCCAAGTAGAGGCTATGTTTCAAAGATATGATTCAAGCTCAGCTAGAATCGATGCTAATATAGCCTTAGCTTGTGAACAGAATAGAAAGTGGGCTAAAGACCTTAGGATTGGCCAAAGAGGTCACAGAGCTTTCATCAGTGCAATAGAACCCAGATATGCAGAGATTTCTACACGTTATCCTCGTGAGTCACCTGCACTCCATATACTATGCCGATTGATTCCACCTGCTCCACCACCGCTTTTATTCCAGACTATATGCCGTCATCCAGTAGGACAGGTAGTATGTTTACAGGTTCGTTTGATGCATCCATAGGCATGGGAGGAGTAACTTCAGTAGCAGATGTGACAGCAGGTCTCGGCTCATTTGGATTGGAAGGTTCGGTGACGATGACGACGAGGCAAACTCAGCTACATTTTTCAAGCTTCTACGCTGTGGATCCACAACAGCTTTAACTATGATTTTAGTACGACTCACTCTAGGGGCTGATTTTACTTCTAGTATGTTTGGATCTTTTTCGGCTCATTTTGACTCATCTTATGACGAAGATGAAGATTATGATGGAGATGAGTAGTTAAGTAAACTTTTCCTATTTTACGATGTACGACGATATACTTTGGTTTGATTTTTATTTTTAGACAATTTGATGTACTCGTGGTTAGTAAACTGCATGTAGCTTTTACGCTTTTTTTTTTTCGTTGTTTCGTATTATTAGAATTTTCCACCCTGTTTTAGATAAAATTACATACATTCACATCGAATAAACTCGATAGAGCATCTTGAAATGCAAAAATGCGGATCGAAAGATCAGAGCACCGGGCGCGCGCTGGATCGCACTGCCCGCACCGGTCTGGTGTTCTACCGACCTCATTCAGGTTGTTTCTTATCTATTTCTGGCACTTCTATAAAAGGAAACAGAGGGCTCACTCCTCAGCTTGCCAATTCACTTCTTAAGTCTCTCGTTTTCTTATAAAATGTCCGATCGTTCGTCAGTTAACAGTTATTCTCCTCCGCATACCCCAAACTCCGTCACTCCCTAATGCATTATCCGTTTTTCCACCCCATTCCTTACAATTATATGAATGAATCAAATCCAAACCCTTTTTTGAGTAATTTCAACCAATCACCGGTGCTGGTTGAAAGAGGTCTAAATTTTCGAAAAGTGGATAATTGGGCATTCATAAGAATGGACGCAGATGGGTGGGATTATTTTTGTCGTATGCCCAGAGGAAGAATTAATGTTACAATGGTAAGAGAGTTTTACTCGGTACTTGCAGAGGCTAGTACTGTAGAGTCGTTACAGTCTGTTACCATTAGAGGTACTGTTGTTCCTTTTACTTCTACCATAATCAATCAAAATTTTCATATACCACCACCCAAACATCACCTCTAGTCATTATGAGTATCGGTGGAGACTTGATACTATTGAAGGATTTATTAACAAATGTTCGGAATCTTATCAAGTTTTATTCCAACATTATGATAGGAAAGAGATGTCTCCACCGCCGCTTTACTTCCCCATTTGAGAACTCGGAAATGTTTCATCAATTCACGAGTTTATCCAATCGATGATTTCTCGGAAATCGCTGATGATGAATTGTTATCTTGTTGTATGCTATAACGAAAGCGGGGCAGTTATAGATCGGGGAATATTGATTCATAAAGCAATTGTTAGTTTTGCATTTGGAAGCAGATCGATCCACACCCTATGCCTTTTGCATGGTCGATTTTAATAAGTGTTCGTTTGGCTAGTGGTACCGGAAAGAGCGACAGATGAGTACTTTCCAGCTCGCCTACCTCAGGTAGGGCTACTACCAGTCGATATTCCGGGAGGATCTTCAAGTGGAGAAAATTAGATAGTTATGTTGGTTGTAAGGAAGGAATATCGTTAAAGAAGGTAATAATAATGGTAGAATAAATTAACTTAGAATAAATTAGTTCAATCATAACTTAGATTAACTTAGTTTTAGTTTTTTAGTTTATAGTAGTATTTAGTAGTTAACTTGTACTTTTTAATATTGTAATATATTTGTTTGTGTTTTTAATATGCTATGTTATATAAACGCTAATCTATATGACACGTAACAATATTCACCCGTTATAAAATTTATTTTATTTTCTAAAACCAACTTTTACTACTCATTACACATCGAGACGATGTCAATTCGTAAGTGGGGAGTAGAGATTGGTTAGTAAATAAAATGAATTTAATATATCAATTACTGATGCACTTAGTTTAATCAATCTTAAGGAAATAAACGAAATAATATATAAACATTATAATAAAAATGATATATTTGGATAGAATAAAATTTTAATTAAGTAAAGTAATCTCGATATATTATTTTTATATTATTTATATCTATGTTAGATTTTTATCAAAATCTTAAGTATGTATACCTAGATAAATAATATGAAATATTATTTTTATGAAATTAGACAAAAGTTACTTTTAATTATAATAAAATTTTAGAATGATTTTCTTTTCAAGACAAGTTTGAATTTGGAATCGGATTAGGAATGATGAGATTTTTGGCATTACTTTGACTAACTATGGCCAAATAAGCCTACCCGAACGTAATTTCTAATTTTTGTCCCCACCTCAGCCTTGCAGAGTGATCAAGACCTCACTCGAAATTAGCCATTATGATTAACTAGATATAACCGAACCTTAACTTAAATTGGTCTACATTTCCTTGAAATCCCACAAGTTTAGTATGTACTTATGAATAATGTGACGACATCGAAATTCAATAATGGTATATGTTGAGATTGGAATAAATATTATTCGGAAGGCAACTGCTTTCGTAAAAGTGTTATTCTCTAGAAAAAGAAAAAGTTGGAATAATTAAGTGATGATGTATCCGTCCTCACCTCATGACACTTGTAAGATAGTCGATTCTGGTAATGAGTTCGGATATGTTTGTTTGTTGTTAAAAAAAAAAAAAAACAGTGTCAGGATGTTACTGATCAAGGTATTTTTGATCAAAAGTTGAAGGTGTAAGCACGTACGACTTGCCTCTATTTTCTTTTGATTTCCTTTGTTATCCTTTCGATTAGCCAAACACCCCGAGCCTCGAACGTTATAAGCCATTTTGCCAACTACTTGACTTAGTCCTTGATTCCAAATTTCATACAATTGGCGATTACAAAGTTATTCTAAGTATTTTATTTTATAGTTATTAAGTAATTCATGTAGAATTTCATTTAGATAATATTTTATAACTAATTTATTAAGTTATATACACTTTTATTTTTTTTTAATAATCTTAGATAGATAAAATTAATATGATTATAATGTTGACAAAGATGCGTTACTAAGTTAGAAATTTAGTCTGTAAGAACTATATTATTTGCATTATAACAATTTATATATTATCGCTTATTTTGCTCGATGACGATCAAAAGCTAAGTGGGAGTAGTTGATGTATGATAAATATATAACCATATTATATGACTTTTTATATCGTATTTACGATAATATCGTATAAATTCTATAAAAATATATCTAAAACACATAAAAATCAAAATCATTATAAATAGATATTATCATAATAATTTTAGTAAAACTTATAGTTTTTATGATCAAAATTATCGTGGCTCGTGTTTTTGACTCTTTGTGGTACGTGTGATGGAAAATCAAGAATTAAAACCAAACAAGAAGAAACGGAAGAAAGATATTTTTCAAGATCCGCCCGAACCGAAAAAACCCGCCCGAGCCGGAATCTCTCGCCACCAAAGACACGGGACTCGCTGGGAGAGAATCTCCACTCACCGGGCGCAAGGCTGGTACTACACCGCCCGCGCCGCCTTGTGATGCACTCTATAAATACTCCTCATTTGCAAATTTTGATGGAGTTGTACCAATATATATATATCACTTCTATATATATATATATATTATCTTAATCTAGTTTGTAGTTCTCAGAATACCGTAAACGACACTCTGTCGAAATAATAATGTAGTATAAGTATCATTTTAGTACTTAGAAGGTTTATCAAGGCTCGTTGTTGCTAAAGGAGTTGCTATTTCCGGAGAATACGGCTCTGACACTACAATTGTAATCTGGTAACTTTTTAATGTATTTATGTTTGTTTGTTGTTATTAGTATCTATGTATTAGTTATAATGATATTAGGCTAACTCTATATCTAGCCAAGATATGAAATTGAATTAGTTTATCTTTTTAGGGAAATAGATGATGACTATGTTAAAATTGAATTAAAATCGATTATAATGAATCTTTTTCTATCTTGCAACGTATTGATAATATTCGGATTGACGTAATTAACCAAGATGAATCGCAACATATAACCTAACGATGAACCCACCGCAGAAGTTAGGATATGAGATAAAGGATAGAAAACCGGAGGTAAAATGGCCGAGTGAAAACGTGACAACGGAATCCTATTTCCTATCCGGGGGCGATTTGTCTTGGGAAAGATGAATCTTATTAAATTTGTGCTCAAGATCGTAATAATGTTAAAATCAACGGTTTAATTGAAACTAACACCGAAAGTTAAATCGATCCGCCGACAACCGGAGCCTTTTGAATAACATCGGCCGTCGACAAACGGAATAACCTCTTTATCCGGGGTAGATTTGTACTGCACTGCTCGCACTAACCGAGATTAGCATGGGGCGGTTGTGGAGATTGAACTATTGACAATTTGACATATGACAATTTCATACGCTCGTGTGAGGAGGAGTTGTCTAGTTTAGAGTACACCGGTTCATATATAATTGATTCACCTTAAAATAAGGAAAGATCAAGCACATCTATTTCTACTAAAAAGAGATACTTGATTCAAATGACATATTCTTGGCTAGTTTCTAATATATTACTAGTATTTATATCTTATATATTGTATTGGTAATTCTATATATATTTATATCTATATATATATATAAGTATTTTATATATTTATATATATATATTTATGTATCTATATATATATCTCTTTTAGTTTTATGCATTTATTTAATGGTTTAAGGTTACTAAAAGGAAAAGAAAATTACGACTTATATTGAGTTAATAATAGCTTCTTGGTGTTTAGCCACACTGAATTACCATACGTTTTCTCGAGGATTCGACACCGACTCACCACACTAGCACTACAGTTTGACCCGATACATCGTCGGTTAAGGATTTGGAATAGCACTAAAAGGCCACGCGGACATCTCATTGTAGCGATTTATGCAATGACGCCTCATTGTAGCGATTTATGCAGTTGACTTCTTATTGTAGCGATCTATGCAGTTGATGTCTTATTGTATCGAATTATGCAATCGCGTATTATTGTAACGATTTATGCAATGATTTGTTATGTTATTGTAACAATTTATGCATACCTTTGGTTGTAAAAATATGCATTTAAACCAAAAAACAAAAGAAATACAGCTTATTTTACAAAGTTATCGAAAATTTAAACCAACACAAATCAAATAAACCAACATCAATCAAATATTTAAAGATAACAAAGAAATAAAGTTACTTTACAAAGTTATCAAACGTGTGTATCAAGTTGTATACGCGTGACATCAATATCATTGCATCGCTTATCTAATTGTAAATACAAATATTAATGTCATCGCTTCGCACATCAATGTCAATGCATAAGTCATCAATGTCACCGCTTCGAGACATCAATGTCACAAAGAAAAGTCGCCAATGTCCCTCAGATCGACATTAATGTCATCGCGATAAGTCGCCAATGCCATCGCATAAGTCGCCAATGTCATCGCGATAAAACCTAACAATCGTGATCGGACCACTTCTGCTCTTGTTTTGCATTTCTCCAAATGTGGAGCTTTTAATATGGATAAGTACAAGTTTGGTGAAACTACAAAGACTCTTCACTATGACTCTTGTAATGGCCACACGCTTGTGCCCTCTCGATAATTGGATTCATTGTGGAATCCTCAATTCTCCTTTAACACGATCTTGAATGTTTAGCTTAATGTCCCCTCGCATCATTCATCAACGCCATCGATCGGACATCAATGCCACCGCTTCAGAATCAATGTCACCGCATAAGTCATCAATATCATCGCTTTCGTATATCAATGTCATCAGATCTAAAAATAAAATAAAAAACAGCAAGTCCAACGCTTCATCTTTTTTTTTTTCTTTTTTTCTTTTTTTCCTTCCTTAATTATAAAAAACAAAAAAAAAAAAAAAAAAAAAAAAAAAAAAAAAGAAAACATCAGCTCTCCATCCAGCGCTAGCTTCATCTTTTTTTTTCCTTCCTTAATTAAAAAAAAAAAATTAAAAAAAAAAATCAGCTCTCCATCCAGCGCTATCTCATCTTCATCTTCTTTTTTTTTTTTTTTTTCGACTAAATTTAATGCCCTTATAACTAAATAAGTTTTCTTCTTAAAATTAGAACGCCCTTATAACTAAATAAGATTTTGAGTCATTCTAAATGATCATTAAGTTTCTAATGACTACTTATAACTAATTTTGCCTTTTAAAAAAAACAATTCAATAAAAAAAATGTAATAGCATAACAATCATAGAAATAATTTATTAGATATAAAATTACGGTAACCCAAAAGTTTATCTCCCTAATTAATCATTTAAATAAATTTACCACCAAAAGGAATTACACTAAATTCATCCGGGAAAAAAAAATCAATCAATTCTCAAAAAAAAAGAAAAACAAAAAACAAAAAAAAAACCCACTCAATTAAAGGATTAATGCAATAGCATTAATCATCGGATGAAATTAGAATTAAACAAAATGTGTTTCTCCCAAAAAAAGTGTTTCTCCGTAATTAATAATTTAAATAAATTTAATAATTAATTATTAAAAATAAAAATTACGTTAACCCAAAAATCCCAAAAATGCACGTTTGATTTATTTTTTTCATTCAATCAAATCAAAAAAAGGATTAATGTAATAGCATAAAAAAATCTTAGAAAATCTTTAAAAAAAAATTTGCGTACAAATCTTATTTTTCAAACACAACCTATTGATTAGAAAAGATAATCATGTTAACCAGAGACATTTTCAAAGAAAAAATAATCACGTTAACCATAGATAGAAACCTTTTTAAAAAAACAATTCAATAAAAAAATGTAATAGCATAAAAAATAATTTATCACACATAAAATTACGGTAACCCAAAGTTTTTCTCCCTAATTAATCATTTGAATAAATTTACCCCAAAAAGGAATTACACTAAATCCATCCGCACCAAAAAAGAAATCAATCAATTCTAAAAAAAAAAACGAAAAACAAAAAAACCCACTCAAATAAAGGTTTAATGCAATAGCATTAATCACCAGATTAAATTAGAATCCATACTAAGTCCAATATATAATTAAACTTGCTAAAAATCCTAGAATACTATTATTAATCAAATCAATTGTTTTCAAAAAAACAAAAAAATCAAATCAAATTTACAATAAGTATTCAACAAATAAGTCACGTTAAAATTTACTTGAAAATCAATCAATAATGATTGTCGATCAAACCAAAAGGGAAATAAAAACTCTGTATGAAAGTGCAAACAAAAATATTGAATGTATTGGAAACAAAAAGCTTTGATTGGCCGTATAAATGGATTTGGCGAGAAGTCATTTTGAAAGGAAGAGATGAAAAGAATCCCAGTTAAAGGAAAAGTTATAAAAAAAAAAAGTAATAATAAAAGGATCGAGATTCAGACAAAAAAAAAAAAAGAAAAAGAAACCCTCTGACTCATATGTACAAATCAGAAGGAGAAAGGTATTATCTTAGATCGCTACTTAATCATTTAGAGGACCAACATTATTTGAAGATTTACTACAGGTAAACAACAATAAATACAATTGTTTGAAAGAAGCAAAGGTTTATTAGAATTCGACCAGAGCATCTCGAAATGCATAAATGAAGCTATTTCCTTTCAAACGCCTTATACATTAAGAAGATTACTTACACTATTAGTTTACTGTCAACCAACACACATTCGACAACTATGAGATATATATTTGGAACCAATGTCAGAAGATTTCATGTGAAATCGTACATTGTCACACAAATCAATTATGATGAATCTATAAATTATTTTCTAGAAAGCATAGGTAAATACTTGACGTCTTACGACTTTCCAAGTATACAAGAAGAATGCAACAACATTGTATAAAATATACAAAGAGAGGTTCGTGATGAATTGTCTATAGAGATTCCCTAAGAAAATTACATTTTAGAAGAAACATTAAATTCTGAACAACTAAGTATATTCCAAGAAATTCTCTATAAGCCTAATAGTGGCCATAATATTGATGGGCCTGGTGGCACTGAAATACATATTTATATAGGGCTCTGTAGAAAACCTACAGCAACAACCACATCAGGAGTTGCAGCTGAAATTATGCCTAGAGGCTGAACAATCAATCAATATTGATTGTCGATCAAACCAAAAGGCAAATAAAAAAACTCTGTATGGAAGTGCAAACAAAAATATTGAATGTATTGGAAACAAAAAGCTGTGATTGGCCGTATAAATGGTACAAATCCATCAGAAAGAGAAATGTATTATCTTAGATTGCTACATAATCATGTTATAGGACCAACATTATTTGAAGATTTACTACGGGTAAACAACAATAATTACAAATCGCTTTTAAAAGAAGTCGCACAAAGATAAAGGTTTATTAGAATCCACCAGAGCCTCCCAAAATACATAAATGAAGCTATTGCCTTCAAAAGGCCTAATACATTAAGAAGATTACTTACACTCTATTAGTTTATCACAACCAACACACATTCGACAACTATGAGATATATATTTGGAACCAATGTCGGAAGATTTCATGTGAAATCGTACATAGTCGGACAAAACAATTATGGTCAAAACTTTGGAATCTATAAATTATTTTCTAGAAATAGGTAAATACTTGACATCTTACGACTTTCCAAGTATACAAGAAGAATGCAACAACATTGTATAAAATATACAAAGAGAGGTTCGTGATGAATTGTCTATAGAGATTCCCCAAGAAAATTACATTTTAGAAGAAATATTTAATTCTGAACAACTAAGTATATTCCAAGAAATTCTCTATAAGCCTGATAGTGGCCACAATAGTGATGGGTCTGGTGGCACTGAAATACAAATTTATATAGGGCCCTGCTTGAATACCTATAGCAACAACCACATCAGGAGTTGAAGCTGAAATTATGCCAGAGTCCGATCGCGCCATTCACGTTTCAAAATTCCAATTAATGCGTATGAAACAAGTATGTGCAATATTCCAATGCGGGCGGAAATGCAGAATTACTACAAAAACAAACAAGCTTAATCATCTGGGATGAAGCACCCATGGCAAAGAAATGGGCAATGGAGACACTTGACAGAAGCTTAAAGAACGTCATGATAAATTCTAACGTGTTTGGAGGAAAGATGGTTGTATTTAGAGATGATTTTAGACAAGTTCTTCCCGTTGTACCAAAATGCACGATACTACAAAAAATAGAGGGAGGTTTGGTGAAGTCATACTTGTGGCCAATTATGGAAAAATTATACCTTTCCAAAAAAATGAGAGAAAGACGAGATCTACACTTCAACAAATTTTAATTAAGGGTGGGCTGTGGAAAAGAACAAACAAACACTAAAGGAGATCGACATAAAGTTACCAAAATAAATGATCATTGAATATAATGAAAACGATGATGAGGTTACGGAAATTCATTTAATAAATTCCATATTTCCTTCTATACATGAGACACATTCTCAGTAGAATACATTACAAGCAGGGCAATACTGACCACGACTAATGAACATGTTGATAAGTTAATGAAAATTTGATATCAACCTTTCCAGGTGAAGAATATTATTTCAACAGTTTTGATAAGACTATTGATGATACTGATGATAATTATCAAGAAGAACACTTTGACACCAAATGGATTGCATCCTCACAAATTAGTGTTGAAAAAGTATTCACCGAAAATTTTGTTAGGAAACTTAGATCCAGTATGAGGATTATGTAATGGTACAAAGATGATATGTAAAGGGTTCAAAGGAAAAGGGATTCATGCTGAAGTCACAGTATTGCAACATTATGGAAAACATGTTTTCATCCCACATATTCCATTCTCAACGGCAGAAAACGAAAAATACCCATTTTATCTTTCAAGAAAGCAATCATATTCGTCTTTGCTTTGCAATGATGATCAATAGAGCACAAGGACAAACGAAACCATTTGTAGGAGCTAATTTGTCTTGACCGATGTTCTCCCATAGACAACTATATGTTGCATTGTCAAGGAGAACTTCAATATCAACAACTAAGGTGTTGATCAAACCTAAAGAACAACTAGACAACACAAACAAATGTACAAAAAATATAGTATATAAACAAGTTCTACAGTCTGGTATGTAAATATTATATTCTTTTATTATCATTATTCATTTATTTTCATTAAGTAATTCATAACTACTGTATGAGTTCTTACAATTTTTAATGATCCAGTTTATGCTATGGAAAAGGATGACCCATCTTAATGAAGAATGAAAGCACACAAAGTTTTTACACTTATTAATGACCCAATTCTTGCTATGGAAGAGTATGACACATAAAGATTGAAAGAACACGGTATTGATAACTACATCATTAATTAAGCATTTTGTTCCAAAGTGGAATTATGTATTTCTATAAACTGCTATTGTATTATTTTATATATATTCCACTTCTTGCAATTTTATGTTCATCTTAAAATCCACAATAGTATCTGACGATGTCTGAAATCGTCACTAATTAAATTGGATATTTATGCAGGTAATTAGGCTTCGTAAGGATAAGCCGATTACTTGATTGGTGTATTTTGTGGATAATTATAGCTAAGACAATGTGATTTATTGCCCACGTACCCAGATTTTTTGTGATCAAACTATTAATGTAGTTCTGAATTTCTAAGGAGTGAATCATTGTTATATGATCCCCTTTCTAGAGAAGATGCCTTAAAGCATATGATTGAGGACATGACTGAGATTATGGGACGGTTTACGATTCGTGCTATAATTGAGTGGGAATCATGGAGCCATTGTTGTGGCAGTTATAGCCTGCTAAATAACCTGGTCGTTCATTTGCCCGAGCTAAGAGTTCAAGACCGAGGTGGTCCCGCACCATATCGCTGGAATGAGATATGGGAGGCACTGCATATCAGACTAAGACATCTTCATCGATGTTATCTAGAGTGTGAGACCTTAAATTGGCTGAACTTTTGTGGCTCATATGGTAAGAGGATCTGATGTAGCCCATTAGGTGTCACGTGCATGACGTCGGGTCATACCCACATCAAAATCCCACAGACGTGAGCTAGAACGGAGGTCATAGGTTAGGTCTAAATGGAGATGGCACGGCACTTATTAAGAGACGGGAACCCAATAGGTCTCTAACACAAATGTGCTTTCCAACTCTCTTTTGAAATTCAAATCTCCATTAACAAATTTTGAGATCCCGATTGACCTGCAACTTATGATACGTGCTAATCATTAAACCTTGTAATCAAGACGTCTTTAATCTTTATGATTTCACCATTATAAAATAAGAACTCCTACGATATGAATCTTTCTTCACTTTCCATTATAATCAATGTCCTTTGTTTTTCGGAGTATGCGCATTTTCAACAAAGTCATTAACACTTCTTCTTATGAAGAAACCGAAATCCTCCCTGAAATATCAATGGCTTTTATTGAAGGTTAAAGTACCTCAATTACAAAAGTTTCAAGTCCATCCGAAAGTCCTTGACCCATTTCAAAAGAAAGGTACAAACTCAAATAGGGCTATGGTAATACTTCGGTGTGGAGGATATTCGATCTTCCTTTACTAACGTTGCCATGGAGGATATTTTTCCAACTCATGATATCGAAATGAAAATATTTCGCCATCGCCGTCATCCGATAGAGGGCCATTAAACCAATCGAATGTTTTATAACCGCTTATAAAAACAATTGGTGAGAGGTCTCCGATTTCTTTTATTCCAACACTCATACATATCCAGAGATTTGTCAAGAGATTTTTTGAGTATTCATTCTTTTATGCACGTACTTAAACCAAGCGATGACGACTGCCTAAGTAGTTGACCGAATCCTTTATGGTTTATTTAGCGCTATCATACGTGTTTATAATGTTATGTTGTTAAGATTTTGTTTGTATTGAAGTTCATTTGACAATTGAATTTACAATTAAGATCAACTCATACAAGTTTATCATTATTCACTATACTATTATTTTACAAGTTAATTAAACAAGTACTTAACATTGTATAAGTTAAATTACGTTGTTACATTTCATTTAAAAATATATATCAATTTAACCAACACGTGCAACGCACGTGCATTTTGCTAGTATTAAAAAAAAAGCTGCAATTCAAAAAAAAAAAAAAAAAAGAAAAGAAAAGAAAGGAGCTAAGAAAAAAAATTAGAAAAATAAGAGCTTTCATGTTTATAATTATTATATAATTATGTGAAGTGCAAGTGGCTTGAAGCATTGAAGATTTATGGCATTTGAATAGTCGCTTTTATTCCTTGATGATACATGGTTTCACCTATATATTTTCCCTTTCCCCACCTTGTTTTTCTTGTCCCTTTCCCATAAACTATCAACAATACCCTTTTTTTTTTCTACTAATATTTATAAAAAAGAACTTCATGATCGATCAAAGAGTAATTTTATGTATCCTTCTTATATTCATTGTTTGAAGAACATACAGAGTTCTTGCACTAAGCTGCTGCAATCTCATTTTTTTTTTATAATTTTTTTTTTTATTACAGTTTCCGGTTTTTACCAACAGCTCTAGACAAATTCTACTACTACTTTGTCAAATTTAGACACGTTGCACGATTTTCTTTCGGAGAAACAATCAAAATTCAAAGTTGAAAGTTCTTGCCACATTAGTCCAAGTCTCTGACTTTTATTTTTTCCTACTCTTTCTTTTAATTTGCTGCTACTACTAATGAGAGGGACTTTCAAGCCTTGCTAGATATCAAGAATCATATACAAAGCGACCCTTTTCGAGTTCTGAATTCTATTCATTTCTGCAATTGGCAATTGGAATTACTTGCCGGAAAATATAATATCTGACTTATGTAAACAGACTATTTCCAGGGGGCTTCATATGGTCTCTGGTTGTTATGTCACATTCAATTACAATTGACTTATGTAAACAGATTATTTCCTTTGTTTACAAATGTCAGATATTATATTTTTTTTCTAAAATATAATATCTTTACTTTGTTTCCTTTGTTTCTAAAAGTCAGATATTATATTTTTTTCCCATTGCTATAAGTGGAGGATCATTAGAAGCTGAGCAGTTCAGCCACACCTCAATTTCATTTCAGCTCCTTTCTTTCACCTCTTGTCTTCTTTTTAATACAGTTTTATTATTCTGTTTTTTTTACTAACTCAATGGCAAGCAGAAATATGATCATCTGTCTATTAAGCTCTTATACTGTCTTTTTATTCATTGCCAGTACAGAAGTTCCTACTCTTTCTGCTTTTGCTACTACATCAAATGAGACAGACCTTTATGCCTTGCTAAGTATCAAGAATCATATAAAAAGTGACCCTTCTCAATTTCTGGATTCTTGGAATGATTCTCTTCATTTCTGCGATTGGCAAGGAATCACATGCGGAAAGAGACACAAACGAGTGACCGTACTCAACGTTTCATCACTCGATTTGGTTGGCACTCTTTCTCCTCCGTTGGAAACCTTACTTTCCTCAGAGACATCCATCTCAATGAAAATTCTTTCCACGGCATCATTCCACCAGAAATCGGCAGTTTGTTTCGCCTACGGTTTCTTGTTTTGGCCAATAACTCATTTGAAGGACAAATTCCAGCTAACCTTGGATCGTGCAAAAATCTTCAATTCATCCAATTATATAACAACAAACTTAGTGGAAGAATGCCTGATCAACTGGGTGATTTATCCAAATTGCAAGTACTTGCATTAGCCAAGAATAATTTCATTGGAAGTATCCCACCGTCTTTAGGGAACATCTCTACTCTTAAATCACTAGAATTATCTGAAAACAATTTAAGTGGGAACATCCCACATGAGCTTGGGAAGCTCGTCAATCTTCAATTCCTATCATTGCTCATAAATAAGTTATCGGGCTCTATTCCTCTTCCAATCTACAATATCTCATCAATTCAAATTTTTGAGATCTCATTCAATTATCTAACAGGTCAGTTGCCGGATACTTTGGGGTTGACACTCCCAAAGATGACAGCATTCATAGCTTATTCAAACAATCTCTCGGGGTCGATTCCATCAACATTATCCAATGCTTCAGATCTTGAATTAATAGATATTGGACAAAATATGCTTACCGGGCCAATCCCACGAAATCTAGGAAGGCTGCAACAGCTCCGGCTGTTGCAAATTTACGATAGCCCTCTACTAGGTATTGATAGAGATAATGACATTAGCTTCATTACCACCTTGACTAACTGCACCAACCTAGTAACATTGGACTTGACAGGAATTGAAATCGGAGGCATACTACCTGTGGAAATTTCTAACCTATCTAGAAAGCTTACATATCTTGGGCTAGACGATAATCATATATTAGGCAACCTTCCAGAGGGAATTGGAGAGCTTGATGGTTTAAATTTTTTTGGAGCCAGAAGTAATAATCTTTCAGGCAGCATTCCTCTCTCTATTGGCAAGCTTATAAACATGAAGCAGCTTTATCTTAATGACAATAAATTTATAGGGGAGATTCCTCCATCCATTGGAGACATTTCAGAGCTGCTGATTCTAGATCTAAGCCGAAATATGCTCACTGGTAGCATACCGCTTTCCTTCAGCAATCTCACTCAACTGCAACGATTAGATCTTTCTCAAAATCGTCTAAATGGATCACTTCCTAAAGAAGTTTTTAGTATGACCTCTTTATCACTTGAGCTAAGTTTACACCAAAACAACTTTACCGGATCGCTACCCTCAGAAGTGGGCAATCTGAAAATTCTGTTTTCGCTAGATGTTTCTGAAAATGAAATATCTGGCGAAATTCCAAAATCAATTGGTGGTTGTGAGATGCTGGTACAGCTTGGAATGGAAGGTAACTTCCTAAACGGAACGATCCCTTCATCACTAGGACAACTGAAAAGCATTGAAATTATGGATCTGTCGCGAAATAAATTGTCGGGGGAAATTCCAGCTTCTTTGGAAACGCTGAAATTCGTAAACTTTTTCAATCTTTCATTCAATAGATTAGAAGGTGAAGTTCCAAGAAACGGAGTCTTTGTAAATGCTAGTGCATTGTCAATAGTGGGAAACGAAAGGCTCTGCGGAGGAATAAAATCATTGAACATACCTGAGTGTCCTCCAAAAGATTCAAAAAAACATGGAAAGCTATCAACTCATATAATCATAATCCTAGTGATCTGTATCCCCATAGCCTTGGTTTCACTATTCGGATGCACATATGCAATTTATCAAACAAGAAAATCTAAAAGAGTGCCCTCTTCAACCTCTGCGTACGATAAACAACTCCTTCAGATTTCATATGCTGAAATATTGACTTCCACCGATGGCTTTTCTTCCGAAAACTTAATAGGTGAAGGAAAATACGGATCAGTCTACCGTGGAGTCCTCAAGCCAAGTGAGAAAGTAGTTGCTGTCAAAGTGCTTAAACTTCAACTGAAAGGAGCCCACAAGAGCTTCTTGGCAGAATGTGAAGCATTAAGAAACATTCGCCATATAAACCTTGCCAAGATCATTACTTCTTGTTCTAGCATAGACTTCAAAGGCAATGGTTTCAAGGCTTTGATTTTAGAATATGTCTCTAACGGAAGTTTAGAAGAATGGTTGCATCAAAATCCATCTATCCATGGGGATGAGAAGAAGTTAGGCTTGTTAGAAAGGCTAAACATTGCAATAGACATCGCAACGGCATTGGATTATCTTCACAATCATTTTGAAATCCAATCGGTCACTTGTGACATTAAGCCAAGCAACGTTCTCTTAGGCGATGATTTACGTGGCTTGGTGAGTGATTTTGGGCTTGCAAAATTTCTTCCAACAACTAATGATATAGAAAGCACCTCAATCGGAATCAGAGGAACAATCGGCTATGTTGCTCCAGGTACCTCTCTAACAAAATGTCTCTTGAAATAAATGTTCACATTAATTATAACATCTTTAAATTAAATCATAATTAACTGCTTATCTGTCCATAACATTCAATTCGTACAGAATATGGCATGGGAGGCAATGTATCACCAAAAGGGGACATATACAGCTTTGGAATTCTTTTATTGGAGATGTTCACGGGGAAAAGACCTACAAACACCATGTTCACGGAAGATTTTACTCTCCATAACTATGTGAAAACCGCTCTTCATGATCGTGTGGCTGAAATCATCGATCCACGGCTTTTGACAGTAGAGGATAATGAAGAAAACAGAAGCAACAACACTTCAACAAGGAATATCGAGTCGTGCTGCTTATCGATATTTCGAATAGGAGTTTCATGTTCTTCCGAAATGCAAAACGACAGGATGGATATCAATGATGCACTTATTGAACTACAACACATTTTGAATAAAATGTAGAATCTCCAGAATGCAGAATTTCTTAGTTACATAAACTTCCATCTTATTATAATAGGAGAAAATAAGGTTGTTATAATCTTCTTTTCCCAATTTTTTTTTGTGTGTGTGTGTGAGACAATTAAAAAAGGTTGATCCAGTTTTTGTTGATGAATGAAACACAATTCTTTGTTATATTCTTAACTAGGTGATTTTGATGAAAATGTATATTCTGCCTGCTTGCACATAACTTGTCCCAGTCTCAAGTTATCAGCTATTAAGTCATCTGGTGGGATCAGTAATGCAATCGAGTTTATTCTCTTCCTTTTTTTCTCTGAGTATCTCCATTCTTATTTCTGGACTTTTTGAGTATGTAGAGCGTACAATGTCTCTCCGTTCGGCTAATATCGTGCAATTTAGGGATTCAATGATCACTGATCCTGACCCTGATCCTAACTATGCTAAGTTCATAGAATCATTCAAACGTTTAAGCGTCTTTTTGTGGATCTAATTCATATAGCTTCCAAGATCCGTGATAGTAGCAAATCGTATTTCCAGAAGGTTGAACCTTAAGAGTAGTACGTGCTAGTTTCATAACAAATGACCATAACGCACTTTTAATGACCACAAATGGCCCCCCTGTATATAATACAGGTGGCCATATTCGTCGTTCGAGGCGGCTTCGTATGGGCCCGGTTGTTGCGTTTGATATATCCAGGAATCAAGGAAATAGTTAATAAAACGCTGCCCTGTGAAAGTGGAAAATAAAGCCTGATACCTTTCGTTCCGTGTATTATATAGACTTTGAAAGTGCCCTGAGGCCTTTAGATAGATTTGAATTGAATACTAAAGGCCTTTGATAAACTCAGATACATACGAGGTCCTTTCCGACCTTGTATAACAAACGATCCGAAATCAATTAATGGTAAGGCCTTTTGCAATACAAGGTTTGAGGCATGCATCATAGGAGCCTGAATAAAGCCGGAGAAGCCTTTGTTGGCCTATATATCCTGTAACAAAGCTGCAATCTCATTTTTAACAGTTTCTGATTTTTACCAACAACATGACTAGACAAATGGTATTATGAACACACTGATTTGTCAATTTTTAGATGAGAAGAATAAGGAGAAGTATTGTTTGGATGCTGCACGATTTTCTCTCGGAGAAACCATCAAAAATTCAAAGTTCAAAGACTTTGCCCATTTATTCAAAGTCTTTGTGGAAAATAAAGTGTTTTTTTGTGGAGTAGTGGAAAAAACACTAAACTGTTCTCTGATTTTTTTTTATTTTTTTCAACTGCTATAAGTGGAGGTTCATTAGAAGCTGAGTTCCTCACCCCAATTTCATCAGCCTTTCTTTCACCTTGTCTTCTTTTTAATACAGTTTTATTATTATGTTTTTTTTTACTAACTCAATGGCAAGCAGAAATATGATCATCAGTCTATTAAGCTCTTATACTGTCTTTTTATTCATTGCTGCCACAGAAATTCCTACTCTTTCTGCTTTTGCTACTACTACTAATGAGACAGACCTTCATGCCTTGCTAAGTATCAAGAATCATATAAAAAGTGACCCTTCTCAATTTCTGGATTCTTGGAATGATTCTCTTCATTTCTGCGATTGGCAAGGAATCACATGCGGAAAGAGACACAAACGAGTGACCGTACTCAACGTTTCATCACTCGATTTGGTTGGCACTCTTTCTCCCTCTGTTGGAAACCTTACTTTCCTCAGAAACATCTATCTCTATGAAAATTCCTTCCATGGCATCATTCCACCAGAAATCGGCAGATTGTTTCGCCTACAGTCTCTTGTTTTGGCCAATAACTCGTTTCAAGGACAAATTCCCGCTTACCTAGCAACTTGCAAAAATCTTCAACTCATCCAGTTACTTGGAAACAAACTTAGTGGAAGAATCCCTGATCAACTGAGTGCTTTGTCCAACCTGCTTGGACTTGGACTGGGCAGAAACAATTTCATTGGAAGTATCCCACCATCTTTAGGTAATATCTCTACTCTACAAATACTAGATTTATCACATAACAGTCTAAGTGGGAACATCCCACATGAGCTTAGCAAGCTCGTCAATCTTCAATTCCTATCATTGGTCGAAAATAAGTTATCGGGCTCTATTCCTCTAGCAATCTACAATATCTCATCAATTCGAGTTTTTGCAATCACATACAATTATCTAACAGGTCAATTTCCGGATTCTTTGGGGTTGACACTCCCAAAGATGACAGTATTCATAGCTAATTCAAACAATCTCACGGGGTCGATTCCATCTACATTAGCCAATGCTTCAGATCTTACAATGATAGATATTTCAGATAATATGCTTACCGGGCCAATCCCACGAAATCTAGGAAGGTTACAACATCTCCGACTGTTGCTATTTTACAATAACCCTCTAGGTATTGATAGAGATAATGACATTAGCTTCATTACCACCTTAACTAACTGCACCAACCTAGAAGCATTGGACTTGTCAAGAATTGAAATCGGAGGCGTACTACCTGTGGAAATTTCGAATCTTTCTAGAAAGCTTACATATTTTTGGCTAGATAATAATCACATATCAGGAAACCTTCCTGTAGGAGTTGGAGATCTTGTTTCCTTAAGCACTTTAGATATGAGCGGTAATACTCTTTCAGGTAGCATTCCTCTCTCCATTGGAAAGCTTAGAAATTTGAAGAAACTTTTTCTTTCAAATAACAGCTTTATAGGGGAAATTCCTCCATCTATTGGTGACATTTCCCAGCTGTTGGTTCTTGATCTGAGCCAAAATATGCTCACCGGTAGCATACCGTTTTCCTTGAGAAATCTCACTGTATTGGAAGGATTAGATCTTTCTAAAAATCAGCTAAATGGATCACTTCCTAAAGAAGTTTTTAGTATGTCTTCTTTAAATGAGCTATTTTTAGACCACAACAACTTTACTGGTTCACTACCTTCAGAAGTGGGCAATTTGAAACATTTAGTTTCTTTATTCGTTTCTAAAAATGGATTATCTGGTGAAATTCCGGTATCAATTGGCGGTTGTCAGATGTTGGTAAACCTTAGCATGGAAGGTAACTTCCTTGAAGGAACGATTCCTTCATCGTTCGGACAACTGAAAAACATTTACCTCATGGACTTGTCGCGGAATAAATTGTCAGGGGCAATTCCAGCTTCTTTAGAAACGTTGAAATTCATTAGCTTCCTCAATCTTTCATTCAATATATTAGAAGGTGAAGTTCCAAAAAACGGAGTATTTGCAAATGCAAGGGCCTTGTCAATAGTGGGAAACGAAAGGCTCTGCGGAGGAATAAAATCGTTGAACTTACCTGAGTGTCCTCCAAAAGATTCAAAAAAACATGGAAAGCTATCAACTCATATAATCATAATCCTAGTGATCTGTATCCTCATAGCCTTGGTTTCATTATTCGGATGCACATATGCAATTTATCAAACAAGAAAATCTAAAAGAGTGCCCTCTTCAACCTTTGCCTACGATAAACAGCTCCTTCAGATTTCATATGCTGAAATATTGGCTTCCACCGATGGTTTTTCTTCCGAAAACTTAATAGGTGAAGGAAAATACGGATCTGTCTACCGCGGAGTCATCAAACCAAGTGAGAAAGTAGTTGCTGTCAAAGTGCTTAAACTTCAACTAAAAGGAGCCCACAAGAGCTTCTTGGCGGAATGTGAAGCATTAAGAAACATTCGCCACATAAACCTTGCCAAGATCATTACTTCTTGTTCTAGCATAGACTTCAAAGGCAATGATTTCAAGGCTCTGGTTTTGGAATATGTCCCTAATGGAAGTTTAGAAGAATGGTTGCATCGAAATCCATCTATCCATGTTGATGAGAAGAAGTTAGACTTGTTACAAAGGCTAAACATTGCAATAGACATCGCAACGGCATTGGATTATCTTCACAATCATTCTGGAAATCCAATCGTTCACTGTGACATTAAGCCAAGCAACGTTCTCTTAGGCGATGATTTACGTGGCTTGGTGAGTGATTTTGGGCTTGCAAAATTTCTTCCAACAACTAATGATATAGAAAGCACCTCAATCGGAATCAGAGGAACAATCGGCTATGTTGCTCCAGGTACCTCTCTAACAAAATGCCTTTTGAAATAAATGTTTACATTAATTCTAACATCTTTAAATTACATCAATTATAACTGTTTATCTGTCCATAACATTCAAAACGTACAGAATATGGCATGGGAGGCAATGTATCACCAAAAGGGGACATATACAGCTTTGGAATTCTTTTATTGGAGATGTTCACGGGGAAAAGACCTACAAACACCATGTTCACGGAAGATTTTACTCTCCATAACTATGTGAAAACCGCTCTTCATGATCGTGTGGCTGAAATCATCGATCCACGGCTTTTGACAGTAGAGGATAATGAAGAAAACAAAAGCAACAACACTTCAACAAGGAATATCGAGTCCTCTTGCTTATCGATATTTCGAGTAGGAGTTTCATGTTCTTCAGAAATGCAAAACGAGAGAATGGATATCAAAGATGCACTTATTGAACTACAACATGTTAGGAATAAAATGTAGAATGTACTGAATGGTTTCATAAACTTCCATCTTATTATAATAGGAGAAAATAAGGTTGTTCAAATCTTCTTTTCCCTTTTCTTTTTTTTGTGTGTGTGTGTGTAAATATTAAAGGTTAAAAAAGGATTCAATTTTTGTAAGTTCTTTGTTGAAGAATGAAAAGGGGAATTTATATATTCTTAACTCATTGATTTTGACATCTGGTGGGATCACTGATCCAAACTATGCTAAGTTTATAGAGTCAATATTCACATTGAGAAAAGCTGAGGGGTACTTACTATGCAGAAGCATCTCATATCGGTTTCAAACGTTTAAGAGTCCTTTTGTGGAGCTTCCAAGATCCCCAAGAGCAGTGGTAGTTTCATATTTACAAATGGCCTCCTCCTGTATATCACGATTCAAGGATTATTTGTGGCCTCATAGGTATCGGGATGAAATGATCGAGAGGCCTCGATCCGGATCTGTCAGCGCGCCTTTATCATAAGGGATCCGGTGTACTGAGAGAAACCAGATGCATGAACAACATTCATTGCATATATTGTCTCATATGTTAACAGCTGCAGATTATTTCCAGGAAGCTTCATATGGCATCTCCGGTTGTTGTGCCACATTTAATAAGTCCAGAGAAGGGTTCATAGATTGAAAGTTCAAAGTCCAGTCCAGTGTATATTTAAAGAGTATGATTTACAAAGAAGTCTCAGATATTCAATGAAAAATGGAGGGAAATAAACACCTGACTCTAAAACTCAGATATTATCTTTTTTTTTTCCCATTGCTATAAGTGGAGGATCATTTTCTTCTTTGAAACTCAATGGGAAACAGAAATATGATCATAAGTCTATTCATTAAGCCACATCTTTTGACGGTAAAGGATAATGAAGAAAACAAAAGCAACTACATTTCGACAAGGAATATCGAGTCATGTTGCTTAACGATATTTCGAGTAGGAGTTTCATGTTCTTATGAAATGCAAAACGAGAGGATGGATATCAAAGATGCACTTATTGAACTACAACATATTAGTAGATAAAATGTAGGAGTATAATTTACGCTGAGAAGAGAAAAAATTGTTAAGTCTGTTTATTGTTAAGAATAGACTAAGTCTTTGCAAATGCACTAAGTTGACTGAGTCTTTCAAACACTTATTTTTTCTATACAAGTCTCTGTCATATTAGTCAAAGTCTTTGTGGAAGAATAATTATTAGAAAGATGAGTGTTTTTTTTTCCTTTCCTTTTTTGTCTATGTCGGTTTCATGTCCTATACCTGACATGAAACGATTTGAGAATGTATTTTAACGGCGGTTAAATTAGTTGATTGTCATTACTTTTTCTCGTTTCCATCCCCAAAAAAGATCGATTCGGATTCGGATTCCTCCAAAGCTCACTGATCCTGACCCTGTTCCTAACTATGCTAAGTTTATAGAGTCATTCAAACGTTTAAGCGTCTTTCTATGGAGCTTATTCATATAGCCGTGATCGTATCAAATCGTATTTCCAGAAGATTGAACACTAAGAGAAGTGCTATATAGTTTCATAACAAACGACCATAACACGCTTTTAATGACTATAAATGGTCTCCTGTATATAATACAGCTGGTGGCACGATATAGTCATATTAATAATTCGTTCCAGGCAGATCGATTCATATGCTGCGTTTGATATATCTATGAATCAAGGGAATATAGTTAATAAAGCGCTGCCCTATTAAAGTGGAAAATAAAGCCTGTTACTTTTCGTTCGGTGTATTATATAGACTTTGAAAGTGCCCTGAGGCCTTTAGATAAATTTGAATTGAATAGTAAGGGCCTTGATAAACTCAGATACAGATACGAGGTCCTTTCCAACCTTTTATAACGAAATATCCGAAATCCTTTGGTAAGGCCTTTCGCAATACAAGGTTTGAGGCATGCATCATTCATGGGAGCCTGAATGAAGCTGGAGAGGCCTTTGTTGGCCTATATATCCTGCATCTAAATAAATAAATAAAACCACACATTTTTGCGGAGCTCGAAGCCTAGGCTTCGTCTGCCTTTAAGGGTACATCCTTATTGTTACATTTTCAACAAACACTAATCATGTAACTAACTCGTTCATATCTGTCGATCTTCAATGATATGAGCGATGTAAATATGAGGTTAATCGCTGCCTACATGGACACGGTGTGCGTAGCTGATATGCATGGGTCACACCGTGAACAATGATGTAAAAAAGCGTATAAAATGATCGAATTAATGACACATCTACTCATGAATAAGCACTAGTTTTTTCAGTCTGCAGGGAGACGCAAGTTGCAGCTGAATTCTCAAAGTCTTTTGTGGAAAATTGATTATCAGAAAGATAAAGTGTTTTTTTTGTGGAGGGAAATATACAAAGCGCTCTGATTTTTTATTTTTGCCTATTCCTATAAGCCTATAAGAGGAGGTTCATTAGAAGCTGAGTTCCTCACCTTAATTTCAGTTTCAGCAGCCTTTCTTTCACCTTCTTCTTCTTATTTACACTTTTATTATTCTGTTATTGCAAATTGATCAATGGCTAACAAAAATATGATCATCACTCTATTATGCTCTTATACTGTCTTTTTTTTCATTGTTGCCACACAAATTCCTACTCTTTCTGCTTTTGCAACCACATCAAATGAGACAGACTTTCAATCCTTGTTAGATTTCAAGAATCGTATACAAATCGACCCTTTTCAAGTTCTGAATTCTTGGAACGATTCTGTTCATTTCTGCAATTGGCAAGGAATTACTTGCGGGAAAAGACACAAAAGAGTGACGGTACTCAACGTTTCATCACTCGATTTGGTCGGCACTCTTTCTCCCTCTATTGGAAACCTTACTTTCCTTAGAAATATCTATCTCCATGAAAATTCCTTCCATGGCGCGATTCCACCAGAAATCGGCAGTTTGTTTCACCTACAAATTCTTGTTTTAGCCAATAACTCATTTGATCAACAAATTCCCGCTAACCTAACAACGTGCAAAGATCTTCAACTCATCCAATTATATGGAAACAAACTTAGTGGAAGAATCCCCGATCAGCTGAGTGTTTTGCCCAACCTTCTTAGAATTGGATTGCGCAGAAACAATTTCATTGGAAGTATCCCACCTTCCTTAGGTAATATTTCTACTCTTCAAATACTAGATTTATCTGCAAACAATCTAACTGGGAACATCCCACGTGAGCTTGGCAAGCTCGTCAATCTTCAATTACTATCATTGGACGAAAATAAGTTATCAGGCTCTATTCCTCTTCCAATCTACAATATATCATCAATTCGAGTTTTTGGGATCTCATTCAATTATCTAACAGGTCAGTTTCCGGATTCTTTGGGGTTGACACTCCCAAAGATGACAATATTCGAAGCTGATTCAAACAATCTCTCGGGGTCGATTCCATCTACATTATCCAATGCTTCAGATCTTGAATTAATAGAGATTGGAGAGAATATGCTTACCGGGCCAATCCCACGAAATCTAGGAAGGTTACAACATCTCCAGTGGTTGCAATTTTCCGATAACCCTCTACTAGGTATTGATAGAGATAATGACATTAGCTTCATTACCACCTTGACTAACTGTACCGACCTAGTAAGTTTGGAGTTGTCAGGAATTGAAATCGAGGGCTTACTACCTGTGGAAATTTCTAATCTATCTAGAGAGCTTACATATTTTAGTCTAGCTAAAAATCACATATCAGGCTACCTTCCCGAGGGAATTGGAGAGCTTGTTAGTTTAAACTTGTTAGATGTCAGCGGTAATAATCTTTCAGGCATCATTCCTCTTTCCATTGGCAAACTTATAAACATGAAGCAGCTTTATCTTAATGAGAATAAATTTATAGGGGAGATTCCTCCATCTATTGGTGACATGTCAGGGTTGTTGACTCTAAGTCTGCAACAAAACATGCACACCAGTAGCATACCGCTTTCCTTGAGCAATCTCACTAAACTGCAAGGATTAGATCTTTCTCAAAATCATCTAAATGGATCACTCCCTAAAGAAGTTTTTAGTATGAACACTCTATTACTCCTGCTAGTTTTATTCCAAAACAACTTTAGTGGATCACTACCCTCAGAAGTGGGCAATCTAAAGAATCTGATTTCGCTAAGTGTTTCTGAAAATAAAATATCTGGCGAAATTCCAAAATCAGTTGGCGGTTGTCTGATGCTGGAATACCTTGACATGGATGGTAACTTCCTAGAGGGAACGATTCCATCATCATTAGGACAATTGAAAAACATTGACATAATAGATTTGTCGCGAAATAAATTATCAGGGGAAATTCCAGCTTCCTTAGAAACGTTGAGATTCATTAGTTTTCTCAATCTTTCATTCAATATGTTAGAAGGTGAAGTTCCGAGAAACGGAGTCTTTGCAAATGCAAGTGCCTTATCAATAGTGGGAAACGAAAGGCTATGCGGAGGAATCAGATCATTGAACCAACCTGAGTGTCCCCCAAAAGATTCAAAAAAACATGGAAAGCTATCAACTCATATAATCATAATCCTAGTGATCTGTATTCTCATAGCCTTGGTTTCATTATTCGGATGCACGTATGCACTTTATCAAACAAGAAAATCTAAAAGAGTGCCCTCTTCAACCTCTGCGTTCGATAAGCAACTCCTTCAGATTTCATATGCTGAAATATTGACTTCCACCGATGGATTTTCTTCCGAAAACTTAATAGGTGAAGGAAAATATGGATTTGTCTACCGCGGAGTCCTCAAACCAAGTGAGAAATTAGTTGCTGTCAAAGTGCTTAAACTTCAACTGAAAGGAGCCCACAAGAGCTTCTTGGCAGAATGTGAAGCATTAAGAAACATTCGCCACATAAACCTTGCCAAGATCATTACTTCTTGTTCTAGCATAGACTTCAAAGGCAATGATTTCAAGGCTTTGATTTTAGAATATGTCCCTAATGGAAGTTTAGAAGAATGGTTGCATCAAAATTCATCTATCCATGGTGATGAGAAGAAGTTAGGCTTGTTAGAAAGGCTAAACATTGCAATAGACATCGCAACGGCATTGGATTATCTTCACAATCATTCTAGAAATTCAATCGTTCACTGTGACATTAAGCCAAGCAACGTTCTCTTAGGTGATGATTTACGTGGCCTGGTGAGTGATTTTGGGCTTGCAAAATTTCTTCCAACAACTAATGATATAGAAAGCACCTCAATTGGAATTAGAGGAACAATCGGCTATGTTGCTCCAGGTACCTCTCTAACAAAATGTCTTTTGAAATAAATGTTTACACAAATTCTAACATCTTTAAATTACATCATTTATAATCGCTTATCATCCATCCATAACACTTTTAAGTAAATGCGAGAATATGGCATGGGAGGCAATGTTTCAACAAAAGGGGACATATATAGATTTGGAATTCTTTTATTGGAGATGTTCACAGGGAAAAGACCTACAGACACCATGTTCACAGAAAATTTTACTCTCCATAACTATGTTAAGATCGCTCTTGACTATCGTGTGGCTGAAATCATAGATCCACGGCTTTTGATCGTAGAGGATAATGAAGAAAACATAAGCAACAACACTTCAACAAGGAATATCGAGTCATGTTGCTTATCGATATTTCGTGTAGGAGTTTCCTGTTCTTCAGAAATGCAAAACGAGAGGATGGATATCAATGATGCGCTTATTGAACTACAACATGTTAGGAATAAAATGTAGGAGTATAATTTACTCTGAAAGAGAAGAGAAGAAATTGTTACGTCTGTTTATTGTTAAGAACAGACAAAGTCTTGTTGCAAATGCACTAAGTTGTCTGAGTCTTTTAAACACTTAGTTTCTATACAACAAGTTGTTCTCAGAGAAGATTCAAAGTTCAAAGTCTCTGCCATATTCTGTGATTGGAAGATTTGATGAGCTAAAGTTTCCCCAACCGATGTTAATAATTATGGAAAATTAGGGATAAGGACACAATCTGAAATATTTTTAAGTATGGACAACTACATATTTTTTATAGGGAGAAGGACAATTGCATAATTTTATAGCGATAAGGACAAACAGTGAATCAGAAAATCGGTGAATCTCTAAAGTGAATCCCGAAATCGTTGAATTTCGACAGTGAATCCCGAAAATTAGTGAATTTCGACGATGAATTTTGAAAATTAGTGAATTTCGATAATGTTGAATTTAAATCGGTGAATTTAAGCGGTGAATTTTAACACAAATGAATTTCGACAATGAATAAATAGTTTTTTATTTATGCAAAAGTTTCAAAAAACTGTCCTTCTACTCAATTGATGAAATATTTCTGTCCTTCTCCCTCATTCCCCCTAATAATTAACCTGAAGAAGAAAAAAAATGTTATTAATCGATTAATAATTTTATCGTCACATTAATACAGCATTAGTTTTGGCAATGGTACTAATTAACTTCAGAGCTCTCGGTTCTGAAACACTCGGTTTCTTGATTTTGCCTCTTCAGAACTTCCATGTTCTGAAACAAATTTAATTAGAGAGCTCCAAAGCAATGAAATCCAGTTGTTCCTTATACAGATCGAGTTATAAACAACGTATATACCATATCGATGCATCAATATATTACAGAAATCCAATGTTTTTTTTTTCTTTTTCCTATTGCTATACGAGGGATCTTTAGAAGCTGATTGCCTCACCCCAATTTCAGAAGCCTTTCATCTTCTTCTTTTTATATCATTTATTGCAAACTCAATGGCTAACAGAAATATGTTCATCACTCTGTTAAGCTCTTATACTGTCTTTTTTTTTTCTTTGCCAGTACAGACAAATTAGACAGGCCTTCAAGCTTTGCTAGATTTCAAGAATCGTATACAAAACGACCCTTCTCGATTTCTGGATTCTTGGAACGATTCTGTTCATTTCTGCAATTGGAAAGGAATAACATGTGGGAAAAGACACGAACGAGTGATTGTACTCAACGTTTCATCACACGATTTGGTTGGCACTCTTTCTCCCTCTATTGGATGTTAACCAGGTCAAGCTGGATCAGAAGCAGAGTCTTGCATCTCCACCCGAGGAAGATGAAGCGGTCGGCAAAGCTTATGAAAAAGGAAATGAAAAAGGAAATACTCCCTCCGTCTCAAAATGTTTGGGACGTTTGACTTTCAATCATTATACGAAAAGTCTAATTAATCCTTCAATTTCATCAAATGATCTAATACTTTTACATTTATGTACTTTAAGTTTCACTTTATCATAACCCTAATAATATTACATCAATTAACGAAATTCCAAGGATTAATTAGACTTTTCGTAAGCGGCTAAAAAAGGAAATGTCCCAAACATTTTGAGACAAAGGGCAAATAAAAGGAAGTAAGATTTACAGTGGATGAGTACCTAAGAGAATTCAAGTCAATCTGTGACAATCTAGCAGCCATTAAGAAACCAGTGGCAGACATGGACAAGCTTTTCCAATTTGCTCATGGCTTAGGGAGTGAATACACCAATTTCCGTACAGCCATGTTAACAAAACCTCCATACCCTACCTTTACACAGTTTGTCATGGCTCTCCAAGGGCATGAACAGACTCTGCAAACCCAGAAACTTCAAGAAAAGGCAGTTACTGATCAATTGTAGGCCTTCTTCACACAAAGAGGCCGTGGCAGAGGTAGAAGAGGGGGAGGTAGAAACCAGTACAACTCCAGGGGCAGAGGATTTTCCCCTGCTGGCCGATCTGGAAACTCTGAAGGCAACCAAAGGAGATCTGATTTTGATGAACAGAATAGAAGGAGCACTTCAGACAACAGACATAATCAGTCATCAGTTCCACCGCTATGTCAGATTTGTGGAAAATCCAATCATGCAGCTATTGACTGTTGGCATAGATTTGACTATGCTTATCAGTCAGAGGAAACACAAAAGGCTTTTGCTGCACTCACAACAGCAGATCAGACTGACACAGAGTTTTTTGCAGACACTGGTGCCACTTCACACATGACAAATTCAGAAGGTAATTTAATCTTTGCTAATAAATATACTGGTTATGATAAGGTTTTTGTGGGTGATGGCACAGGATTTGAGATCTCACACTCTGGCAATGCAAAAGTTGGTAACTTGTATTTAAATGATGTCCTTGTTGTGCCTGATTTAACTAAGAATCTCCTGTATGTTGGTAAATACACTGCTGATAATCAGTGCTCTTTTGTATTTAGCAAGTCTGGTTTTGTTGTAAGGACCAAAACCAGAAGGTCATAGCTCAGGGACATAAAAAAGGCCACTTATATGCTCTGGATCAAGGAGTTCAGGAAGCCCTAGCAGCTGTCAGGTCAGGGAAGGCTACCTCTACTGTATGGCATCAAAGGTTGGGACATCCACATCAGAACTTGTTGATCAAGCTAAAGCAGTCAGGGAAGCTAGATCTTAGTTCATGGAAGAATAAAGAAAGACTATGTACTAGTCATCGATTAGGAAAAAGTCAGTAAATGACCTTGTAATAAAAGTACTTTTGTTTCCAAATTCCCTTTGGAAAAATTCATTGTGATTTATGAGGACCTGCCCCTATTTTATGTAATCAAAACTATAAATACTATGCAGTGTTTATTGATGATTTTTCGAGATTCTCCTGGCTATATCCCTTAAGAAAGAATCAGAGTTCTTTGATGTGTTTGTCAGGTTTCAGAAACTTAGTTGATTGTCATTACTTTTTCTCGTTTCCATCCCCAAAAAAGATCGATTCGGATTCGGATTCCTCCAAAGCTCACTGATCCTGACCCTGTTCCTAACTATGCTAAGTTTATAGAGTCATTCAAACGTTTAAGCGTCTTTCTATGGAGCTTATTCATATAGCCGTGATCGTATCAAATCGTATTTCCAGAAGATTGAACACTAAGAGAAGTGCTATATAGTTTCATAACAAACGACCATAACACGCTTTTAATGACTATAAATGGTCTCCTGTATATAATACAGCTGGTGGCACGATATAGTCATATTAATAATTCGTTCCAGGCAGATCGATTCATATGCTGCGTTTGATATATCTATGAATCAAGGGAATATAGTTAATAAAGCGCTGCCCTATTAAAGTGGAAAATAAAGCCTGTTACTTTTCGTTCGGTGTATTATATAGACTTTGAAAGTGCCCTGAGGCCTTTAGATAAATTTGAATTGAATAGTAAGGGCCTTGATAAACTCAGATACAGATACGAGGTCCTTTCCAACCTTTTATAACGAAATATCCGAAATCCTTTGGTAAGGCCTTTCGCAATACAAGGTTTGAGGCATGCATCATTCATGGGAGCCTGAATGAAGCTGGAGAGGCCTTTGTTGGCCTATATATCCTGCATCTAAATAAATAAATAAAACCACACATTTTGCGGAGCTCGAAGCCTAGGCTTCAAATGCGCTTTAAGGGTACATCCTTATTGTTACATTTTCAACAAACACTAATCATGTAACTAACTTTCGTTCATATCTGTCGATCTTCAATGATATGAGCGATGTAAATATGAGGTTAATCGCTGCCTACATGGACACGGTGTGCGTAGCTGATATGCATGGGTCACACCGTGAACAATGATGTAAAAAAGCGTATAAAATGATCGAATTAATGACACATCTACTCATGAATAAGCACTAGTTTTTTCAGTCTGCAGGGAGACGCAAGTTGCAGCTGAATTCTCAAAGTCTTTTGTGGAAAATTGATTATCAGAAAGATAAAGTGTTTTTTTGTGGAGGGAAATATACAAAGCGCTCTGATTTTTTATTTTTGCCTATTCCTATTGTGGTGGATTTTTGTGAATGAAACAAAAGACAAGAAATAAAAATCCGGTTAGTCGCTCCAAGTGCAAAGCTTGTAGTAAAGCGGTTATTCCGGGTCGATCCCACGAGGAACGTGAGGTTGAATGTGTTTTTAAGTTTAGGCCAAAAGTGTCACAAAACTAACTATTTTAGGTTTATCAAATAATGGGGAGAAAGGCAGACGAACAAGGATCCGCAATTCAAGAAAGCAGTAAAGGCTTCTAATTTCCTATACATGCAAATCAACTAAAGGCCAAGATTAACCTATACCCAATGCAAATTACTAATTTCTTAGATAATTTGTTTATCAAATTTTATCAAAGATTGAATCTTCAAGCACGATAGGCATAAATTCTTTCGAATCTATTATCTAGGTTAACAATTTGATAACTTTCGTTTTTAGACAAATTGATTAATCTGAATACTATTGCGGTGATCTAGAGTTCATTCAACTATCATCAAACGAATATCACAGGCTTTATCTATCGATATCAAGCACAAAATAAACGCAATAGAAATCGAACCTTTTGTTGATTGCAAACGCAAAAAAAAAAAAAAAAAAAAACCAAAACACCTCTTGAATTGCTTCACCCGTTCGTCCAACCCAAGAGTTTAGCTACTCATAATAATCTTGAAATCAAAAAGTTGTTTGATTGCATAAAAAGAACAAAAACAGAGAGAACAAAGTTCTTCTTTGTGTTTCAAGATGAATTTCGACTCTCTCAATGTATATCCTAGGGTTTGCGCTTCTTTGCTTAAATAGGAAAATAAGTCGGCTAGGTCAAAACTAGGTCGGTTGCTCGTTCAGTCGGCGTTGGACGCCCGTCCGGTCTGCCTGGACGCTCGTCTGGTCTGCCTGGACGCTCGTCTGGCATGCTCTGATCTTTGAGTCGGGCCGAGTCTTCTTCAGACGCCCGTCCGTACCAGTGTCCACCCTGCGTCCAAACTTCCTGAATGTAAAATATCCTCTCTGGACGCCCGTCCATCTGATCAGATGCCCGTCCAGTCTTGGACGCTCGTTCGGCTCAGATGAACGCTAGTCCAGCTTCGATCAAGACTTGATAATTCCATCTTTACCTTCTTTTCTTCTCTATCCAATTCACCATTATCTCTTTTAACTTGAATTAGCTCGAAATTCATCAACATTTGATCATCAATTGAGCCACATAATTGTACCTACATGACATCAAAAACACCGCAAAGCGTAACATAATTCCAATAAACATAAAATCATAATTAAAACATATAAATTCACCAACTTTGCGATTAACTCATTAAAAATGTCATTTGCTCAATAATTCCATTTAAACACGTGATTTCCATGCAATTCATACGAATGTGGGGGAAAACATTATAAAATATAGCGTTATAAAACACGTAAATTCACCCTTAACACCTATAAGCCTATAAGAGGAGGTTCATTAGAAGCTGAGTTCCTCACCTTAATTTCAGTTTCAGCAGCCTTTTTCTTTCACCTTCTTCTTCTTATTTACACTTTTATTATTCTGTTATTGCAAATTGATCAATGGCTAACAAAAATATGATCATCAGTCTATTATGCTCTTATACTGTCTTTTTTTTCATTGTTGCCACACAAATTCCTACTCTTTCTGCTTTTGCAACCACATCAAATGAGACAGACTTTCAATCCTTGTTAGATTTCAAGAATCGTATACAAATCGACCCTTTTCAAGTTCTGAATTCTTGGAACGATTCTGTTTCATTTCTCGCAATTGGCAAGGAATTACTTATGGAAAAGACACAAAAGAGTGACGGTACTCAACGTTTCATCACTCGATTTGGTCGGCACTCTTTCTCCTCTATTGGAAACCTTACTTTCCTTAGAAATATCTATCTCCATGAAAATTCCTTCAATGGCGCGATTCCACCAGAAATCGGCAGTTTGTTTCACCTACAAATTCTTGCAAGTACTTGCATTAGCCAAGAATAATTTCATTGGAAGTATCCCACCGTCTTTAGGGAACATCTCTACTCTTAAATCACTAGAATTATCTGAAAACAATTTAAGTGGGAACATCCCACATGAGCTTGGGAAGCTCGTCAATCTTCAATTCCTATCATTGCTCATAAATAAGTTATCGGGCTCTATTCCTCTTCCAATCTACAATATCTCATCAATTCAAATTTTTGAGATCTCATTCAATTATCTAACAGGTCAGTTGCCGGATACTTTGGGGTTGACACTCCCAAAGATGAAAATGTTCGTAGCTAGTTCAAACAATCTCACAGAGTCGATTCCATCTACATTATCCAATGCTTCAGATCTTGAATTAATAGAAATTGGAGATAATATGCTTACCGGGCCAATCCCACGAAATCTAGGCCGGTTACAACATCTCCGGTGGTTGCAATTTAACGATAACCCTCTACTAGGTATTGATAGAGATAATGACATTAGCTTCATTACCACATTGACTAACTGCACCGACCTAGTATTTTTGGACTTGTCAGGAATTGAAATCGGAGGCATACTACCTGTGGAAACTTCTAATCTATCGAAAAAGCTTACAAATTTTAGGCTAGATAATAATCACATATCAGGAAACCTTCCTGTAGGAGTTGGAGATCTTGTTTCCTTAAGCACTTTAGATATTAGCAGAAATAATCTTTCAGGTAGCATTCCTCTCTCCATTGGAAAGCTTAGAAATTTGAAGAAACTTTTTCTTTCGGGTAACAGTTTTATAGGGGAAATTCCTCCATCTATTGGTGACATTTCCCAGCTGTTGGTTCTTTTTCTAAGCCAAAATATGCTCACCGGTAGCATACCGCTTTCCTTGAGCAATCTTACTAAACTGCAAGGATTAGATCTTTCTCAAAATCATCTAAATGGATCACTCCCTAAAGAAGTTTTTAGTATGAACACTCTATTACTCCTGCTAGTTTTATTCCAAAACAACTTTAGTGGATCACTACCCTCAGATGTGGGCAATCTGAAAAATCTGATTTCGTTAACTGTTTCTGAAAACGAAATATCCGGCGAAATTCCAAAGTCAATTGGTGATTGTCAGATGTTGGAACACCTTGGAATGGAAGGTAACTTCCTAAACGGAACGATCCCTTCATCACTAGGACAATTGGTAAGCATTGAAAATATGGATCTATCAAGAAATAAATTATCAGGGGAAATTCCAGCTTCTGTGGAAGAGCTGAAATTCATTAACTTTCTAAATCTTTCATTCAATTCGTTAGGAGGTGAAGTTCCAAGAAACGGAGTCTTTGTAAATCCAACTGCCTTTTCCGTAGTGGGAAATGGAATGCTCTGTGGAGGAATCAAATCATTGAACTTACATGCCTGTCCCTCAAAAGATTCAAATAAACATAAAAAGTTGCCAACTCATATCATCATAATCCTAGTGATCTGTATCCTTATAGCTTTGGTTTTGTTATTCGGATGTACGTATGCAGTTTATCAAAGAAGAAAATCCATAGGAGTGCCCTCTTCAACCTCTCCGTACGATAAGAAACTCCTTAAAATTTCATATGCTGAAATTTTAAAGTCACAAATGGTTTTTCTTCAGAAAACTTAATACGTGAAGGAAAATACGGATATGTCTATTGCGGAGTTCTCAACCCAGGCGAGAAACTGGTTGCTATCAAAGTGTTGAAGCTCCAGCTGAAAGGAGCACACAAGAGCTTCTTGGCAGAATGTGAAGCATTAAGAAACATTCGCCATATAAACCTTGCCAAGATCATTACTTCTTGTTCTAGCATAGACTTCAAAGGCAATGATTTCAAGGCTTTGATTTTAGAATATGTCCCTAATGGAAGTTTAGAAGAAGGGTTGCATCAAAATCCATCTGACCATGTTAACGAGAAGAAGTTAGACTTGTTAGAAAGGCTAAACATTGCAATAGACATCGCAACGGCATTGGATTATCTGCACAAACACTCTGGAAATCCAATCGTTCATTGTGATATCAAGCCAAGCAATGTTCTCTTAGACGACGATTTATGTGGCTTGGTGAGTGATTTTGGCCTTGCAAAGTTTATTCCAACGACTAATGATATACCTCATGATATAGAAAGCACATCAATCGGAATTAGAGGAACAATTGGCTATGTTGCCCCAGGTACTTTTAAAATTAAAAAAAAATTCAAATATAGTTTTTCAGCATTATAAGATCTTTAGATGACATTATTTTATAACTGCCTTTTTGTCATTAACCTTTCATTTGTATAGAATATGGCATGGGAGGCGACATATCAACAAAAGGGGATGTATATAGCTATGGAATTCTTTTATTAGAAATGTTCTCTGGGAAAAGACCTACAGACACCATGTTCACAGAAGATTTTACTCTCCATAACTATGTTAAGACCGCTCTTGACTATCGTGTGGCTGAAATCATCGATCCACAGCTTTTGACAATAGAGGATAATGAAGAAAGCAGAAGCAACAACACTTCAACAAGGAATATCGAGTCTTGTTGCTTATCGGTTTTTCGAATAGGAGTTTCATGTTCTTCAGAAATGCAAAACGAGAGGATGGATATCAATGATGCGCTTATTGAACTACAACATGTTAGGAATAAAATGTAGGAGTATAATTTACTCTGAAAGAGAAGAGAAGAAATTGTTACGTCTGTTTATTGTTAAGAACAGACAAAGTCTTGTTGCAAATGCACTAAGTTGTCTGAGTCTTTTAAACACTTATATATTTTCTATACAACAAGTTGTTCTCAGAGAAGATTCAAAGTTCGAAGTCTCTGCCATATTCTGTGATTGGAAGATTTGACGAGCTAAAGTTTCCCCAACTGATGTTAATAATTAACCTGAAAAAAAAAATGTAACTAATCGATTAATAATTTTATCGTCACATTAATACAACATTAGTGTTGGCAATGGTACTAATTAACTTCAGATTTGGGTGATTCACTATGTGATTCCTCACTTGAACTTCAAGTGTTGATTCTGTATAGGCAGGCAGCATTTGTGGGCATGCCAAGAGTAACTGCAGCTATGCATTCTCTAGAGAGCTCTCGGTTCTGAAACACTCGGTTTCTTGATTTTTCCTCTTCAGAACTTCCATGTTCTGAAACAAAGTTAATTAGAGAGCTCCAAAGCATTGAAATCCAGTAGTTCCTGATACAGATCGAGTTATAAACAACGTATATAGCATATCGATGCACCAATATATTACAGAAATCCAATGTTTTTTTTGTTTTTCTTTTTTTAGTGCTATAAGAGGGATCTTTAGGAGCTGAGTACCTTACCCCAATTTCAGAAGCCTTTCATATTCTTCTTTTTATATCTTTTATTCTGTTATTGCAAACTCAATTGCTAACAGAAATATGTTCATCACTCTGTTAAACTCTTACATATACTGTCTTTTTTTTCATTGCCTCAGAAATTCCTACCCTTTCTTTTGCTACTACAAATTAGACAGACCATCAAGTTTTGCTAGATTTCAAGAATCGTATACAAAACGACCCTTCTCAATTTCTAGATTCTTGGAACAATTCTGTTCATTTCTGCAATTGGAAAGGAGTTACATGTGGAAAGAGACACAAAAGAGTGATTGTACTCAACGTTTCATCATAATTGCAGTCTCTTCCTTTGTTCGATTAACATGCTCTTTATCTTGCTCTACCTTTGCTCTTGCATGCTCTGCCTCTGCTCTTCTCTGATCAGCTTCAGCCCTTTTCATATCAATTTCAAGTTTACTTTTTTGCATCTCCATTTGTCTTTCAAAGTTACTCTTTTGCGTCTCAAAACGTTCCCTGGCGAACTGCATTTTGACATCATCATTCTTGTCCTTTCCTTCTGTCCATTTATTAAAGGTGAGGTCGAATTGGGTTGTGTCACCTACTTTACCTTTTTTCTTCTTTGGAGCTTCCCCCGGAACTCCTTTTGATCGCTTATTTCCCGGTGGTCTGACCAAGGAGGAGGCATAGGACGATTTCGTACTCTCATCAGAGGGGAAATTGTTAGCATAGGAGTACACCGTTTCACACACTTGGAAGTCCTCAATAGGTTGGCCAATCACATCCATGAAACTAGAGGAGATCGTTGTTCAATGAAATTGCCTTGCTCAGTATCTTTATCATTAATCGTTAATTTTATTAGTGACGCAAAACCATTACTTTTATGTTAAACTGTGACTTAGATCAAGATAATCATAGCTAATTGGTGTTTAACCACACTTTGTATTGAATTCCCTGTGGAGACGACCTTGTTCACTAGACTAGACTACAATTGACCCGGTACACTGCCAGTAAGATTGGACACCCAGATTAGGCCGATCAATGTCAACAGTGCTTTTCTTCATGGAGATTTAGAAGAAGAAGTTTACATGAGACCACCTGAGGGTTTAGCAGCAAATGGCTTAGTCTGTAAACTCAATAGATCACTATATGGCTTGAGCAAGCCAGTAGGCAATGGAATGCCAAATTAACACAGAAGCTCTTGGATCATGGCTACAAGCAATCACAGAATGATCACAGCTTATTCACAAGAGGTACAGGTCAAAAGTTTGTGGCCTTACTAGTATATGTTGATGACATAGTGGTTGGTAGCTCAGACATCTCAGAAATAAAATAGTTAAAAGCAATGCTACATGATGCTTTTACAATCAAGGATCTAGGCACAACAAATATTTTCTAGGTTTTGAGGTTGCAAGAAACAGAGATGGAATAGTAATAAATAAAAGGTTATACTGTTTAGATCTTTTAAAGGAGTTTGGCTTTCTAGACTGTAAACCAGTAGCTACATGATGACGGTCAAGTTATAAAAATAACTCGATACCTAAATAACTAACTAGCAAGAGAACTAGGTTCAATCGTAGTATAGCTAGATAGAGTCGAGGTCGATCCCACAGAGACTCGGCTTAAACAAGTACAACATTATTAAACTAAAAATAGATTAAAGGGCGGTCTACGACCAACTATAATGTAGAGATAAAGGTTGACACGATAGAAAACACAAAGACTAGCAATACGACACAAGACATTAAACACTTATTTTTATGGTTTTATAAGACTCTAACAAACGGTATTGATTACGCTAGTAGTAATTACTCCCCATATATGTATATCTAAGCCGAGGCAGTAAAAGACATTAAGGTTGATTATATTTTGGCTACGGAGTCATCCACAAAATGGATCTAATTCGTGAACGGATAGAAGATCCCTAAGCTTAATTACGAATCCTTCCTTGGACAGGATAGAACATCATATAACAAGCATACTATACCAAACTAGGGATGCCGATCTAAAATCGTCACCTCGTCTAGGCAACCACCGTGGACGGGTTGGCACACCTCCTAAACGATCGGCTAACTTATGTCCTATTTAACATGGCAATTTTCACAATATATCATATTAATTTACGAGAACGATGTAACAAATTGACCGGATCTATTACATGTGTATATGAAAAAAAGAAAGCACGACGTAGCCGAAGTCGTTCACAGAAAATTACTAGAATCTTGATGGCTAGATCTAACCATATAGACCGTGGTAGATCTAGACCGGTGACTCTAGAATTTGCTCGTAAAACGCCTTCGTACGGCTTAGATCTACATGAATATGGGTTTGTTAATTAACTACATCACGAAATCAATACACAAACGACTACTTCATAACGAAATAAAATAGATCTACGAATAAAAACGACATATTTGGATAGGCATTACCCTCGTAGACGGAGGGTCCTCCGATCCTTCAATGCAATCTCTAATCGATGAATCCATCACCTCCGTAATGAAGAAACATAATAAAATAAGAAGAACTATATTGATAAACTAAAAGTATTGTAATCTTGTGTTTCTAGAGTGTAACTAATAAAATTCGTGGCTGCTCTTTTATATAGATTTTTAGGCCGACCTAAAGATATGATTGAAAACCCTAAAAGTTGTAGAGATAACTCCGAGCCGATCCTCGAGTTTTGGTCAACTCGCTCCCAGCGAACTGATGGCTCGCTGCCAGCGAGCCTGCTTGCTTCTGATTGGCTCGCTGGCTTTTCTTGTTCCTTCCCCTACTTTTCGTGCTGCTTCGGTATTTATCTTTAATGCAATCCGATTCCGCTCCGATTTATCTTGAGATTTACTTCCTTTGTCGGTAGATATCCTCCGATTCACCGTAATCTACAAAATCAATAATTATCGCACAGTAAATCATATTTTAATAATAAAAATAGATTAATACCAAATTATATCTTATAAATCACATAACCTTAAATAAACACTATAAACATGTGATTTAATATAAAATATATATTATTAATCTCGATTTAAGGACAACGTTGATGACTTTTATGGGTATAATTTGACCGTCATCACTACACCTATGGATACTTCTTAGAATCTAACAGAGGTTGAAGCTCTAGCATTAGAATCTAGCACTGTTTACAGAAGCTTGGTTGGTAAACTATTGTACTTGGGCAATACTAGACCAGATATAGCCTTTCCTGTGCAACAACTGAGTCAATTCTTGGACAAGCCAAATCAAGCACATTTAAAAGCAGCACATAGGCTCCTCAGGTTCCTTAAATCAGCACCTGGCAAAGGTCTCTTCTTTCCTAGTCAGGGGTCAATCATCCTCAAAGCTTTTAGTGATTCAGACTGGGCAAGTTGTACAAAGACTAGGAGATCCACTACAGGGTACTTAGTCTATCTTGGAGATGCCCTAGTTTCTTGGAAATCAAAGAAACAACCTACTATTTCTAGAAGCTCTAGTGAGGCAGAATATAGGGCAATGGCTGTCACAGCCTGTGAGATTCAAGGGCTTATCTACCTGCTGCAAGATTTTCAGATCACTTATACACAGACAGTACCACTTTATTGTGACAGTCAAAGTGCATTGGACATAGTGGAAAACCCTGTTTTCCATGAAAGAACAAAGCATATAGAGATTGACTGTCATTTTGTAAGGGAAAAATACATGGACAAAACTCTTGTACCCCTTCCAATTAACACCAAAGACCAACCAACAGATATACTCACCAAACCAGTAGACAGACATACCCTTACCAAACTACTTCAAGCTTTTCCTCTCAAAGATCTCTATTCACCATCTAAATCTGAGGCATAAAAGTCTATCTGAAGTTGGTTTTGGCAAGCTGTATTTGGATTACATCCACATTCAGCTTGAGGGGGGGTGTTGAGGCATAAAAGTCTATATGAAGTTGGTTTTGTTTCAGCTTGGCATTTGGTCGAACACTTATTGAAGAAAGTGGTTTAGTGTGGAAGTTGAGCGGTGATGGCCAAATCCTAGAGGTCCAATCTAACCAGTAGTGTACCGGGTCGACTGTAGTCTAGTGTGGTGAGTCAAGGTCGACTCCACGGGGAACTCACTTGTGAGGCTACACACTAAAAAGTCTATATTAATTCGATCTATGTCACAATTTGCAAGATAGTAATGGCATACATAAATAGCGTGCTTGTGATAATAAAGGTGATAAAATGATAAAAGAAACTAACCAAGATAATGTGTAAGCTAGCCATCCTCTTGTAGCATCATGGGAATGATCTCCTACCTTCCTACCATTGGTGTTCGAAAGTGTGAAACGGTGCATTCCTAAGCAAGCAATTCCCCCTCATACGAGTGTATGGAATTGCTCTCAACCTCCTCCTTGGTCTAGGTGTCCTAAACCTAATGACTCGGTATGCTACGCACGTGAATGCAATGACAATATCAACTATCCCCGGATAAGAAATCGAATACCACAAAGGGTCGATTTTACCTTCCGGTTTTCCTACCCTCTTCCCACATTTAACTTCTCCTTTCGGTCTCCGCTAAACATGTAAATGCTAACACTAGGCAATTACTCTAATGCAAGCAATCAATGCAACACAAGTAGGAAAACTTTCACAACAATCAAACTAACAACACAAACAATCATTCCCGATCAACATAAGAGGATAAACTAAAGTTACAACATAATCTTGGCTAGATAAGTCTAGCCACTCATAACTACAAACATTAACATGCCAAAATTAACATTCATAATCATAAGAACAATTGAATGAAAATGAAGATTAAGGATTACCAAATCAAGGAGTACAATTCGAGTTGGTGTTCTTCATCCAACTCCCAAAAGCTTCAATGAACAAACACTAGTGTGCTGAATCCAATCAACTAATAGAATTAAACTAGAATCCTTAGCTATTACAATCAAAATCAAGAGTTAATTTCCATTAAAATTTGGCTATAAGAGCCTGTGGGTGGGGGTTGCCTTCAAGATAGAAACTTGAGGAAGATGAAGTGTATATTTTGATAATCTTGTGAGTGGGAGAATAAAAGGGATTAATTCTTTGCTGAATCTGCAATGTTGGCGCAGGTCAATCCAATCTGGCGCGCGTCAAGTGCATAATGCATTACTGGCATAGGTCACAGCTGTTTGGCGCGCTTCAAGTCCAATACGTAGTAGTTGGCTGAATGACATCCACATTAAATGCTCAGCAGACTTGTATAGCTTATTGGCGCGGGTCAATGTGACATGGCGCACGCCATTTGTATCTGAGATCACCATGATCAATGTTTACTCTTCCACTTGGCTTGGACCGAACTCCCTATCGTGCATCGATAATCCTCGTGGGTTGAAATCCTCGCCTTAGCTCCAAAATCATCATCAAAAATCAAATGACACCTTAAGGTCAAAATCCACGCTCCCAACCGTGATATCTGTGCTTGCAAAATAGACACAAAGATACCACGTGTAAATCTGAAAACAAAATCGGCTAATAACTAATATAATACAAGTAGAAGCATGGTTTTTCTGAAAGTTCTATGTACACAAAAATGGCTCAAATCATCATAAAATTCGTTCAAGTTGATGTCAAAATATCACTAATTGCATTAGAAAAAGGGGTGAGTCATCGGGAATTATATCATTAGGTTGACTTACATCAAGCGGTTACAACTAATTGGAGGAGCTGACAGCTATGTAAACAGTAGTTAGCTTAGGATTAGTTGATTTAGAAGTTCCATTTTAGTTTGCAATTGAAGACTCCAAGTAAAATGATTACTTGTGTTTCCCGCATTTCCATATAGTTCAAATTATGAAGAACAACTGCTGTATTTTCTTCTTGTTTCGAATCAATTCAGTTTTCTGTTCTTGGTTCTATATTCTTCGATTGTGTTTCGGCTTAATCAACAATTTCAACAAGAGATCGATTCGGATTCGGATTTGGATTTGGATTCCTCCGGGGATGAAGAGATCAATGAAAAACACATAAGAAAAAGGTAGTTAATAGTTTCACAATTTTTTTGATTTATCATTATTTATGCTTGTATACGGAGATAATTACGGAGATAATTACACTTTTAGTCCTCGTGTTTTATTATTTTCTCAAAATTATCCCTATCTTTCATTGTTACGATAAACATCTTATGTATCGTTTTGTTACGATAAACACCCTATGTATGCGTTTTGTTACGATAAACACCCTTATGCTTCATTGTTACGATAAACATCTATATATACATGTGTTTTGTTACGATAAACTCCCCATATGTATGTGTTTACGAAAAGCACCCCGTTAGTTGGTTTATAATTGTAACAAAAACAATTTTATGAGCTTTTTTTTTTGAATAGAATTTTATGAACTTCATTTAGCCAAAACGTGTGCATTTTGCTAGTAGGAGAAAATAAGGTTGTTCTAACCTTCTTTTCCCTTTTCCCTCTTTTTTTTGTGTGTGTGTGTGAAAATTAAAGGTTATCAGTTGTAAGCATAAATAATGATCCAATTTTTGTAAGCTCTTTGTTGATGAATGAAAAAAAAAAAAAAGCAATTATTTGTTATATTCTGAATTCAATGATTTTGATGAAAATGTATGTTTCTTGTAAGACAATTTTCAACTTGTCCTAGTCCAGTTATCAGCTAAGGCATCTGGTGCGATCACTACATATATATATAATGCAATCGGGGCTCGCGTTTCACGTCATATGTGTAGCTTTGCCTTTGAGTTTATTACCTTCCTTTGCATTTGACCTAACTGTGATTTCGACGGTACCGTCATATATCTCATGCTGCAATAATGTTTTCAACATATTTCGATGTTTTTCAAGTATTGACGGTATGGTCGAAATTTTCGACAGCTAAATTTCTGATGTTATTCTCGATTTACCATCTACCATAGGAATCACAGGAAAGGTGTTCACAACAGAGGATCCGATCCGGACTCCGATGGTGGGCGGGGTCTAGTTTGTTTTGTATGAGTATTTGTGTTTATTAACTTGATGTTCTAAGAGTAATTTGATGTCCCGACGACCCGATTCCTCCACCCCCTATTCATACATCAAACGTAAAACTACAACTTTACTGGAAATACATTGTTATTACAGACTTTACAATAGATTATATCACTGCTCTTTTGCAACTTCAGATTTGCTGATTGATGGATGCTGCGCAATTAATTTTCTTTCAGAGAAACCCATCAAATCCATTTATTCAAAGTCTTTGTGGAAAATTGATTAAACATAAAGGTTAAGTTTTTTTTTTTGTGGAGGGGAAAAATCAAAGCTCTTTGATTTTTTTTTTTTGTTTTTTTCCAATTGCTATTTGTGGGAAAAGACACAAAATAGTGACGGTACTCGACGTCTCATCACTCGATTTGGTCGGCACTTTTTCTCCCTCTATTGGAAACCTTACTTTCCTTCGACAGATCCATCTCTCTGACAATTCCTTCGGAATTGTATTTAGTTTATGTATTTAGTTTTAAAGAACTCATCATGAGTCAATACATGAAAATATATTAAGTAAATACACAAAAATTAGGTAATCAATTTCATTTACATATATGTATCATATATGAAATTACCTACTAATAGTTTTATCCGAAACTGAAGCAAACTGAGCTCATTCGGGTAAAGTCGGTTTGGTTAATGAAATTTTCGGTTTGGTTTCATTCGTAATATGTATGAACCCAAATTATCTAATATTATACACAAGCCTCTACGTCGTCGTATCAAAATAAAGTAAACGGAAGTTAAAAGGACTCGGGTAAAAACATAAATGTTACTAAGAATAGATACAACCATACTAAAGATGGATAGTTAAATTACAACGATGAAAAACCCAAAGACTTATACAATTAATAAACATCCTGATTGATGGATGCTGCGCAATTAATTTTCTTTCAGAGAAACCCATCAAAATTCAAAGTTCAAAGTCTTTTTGTCCATTTATTCAAAGTCTTTGTGGAAAATTGATTAAACATAAAGGTTAAGTTTTTTTTTGTGGAGGGGAAAAATCAAAGCTCTTTGATTTTTTTGGTTTTTTCCAATTGTTCCAAAACTTTATATTTTCTCCCTTTTGATCACTCTTATCACCTCGATCATGCTTCTCACCATGAATCATCACTTTACGGGTCCTCGAGACATTAATACCTGATGGGAGTCAACTTTACGTGATTCCGGTGCATTTTCTACCCCCGTTTATCCCACTTTTAGCATGTTCTTGGTGTATTTAGACCATCTTTGGGGTAATATCGTGAGTTTATAGCACGGGGAGTAATTACATCGCTTTGATGGTTTACTACCCCTTTTTGATGATATTGACCCTATTCCCGAGCACTTTTACCCTCCGGAATGGTTTGGATGTTTTTGGTTGTTGTGATGATGTAGGGAAATGGTGTTTCGATGACCCGGAAGGCGATGATTTATGGTGGAAAGCATAACCGAGGCAAGAAAAGAGATCAAAGGAGGAGAAAGATGAAGAAAAATGAAGAGTTGGGGACACAGGGGACCAAACGCACGTTTGAACCCCTCAAACGTGCGTTCAGAACCTCAGACGGGCGTCCAACAAACCCAGACGGGCGTTCAGAATGAAAAAAAATAGATACAGAGTCGAAGCCCTTAAAGCGCGCTGGTTTCAAACTACCCAAAGCGTCGTTTCAAGCCATCCAAACGCACGTTTGACATTAAACGTGCGTTCAAGGTGAAGAACATTCAAGTCCTGCCCAGAAATGAAGCAGAATGCACGTTTGAACCACTTCAAACGTGCGTTTGAAGATACCAAACGCTCGTCCAAGCCTGCAAACGGGCGTCCAGGCCAATTTTCTGCAGTTTTTCCTCTCCGCCTATAAATACCCTTATTTCAACTCATGAAGAACACGCTTTTTCCCTTCCCTTAGCTTAGGTTTTGCTCGATTTTTGTAAATAGTTTGTTACTCTTTCTTTTTAGGTAGATCAAAGACTCCTTAACCTACTCTTTTCAATTCTTAGATTAGATTTTCATTACAAACAACAAGTCTCTATCTTTTCTTTGATTCTCTCTTTTGTACTTTTCTTCTTCAACTCGAATTTCTGCAGCTTTTATGGTATGTAACTTGTTTATTATGCTTGTCATGCTTCTTCTTTACTACTTTCTTGTTGTTTTAACTAGCATTATGTGTAGCTAATTCCTCCCCATAGTCGAATCATGTGATATTTGGTGAAATCACCCTTTGGGTGATGAAATTGGGGATGTGTAGTGCTTTTTATTGCTATATCTTGCTTATTTCACGTCTTAGAACTTGTTATAACGGAGTTGGGCTAGATTGACAACCTAGGTCAAAATCACACAACACCACACTTGAGAGTTGTTCAGAGAGAGGGGTGTTGGGAAAAGGGGTTCTAGGATCGGGAGGTAAAACATGTCGAGTTTTAGGTCGTGAATTCAGGCCCGCGATCATCGATGTATTTTTATCAACATAATAACTTGAATGTGGTAGTTTAGATTAGTTTATTTTAGTTTTAGACCAGGGGTTGAACTATGAAGTGCCGGGTGGTTCTTGAGCCAATGATGACAAGTTGTTTCACGAGTCTCCGGGTAGACCATGGATTAGGTAAAACTTCGGTTTACTGCTTTGACACATTCTCGTTAAGATGTTCGGTGGAGTACGTTGGTGAGTATGAATCGGTAGTAACTTCGATCGAATGATTTCGGACTTGTTTCCATAACGAGGTTTATATCAAGCGACACTAGTGCATATCATGTCTTGTTAGTGAATTTTCCTTAGGGAAGGGTAGTTAGCATGGCATAGGGTGTTAAAGGAGAGTTGTTCAGATCTTAACACCAGAATTAGGAGCGTACCCGTGAAATAGAATGTGAGAGTTTATTTGTTATATTGCACATTCCCGGTTTTGTCTATCCTTAGGGTTGAAATTAGTCATTTTGATCATGGTTCGGCTATGTCCTTTTCTCCCTTTAGACTTGTTAATTCACTTTACTTTAATTTCATTGTAGTATATAAATATCCCAACATTTGATCACCTAGACTAAGAATTACGTTCACTTTGGTACTTACAAACACATCTTCTCTGTGGGATCGACCTCGGACTCCTGTAGCTTTACTAGCAATCGACCTGGTACACTGCCGGTTAGAGAGCTTGTTTAGTCACCGTTGTCTTGAGAATATAATAAATTTGTTTGGTGAAAATAAAGCTCATCAAAATGGCGCCGTTGCCGGGGAAGATGTGTGCTATTTGTGATATCTTGTAAGTGAACCGAAAGCTTAGGCCTAGGTTGTTTTCTTTTTCTTTTCCTTTCTTAGAATGTTTTAGGTAGATTTTTATTTATTTTTGTTTGATGTTGTTCTAAATAAAAGTGGATGAAAGTTTTTTTTTAAATTGCCATGTTCTTGAAGCTTTTAAGCAAAAGATGTGCAATTTTTTTCTTTCATTCCACTCGTGCTTTGTGCGTTTCTCTTAGTTTCTTAATAAGTCGAGCCAACGACGTAAAACAAAGGCGCTTGGGGGAGGCAACCCACCTTTTTGATAATAATTTGTTTTTGGAGTAGTTTTTGGTTGCAAAAGGGGAGAGTTTTTCTTAAAAAAGAGAGTGTGGGGTGAGAGCTTCATGTTGGTTCTGACTTTTGTACTTAGACGCGGATGTTTTTATGTGAGCCTCTGTGGCCTTATTTTATGCATGGATGCTCTGTGTTTCTTTTGATTATCTTTACATCCATTGCAAATTCCCGTCTAGTATGGTCGATATGCTTTGATACCTTGTTTGTGGCATGGCTTCTGTTTTTATATATCTCGTATCTATCACCATCTTTTGGCACGTGGACTTTTCCCATGCATGTGTTTGCCTTGGATTTTGTTTCTATGGTTTCAGATACTCGAGATGGAGCTTACTAGAAGATGTCACGTGGGCTACGAGTGCGCCTTTCTGCCGGGTTTTGGTCAAACAGCCAAGTCTTTTTGCTCTTTTTTATCTCTCACACACTGAGGACAGTGTTTCGTTTAAGTGTGGGGTGGGAGACTTAGCCGTTTTCTTGTTGTTGTTGTTGTTAAATGTGCTTAATATGTGGTATACTTGGCCTATGACCGGGCTCGAGTCGATTTTGGGTAATTTTTAAAAATTTTCAAGGTTTTTAACACCGTGTTGTATGTGTTATTTTCACAATCGAGTGGTGATCACCTTAGTAAGGATCCCAAACATGTACATTGCGGTTTGATATTATCTTGAGAATGGAGTTTAACAATTTCACGAAAGCTACACTTTGTACACAATTTGATTGCTACCACCTTTCATGTCATTAGTCTCGAGGCGAAATGCTTAAGGTTTACTTAAGTAGGACACGGGATGACGGTTCTGGCGTCTCTTTGACCCTACCATAGCCAAATAAGCCTAAGCCAAACTTTGACCTTCGTAGCCCCTCTCAGCCTTGATAGAATGGTCTGGCCACCATTCGCTTTATAGCCGTTTTGTTACTTAGTCAGAAACCTACCCTTGAGCCTAATTTATGGTCACATTTCCTTCATTTTACACCCTACGAGTGGACTTAGTCTTTTGTTGGACCACACTTGCTAAGGCAAGTGTGGGGTGGGGGAGATGATGCTTCTAGTCGGGTTGTTGTTTCTTGGTTTTGAGCTATAAGGAGAGGAGGAGCTCGGTTGGGCCTGATGCTCGGTTTTGGGCCAAAAGAAAAGAAAATCTCTTCTTCTATCTTTTCTATAAAAAAAATAAAAAAATAAAATTAAAAAAAAACAAGCTTTCATGGTTGTATATAGAAATAAAGGGTTGGAGTCAAAGTGGTGAGCTCAAAGTTAATTTTTATGATGTTAGAGTTGGGATAGTTAGATAGGGGCTAATGTATTCGATCTCGCCTCATGACGCTTGAAACATAGTCGAGTTTGGCAATGAGTTTGAGTATGTTAGTATCCTATGGTTCCCAAAGTGTTGAAGGTAATCAAAAAGGAGTTTTGGCGGTTTGTATGGTAAAGATGAGGTTGTACATGTGTTGATTAGGTTCACTCATAATTCTTTTTCTTCAGTTTCCCAAAATACCCTTTTCGATTAACCGGAATTACCCTAGCCTAACATTATAACCCTTCAAGTCCTGCTCGATCGTGTCCAAACTTAGTGACCTTGATTAGTGGAGAGACTAATAGAGATGAAACGGTTGGTAGACTTTCGGTTGGGATTCAAGCCCCGACAATCATTTTGAGCACTTGGTTTTAACTTGGCACCACACACACTCCATTTTCTTGATAATGTTGCACCGTTGTGTATATGTTCATTTTTCTTACTTTGTGGTTACCTCGAGAGTGTGAGTAGTAGCACCTACATCACAAAGTTGAAACCCTTGGTTGGTTTTAAAACGCCTAATTTGCTCGAGGGCGAGCAAAGGCTAAGTGTGGGGTGGTGATGGGAGTCAACTTTACGTGATTCCGGTGCATTTTCTACCCCCGTTTATCCCACTTTTAGCATGTTCTTGGTGTATTTAGACCATCTTTGGGGTAATATCGTGAGTTTATAGCACGGGGAGTAATTACGTCGCTTTGATGGTTTACTACCCCTTTTTGATGATATTGACCCTATTCCCGAGCACTTTTACCCTCCGGAATGGTTTGGATGTTTTTGGTTGTTGTGATGATGTAGGGAAATGGTGTTTCGATGACCCGGAAGGCGGTGATTTATGGTGGAAAGCATAACCGAGGCAAGAAAAGAGATCAAAGGAGGAGAAAGATGAAGAAAAATGAAGAGTTGGGGACACAGGGGACCAAACGCACGTTTGAACCCCTCAAACGTGCGTTCAGAACCTCAGACGGGCGTCCAACAAACCCAGACGGGCGTTCAGAATGAAAAAAAATAGATACAGAGTCGAAGCCCTTAAAACGCTGGTTTCAAACTACCCCAAAACGTGCGTTCCAAGCCATCCAAACGCACGTTTGACATTCTAAACGTGCGTTCAAGGTGAAGAACATTCAAGTCCTGCCCAGAAATGAAGCAGAACGCACGTTTGAACCACTTCAAGCGTGCGTTTGAAGATACAAGCGCTTCGTCAAGCACGCAAAGCGGGCGTCCAGGCCAATTTTCTGCAGTTTTTCCTCTCCGCCTATAAATACCCCTTCAGCCCCAACTCATGAAGAACACGCTTTTTTCCCTTCCCTTAGCTTAGGTTTTGCTCGATTTTTGTAAATAGTTTGTTACTCTTTCTTTTTAGGTAGATCAAAGACTCCTTAACCTACTCTTTTCAATTCTTAGATTAGATTTTCATTACAAACAACAAGTCTCTATCTTTTCTTTAATTCTCTCTTTTGTACTTTTCTTCTTCAACTCGAATTTCTGCAGCTTTTATGGTATGTAACTTGTTTATTATGCTTGTCATGCTTCTTCTTTACTACTTTCTTGTTGTTTTAACTAGCATTATGTGTAGCTAATTCCTCCCCATAGTCGAATCATGTGATATTTGGTGAAATCACCCTTTGGGTGATGAAATTGGGGATGTGTAGTGCTTTTTATTGCTATATCTTGCTTATTTCACGTCTTAGAACTTGTTATAATGGATTTGGGCTAGATTGACAACCTAGGTCAAAATCACACAACACCACTCTCGAGAGTTGTTCAGAGAGAGGGGTGTTGGGAAAAGGGGTTCTAGGATCGGGAGGTAAAACATGCCGAGTTTTAGGTCGTGAATTCAAGCCCGCGCTCATCGATGTATTTTTATCAACATAATAACTTGAATGTGGTAGTTTAGATTAGTTTATTTTAGTTTTAGACCCCGGGGTTGAACTATGAAGTGCCGGGTGGTTCTTGAGCCAATGATGACAAGTTGTTTCACAGAGTCTCCCGGGTAGACCATGGATTAGGTAAAACTTCGGTTTACTGCTTTGACACATTCTCGTTAAGATGTTCGGTGGAGTACATTGGTGAGTATGAATCGGTAGTAACTTCGATCGAATGATTTCGGACTTGTTTCCATAACGAGGTTTATATCAAGCGACGCTAGTGCATATCATGTCTTGTTAGTGAATTTTCCTTAGGGAAGGGTAGTTAGCATGGCATAGGGTGTTAAAGGAGAGTTGTTCAGATCTTAACACCAGAATTAGGAGCGTACCCGTGAAATAGAATGTGAGAGTTCATTTGTTATATTGCACATTCCCGGTTTTGTCTATCCTTAGGGTTGAAATTAGTCATTTTGATCATGGTTCGGCTATGTCCTTTTCTCCCTTTAGACTTGTTAATTCACTTTACTTTAATTTCATTGTAGTATATAAATATCCCAACATTTGATCACCTAGACTAAGAATTACGTTCACTTTGGTACTTACAAACACATCTTCTCTGTGGGATCGACATCGGACTCCTGTAGCTTTACTAGCAATCGACCCGGTACACTGCCGGTTAGAGAGCTTGTTTAGTCACCGTTGTCTTGAGAATATAATAAATTTGTTTGGTGAAAATAAAGCTCATCAATACCCTACAACATCATGAACGATCAAAACAACCAAACAATTCCGGAGGGTAAAAGTGCTCGGAATGGGGTTAATATCAATAAAAACCAGGCTTTACCATCAAAAGATAATAAAAGCTCTTATGCTCTAAAACATGTGATACTAACCCGTTTTGAGACTTAATGTGTCAAAATATACCAAATATGCATTAAAATGAGGGCTAAAAGAGTGTCGGAGTCATGCAAAGTTGACTCCTATCAGCACTCTTTCTCCCTCTATTGGAAACCTTACGTTTCTTGAAAATATCCAACTCAATGAAAATTCCTTTTATGGCATAATTTTGCCAGAAATCGGAAGATTGTTTCGCCTACGGATTCTTGCTTTTGCCAATATATAACTCATTCGAAGCACAATTTCCTACTAACATTACATTATGTAAAAATATTCAACTCATCAATTCAAATGGAAACAAATTTAGTCGAAAAATCCCCGATCAACTGATCGAGTGCGCGCATTATCTAAATTGCAGGTACGTACTTGAATTAGACCAAAACAATTTCACTGGATATATCCCACGATCTCTAGGTAATATTTCTAATCTTCGATATCTAGAGTTATCATCCCGCATGAGCTTGGTAAGCTCTCCGATCTTCAGGGCCTGGGATTGGCCGTAAACAAGTTTATGGTTCTTTTCCTTTTGAAATCTATAATATCTCATCAATCCAAACTCTTTCGATCGCAAACAGAAGCAACTACACTTCAACAAGGAATATCGAGTCATGTTGCTTATCGATATTTCGAGTAGGAGTTTCATGTTCTTCTGAAATGCAAAACGAGAGGATGGATATCAAAGATGCACTTATTGAACTATAACATGTTAGGAATAAAACGTAAGAGCATAATTTACTCTGAGAAGAGAAGAGAAAAAAAATATACGTCTGTTTATTGTTAAGAACAGACAAAGTCTTATTGAAAATGCACTAAGTTGACCGAGTCTTTTAAACACTTATTTTCTATGTTGCACCGACACCGACACGGACACGGCGCACGACACGACACGGACACGGCGACACGGCAACTTTCAAAAATATAGGACACGACACGCCGGGGACACGTAGTATATATATATATATACTAGGGGGCGTTACCGTGCTATGCACGGTGTTGCCCCCACCTGGTCGTGTTTGTTCATGTTTGTCCCCTCCATCAAATTTGGTATTGTCAAAGACAATAGGTTCATGATTCCTTCCAAAGAACGTTTTGGACAATTCGGTGGGACGCGGCTCAGCGAGGCCAATTCCGGCCATGTGTTTAAGCGGGGCGGGAGCTACAGTCCTTGTGATATCGGTTACCATCAACCACTTGCTTAGAAGCTTGGGTGGTAGCATTACCTCTACCTGCCAGGTTCCTAGAACAAGCAACCAAAGGCGCCCATGAACCGGAAAGGGTGTGATGCATTGTTGCTCCGCATTCTAGCTTCGGACAACATCAGGATGGGCCCATGCTCTTGCATTTGGATTTAGGGTAGAAGTCGGCTTTGCAAAGATTGCTACCACCCTTTGGGGATCAAGGCGATACCTAAACACTATTGCTCAAATTGTCCATACCAGGGTCATGTTCGGCTATCCCTTTTCCTTTAGGATTGCCACTTGATTTCTGTGAAATCATCTTCACTTGGAGTTGCTGAATAAACTACAAAAACAGTAAGAACATGATCAAATCGATAGGGGGAAAACGATGAAACGCCAAAAGTAAAACATTAAAACCAATATCCCACATAAGTCTGCAGCATTACCACTTAAAAAAGCAAAATCAATTCATATGTAGAGCAGTATGATAACGGAAAAATTCACCGTTATTTTTATAACTTTTCAACCCGTTTCTGATATCATTTTGAGTATTTTTATATCGATTCGAGTCATTAATTCCTATGTTTCATCTAAATATGTTAGTAGTAGTTATTATATAAAATATCGTATTTTTAGCGTGTTTTATAGTTTTTGTACCGGTTTAGTAACGGTGTGTAAATGTCAGATTTACGTTTGGTATTTTGGTGGTTTATTGCGAAATTATAGGTTAACCAAAATCCCGAGTAACGACACGTTTTGAGGCCTAAAAGAGGTGTTTATGGGGATATAAGAGTGTGCCATGAGCTTAAAAGGTCAAGTGGATCGGTGGTTCAGAAGTGTCACTAACGATTTATATCTTCGACGAACCAATGGCCCATTAAAACGGCATTTTCTGAAGAGGTGGCCTTAATGAAAGTTGTAGATCTTTGATAGAGCTTTCCAACGCATTTTGAATCATGTTAATTGGAGGTCTACAACTCAAGTTATGACCAAGTGGCTAATCGATTCGTAATAGTAAAAATCCAAAGCGACACGACATACTGAATGGCTCATCAAAAGCGGCGTTTTCTGAAAAAGAATCCTTCATGAAAGTTGTATATCTTCAAGAAATCTTTCAAATGGATTTTGAATCAAGTCAATCGGACATCTACAACTCAAATGGTGGTCAAGTGGCTAATTGATTCAATTTTCGTAAAAATCGAAATATCTTCGGAGGAACACGAGGTCATCAAAAAGGCGTTTTCTGAGAGCGTGTCCTTCATGAAAGTTGTAGAGTTTCGAGACCTTAATTTTGGCATTTCGTTTGCAATTTTGGAGGTCTACAACTCAAGATACTGGATTTTACAAGTTTTAATTACATAAATATAATCAATCGATCCTTCGAGAATCATGCTGAGTCATATGCAATAATGGTACCCGGACCGGTCCGGCTCTTTCCCGGCCCGGGCCGGCCCTTGACCTATTTTCTATAAATAGGAGGCCATCAGCAAGCAGATCGATTGCCCCTCTTTTCCTTCATCTTTTCTTTCTTTTAATTATGGGGGGCCTAAATTAGATATATATGTCGTTATAATGTCGGTGTAATAACCCGACTAGTTATAGTTTTAATATAGTTTCGTTTTAAGCTTTTATTGCTTTCTTTTATTTTATGCAATTAGTATAAATATATATATATATATATATATATATATATATATATATATATATATATATATATACATTATACTATATATATATCTATATCTATATATATCTATATATACATCTATACGTATATATATATATAATTTGTAGTTATCTTTTCGTTTTGTTTTCTTTCGTTTTGTTATTTTCGTTGTTATTTTTAGTTAATATGAGTAGTTAAGCGTTACATAGCCGAATTATGTGAAAGCGGGTGAAATCAACCCTCGGGAGAGCGAGATGGAGTTGTGTTGTGCTTAATTTAACGTTTTTATGATAAAATCATGTTTTAAACTTGTTTTGATCATTTTAATAACTTTGAATAAAATTGACAACTTTGTTCACGGTTACATCGAGCTTATAAATATATTTTACGGTGAGATGTGAGATATGGATATCACTAATCATAGTCACGATTGTTAGATTGACAATCTAAGTGGATGATCTGGACTATGCCTAAGTGAGATTCTTATTTTTACGAGATGTGCGAAACATGTTTTAAAATCACTAAACTATAGTTTTAATCGTTAGATTGGCAACCTAAGTGATACGTTAAAATTATGTTTTTGTGAGGTTTTCAACGGCTTTTATTCCGGTCAACCATGTTGGCGAGTTAGCTCTCTAAAGGGAGGGTTAATAAACCTAGTGTGGGGGTTAAGTGAGAAATTGTCGAGATCTTAACGTAAGAATAAAGAGTTGACTCCCCGTGAATATCATATGAACCGAATCGAGATAAAACACACTCCTTATCAAGTTTTTCTGTGGGGAGATAACTTTGTTGGATCATGGCTCGGCTATGCTTTTTAATCACCTAGTTAATCTTGTTAGTTAAAATTACTTTTTCGCATTAATATAAACACTCCACTTAAAACTTTGATCGCTTTAGACTAAGAATCACGTTCGCTTTGGTACTCACAACCACATTTCTCTTGGGGGACGACCTCGTACTCTCAGCTATCCTAGCAATCGACACGGTACTCTGCTTGATTAGAGAGTTAGTTTACCCACGGTTTTGCGAGTCTTTATAAATGTATTTTTAGTGGGTGAATTTTTCGCTCATCATCAAAAAATTGGCGCCGTTGCCGGGGACCAATATTTTAGTGGGTGTATTTTTCTCTCATCAAAATTGGCGCCGTTGCCGGGACCAATATTTTAGTGGGTGTATTTTCTCTCATAAAAATTGGCGCCGTTGCCGGGAAATGTGTGATATTGTTGTGATATCTTGTAAGTGAACCGAAGGCTTGGGCCTAGGTTTTTATTTTCTTGTTTTATTTAGATGTCGACAAAGAGCTATGGATCTTTGAAGTGATATTGTCTGAACTCGGTTTGAATACGACTTTGGTACTTAGCCTCTTCGGAGGTGATATCTTGTAAGTCTGGCTAAAGCGGGGATTAGGGCCTTCGGCTACCATAACTTTTGAGGGTCTAAATATCGTGTGTTTAAAAAAAAAAAAAAAGCGAAAAAAGAAAAGAAAAATTTTATTGTTTTCTTGTTGTTTTACGAGATCTTGCAGATTGAGCTTAAATGGATCAATATTTCAATCAATACTACTCACTGAACAACAATACTCCTACCAACCTCGGGCTTTGAACAATGTTATCAACAACGATTCGTATGCGAGCCTCAATATCAACAACAGAATAACCAAGGTTCATGGAATTATCAGTGCCCTAGTGCATACCAGGACCAGAATTATGGTTATTCGAGTTATGAGCCACAACATTACGAGGGTTACCCGAACCCTAATGCTTATCAGGATTACAGTGTTCATACTCAACATGTTGATAGCTTCAACCATATTCAGCCACCTAATCAATGTCTGAATTGGCAAGAAGACTACCACTCACCTCCGATGAATCAAAGTCAATATGATCAGTTTTCCCCCATGCCACAAGAAGAATTCACCGACAGTCAAATAGAGCAACTAGAACGATTGAACCAGAGCCTGGAAGAGCGATTGTTGGACATGCAGGAGTTCAAGGTAAGTACTGACTCCGCTATAAGAAATCTTCAAGACAAGGTGGGGCAATTGATTGAATTAGTGAGGTATGTGAAAGAAGAGGCGAGACAAGTGCAATAGAGGTGGTTAGGGATGAAAATGTTATCTTTGAAAAAGTTCGAGGATGAGAATGAGGTTGATAATTCGATTCGCGAAGAAAAAGTGCAAGATTTGGAGATGACAGAGTTAGAGAGAGAGAGATTGATTGGCCATCTTTAGTAAAGCCCTTTGGGAGAGTTGGTAATAGGCGATATATCGGTCCCGGATTACTACATTCGTCCCACTCTGTGAGGATGAATTTTTGCGGTCCGCTTTGTATACTCCCGATGGATGAGCTTTATGGTGATTTTCAAAAAAAGATGGTTCGACGATCGATAAAAGAAGATTCTCTGGTGGGAGGAGATAACATCGAGGGCCAAGCGAGTGCGTTCTAGACAATTTAATTTCTTTGGTTCTCGCATTGTTAATTTTTCTTAAGCTATTGATCTTCTTAAGTTCGATTTTGGTTGATAACTTGTAAATACTACTTTTGTCGAGCAAACGCGTTAAACAAAAGCGCTACCGGAGGCAGCCCGATAATAATAATAAAGATAATTTGAATAAGCCTAGTCTTAATGAAATGTAGAATCAGTATGAAAGATGAACACAAAGCACAACCAAGTCTCGGGATGAATGTTTGAATTTCATTAAGAGGAATGATTAGGTGGTTATCCGAAAATCCCGATGGAGAAAAAAGATAAAAATTCAAATGTATCATTTCTTGGACTTAGGTTATTGAACCCTTGAGGATCTGGGTATAAAAGACTCAATACACTTTCACACATTTCATTTTATGATCTAGTCTGTTTCAAATTTAAGTCGTTGTAGTATAGTGGTGAGTATTCCCGCCTTAATAAAATTGTGTGCAATAAAAAATGAAACTAAGAATAGTGACTTGGATTGTGATATATGCTCTTGTGATACTTTCTATAATATGTATATGCTTAGATGTTACGTGTTTTACCCGTTAAGGTTATTTTTCCATCTAAAGCTATTATGTGATATGCTACGAGTTTTACGGACGTAATGAGGGCCATTTTCTTATTATTCCCATATCCCTATTACATACTTTTGCACGAGGACCATGTCCCGTGTTGGCTTTGTTTTGGTTGTTTTGAGTACAGGGATTAGGATGTGCTTTCTCATGGGTCATTACGGGATTCGATAACACGCTTCTGCCTGGTTTATAAGCTAAGTCTTCCTCTCTATCTCATTTACACTCTGAGAATAATGCAAAATCGTAAGTGGGGTAGTAGTCGGTTGGTTTAGAAATGGCGCAGTAAGTGTTTAAACCCTTAGTTTTTGATTCTTTTCGAGCATTATTTAGTTGATTAAAATAAATTGTACAAGGCATAAATTTCATGGATTTAAAGATGTAATGATTAATTTGGATGTATATAACCAATTTGAACCGTAAGTGTATTTTAACCCCAAATTTATTTGTGTAACATGAATTCTTTGTTCACGTAAACCTTTGATATTGAGCGAAAATTTTAAATCGTATCCATTCGAAGATTCTAGTGGTCTATCCTAGAAATAGCGATAACTTAGTACCTAACTTCGAACATGTCTTGTGAATATCCGAAGGTTTGAATGTGATAGAAAGAATGTCAAAATAAGATAAACTATATATATGTCGGTTGTAGCTACCAATGATTTGAGTGCGGTAGGGCGTTATCACGAAACGTCCTATACCACTATGAGGTTTAAAAGCTCCCGACTGCCTGATGATATTAGTCCAGCTAGGGTGTTATCACGAAACATCCTATTGCTGGGAATGAGGGCATATGCTACACATAAAAAAAAAAAGAAATTTAAAAAAAAAAAAAAAAAAAAAAAAAAAAAAAGAAGAAGAAGAGTTAGATGGGTATTAATGTATTCGATCTCACCTCATGACGCTTGAAAGATAGTCGATTTTGGCAATGAGTTCGGATATGTTAGTATTCTATGAAAAAAAAAAAAAAAAAAAAAAAAAAAAAAAAAAAAAAAAAACAAAACAAAACAAAACAAAAAGTGAAGTTATCTTCTAACTATCCCCAGTATAAACTGAATGATATGCTTTAGGGATTATCCTAATGAGTACACGGGAGAACTTTGTGTGGGAATTCTATCGCTATACCTAGGAAAGTCATTAGTGATTTATCTCGAATGGATATTTGTGCGTTTGCTTAAATTATTCAAGAGAGGATAGTGGAAATTGAAAAAGGCATTGTGCACACTCACTCTGTTATACATTTATATTGCGGTTAACGTGTAGTTATGATTCGAATGGTTGCATCATCGATTGTCGTTCATATCTTATCTTCATGAATTTTTCCTCATTCATTTTATTTTACCGCTTATTTTGTTCGGGACGACCAAAAAATTAAGTGGGGGGTTGTGATAACGGAAAAATTCACCGTTATTTTTATAACTTTTCAACCCGTTTCGATATCATTTGAGTATTTTTATATCGATTCGAGTCATTAATTCCTATGTTTCATCTAAATATGTTAGTAGTAGTTATTATATAAAATATCGTATTTTTAGCGTGTTTTATAGTTTTTTGTACCGGTTTAGTAACGGTGTGTGGAATGTCGGATTTACGTTTGGTATTTTGGTGGTTTATTGCGTAATTATAGGTTAACCAAAATCCCGAGTAACGACACGTTTGAGGCCTAAAAGAGGTGTTTATGGGGATATAAGAGTGTCTTGCGCTTGAGCAAAGGTCAAAGTGGATCGGTGGTTCGTAGTGTCACTAACGATTTATATCTTCGACGAACCAATGGCCCATTAAAACGGCATTTTCTGAAGAGGTGGCCTTAATGAAAGTTGTAGATCTTTGATAGAGCTTTCCAACGCATTTTGAATCATGTTAATTGGAGGTCTACAACTCAAGTTATGACCAAGTGGCTAATCGATTAAGTAATAGTAAAAATCCCGAAAACGACACGACATACGAATGGCTCATCAAAACGGCGTTTTCTGAAAAAGAATCCTTCATGAAAGTTGTATATCTTCAAGAAATCTTTCCAATGGATTTTGAATCAAGTCAATCGGACATCTACAACTCAAATGGTGGTCAAGTGGCTAATTGATTCAATTTCGTAAAAATCCCGAAATATCTTCGGAGGAACACGAGGTCATCAAAAAGGCGTTTTCTGAGAACGTGTCCTTCATGAAAGTTGTAGAGTTTCGAGACCTTAATTTTGGCATTTCGTTTGCAATTTTGGAGGTCTACAACTCAAGATACGGATTTTACAAGTTTTAATTACATAAATATAATCAATCGATCCTTCGAGAATCATGCTGAGTCATATGCAATAATGGTACCGGACCGGTCCAATTCTTTTCGGCCGGCCGACCCCTTGACCTATTTTCTATAAATAGGAGGCCATCAACAAGCAGATCGATTGCCCCTCTTTTCCTTCATCTTTTCTTTCTTTTAATTATGGGGGGCCTAAATTAGATATATATGTCGTTATAATGTCGGTGTAATAACCCGACTAGTTATAGTTTTAATATAGTTTCGTTTTCGCTTTTTATTGCTTTCTTTTATTTTATGCAATTAGTATAAATATATATATATATATATATATATATATATATATATATATACGTATACTATATATATATCTATATCTATATATATCTATATATACATCTATACGTATATCTATATAATTTGTAGTTATCTTTTCGTTTTGTTTTCTTTCGTTTTGTTATTTTCGTTGTTATTTTAGTTAATATGAGTAGTTAAAGCGTTACATAGCGAATTATGTGAAAGCGGGTGAAATCAACCCTCGGGAGACGAGATGGAGTTGTGTTGTGCTTAATTTAACGCTTTTATGATAAAATCATGTTTTAAACTTGTTTTGATCATTTTAATAACTTTGAATAAAATTGACAACTTTGTTCACGGTTACATCGAGCTTATAAATATATTTTACGGTGAGATGTGAGATATGGATATCACTAATCATAGTCACGATTGTTAGATTGACAATCTAAGTGATGATCTGGACTATGCCTAAGTGAGATTCTTATTTTTACGAGATGATGTGCGAAACATGTTTTAAAATCACTAAACTATAGTTTTAATCGTTAGATTGGCAACCTAAGTGATACGTTAAAATTATGTTTTTGTGAGGTTTTTCAACGGCTTTTATTCGGTCAACCATGTTAGGCGAGTTAGCTCTCTAAAGGGAGGTTAATAAACCTAGTGTGGGGTTAAGTGAGAGCTGTTCGAGATCTTAACGTAAGAATAAAGAGTTGACTCCGTGAATATCATATGAACCGAATCGAGATAAAACACACTCCTTATCAAGTTTTTCTGTGGGGAGATAACTTTGTTGGATCATGGCTCGGCTATGCTTTTTAATCACCTAGTTAATCTTGTTAGTTAAAATTACTTTTTCGCATTAATATAAACACTCCACTTAAAACTTTGATCGCCTAGACTAAGAATCACGTTCGCTTTGGTACTCACAACCACATTTCTCTTGGGACGACCTCGTACTCCTGTAGCTATCCTAGCAATCGACCTGGTACTCTGCCAGTTAGAGAGTTAGTTTACCCACGGTTTTGCGAGTCTTTATAAATGTATTTTTAGTGGGTGAATTTTTCGCTCATCATCAAAAAATTGGCGCCGTTGCCGGGGACCAATATTTTAGTGGGTGTATTTTTCTCTCATCAAAAATTGGCGCCGTTGCCGGGGACCAATATTTTAGTGGGTGTATTTTTCTCTCATCACAGTACAGGCTCAAGCAAGTATAGAAAGTGTTCTGGGAATAAGTGAGTACCAATCTTTCAAGGGGCAAGCACCAAAATCCCAAGAGAAAAAAAACCATGACATATATTCAATCAACTAAAAAGGTAAAGGTGACTTGCTGAGTATTCACATGAACAACTATATCATTCAATCATTGTCAAAAGAATGTAATGAGTGTCAGTTAAGCCTGAATCAGAAGAAATTGGGGCAGTGGCTGGCTCTTTGATCAAAACTAAATTCAAAGGGCAAAGGCATGGATAATATACACAAACTACAAAGTAAATTTGCACACATGTCCATCAAATTAGCAGAAATGCCATGCTAAGTGCTGACTTCTATACATTTCAATGACACCAGAACACAAATATCATAAGAGCCAAAAACAGGAAATTGATATCAACCTTGGACACCCGGCAACACGATATTCCAAAGTACAGCCTGATGAAATCAAAGCAAAAATTGCATGCTAGATCAACTAAACAACGTCTATAATATAAAAACGACTTTGCAATTTTAGATTTTTTTTTCAAGGAAACAACACACACTACTAATTATGGATTCAATCTAGTCATCAAAAGTGGCTCACAGGTAAAAACCATCAATACCAACAGCTCCACTCAAATCCCACCAAAAAGAACTTGCAAACACAGAAAACATACAACGGAATTGCCTGAAATGTGCAGCCTTCTCAAAGATGTTAAAATTTTGAGTTCTCTTTTTCGTCTTAGGTTGATACGCTATATACTGATCGGCTATACAAGAATACATGAGTCTCACGAGAACACGCCTCCTCTCCTCCACAATCCTAGTCATGCCAACTTTTGCATAAGTAGAATCAAATCATATAAATGCAACCAACATCATCTACATATATCTTTGTATTGCACGATAGTTGGAACAAATCTATAGCTTAAAGAGCTAAGAATTCACCAACAACAACATGGTAAGCAAATCCGCTACATCGGGAACCCATACCACTAAATCTATTGCATATAAACTTAATCATAATAAGACATCTTGAATTAGCAAGATCATCAACAAATCAGAGTCTGAAGTGAAAGAAATTTCATCCGTCATGAACTAAATATAATCAACGAACATACAGCATAACAGCAAGATGAAAAATGATAAAGGAATCAAGAAGAAAAAAGCTAACCAAATGCAAAGTAGCTCGAGATATGTATTCCTCTGGAGGCCATGAATTTCCCGTTTTTATCTCTCTTCTTCCATAACACTTCTTTTCGGTGAAATGATAATGGACCCCATTTTGCTCCTTCTCTCGTGGACGCGTAGTGTGACTAACGGAAAACCCAAACATGGATGGAAACTCTTTCATTAGTTTAGAAATCAAAGTCCCCTTGCCGACTCAGGAAGGTCCGCTAATAACAACAGCTTATCTGCGCAGAATGCCTACAACTCCTTTGCTCCAGGCAATCACCTCTGTTCCCAGGTTCTTTTTTTGCAGTCTAACAAATGGCGTGTCCATCTGTTTCAAAGCAGATTGATGAATACAATTTAAGAAACAAAATCAAAGATTCCAAAAAAAGCAGTCATCTTCTACACTTCGTACGACTTACTCCTCAAATATGGGGATAATTTAATTTGTTTCTCAAATTTAATTCAACAAGTCCAGTTTCAAACCAAGGTGTGATCTAATAATAACATGAATGAATATCAAAAACCGTAAAAGTTCTTTTAGATTTCATGCCAGAGTTCACACCTCAAGGAACCAAAAGCCACCACCAACATTAGAATCTCCCGTAGTAATCAGTATCCGTTCTTCATTTAAAAGCATAGCTGAGCAGCCATTAGAAACTTTAGGCCCTGTTCCTAACTCCGTGGGTATAACCCTGAAATTCATATCAAACAACAAACCAGCATTTAGTAACTTTTGACCTGTTAATAGTGAAATTCATTTCAAACAACAAAACCACATTTTTATGAAAGAAATAACAACATAACCTCTTGCAGTTGTATAAAACAACTTACCATTCACCACTTGATTTGTCATAGATTTGGACCCCTACCGGTGATCCGTAACCATTGCCACCAATCACATAACCGATCAATCGGGACAAAAATATACATAATGGACATCAAGAAATCAATGAAGCGCAAAAAAAAATTTAAGCGAAAGTGAATCACATCATCTTAATGGAGGACCATACGCTTTTTTCATCAACATCAATATTTGTTTTTGAATCAAATCCACTGGAATTATCTCTAAAGGTGTCGTCGGAAACAAATGCGGGAGCTTCCCCTGCAAGTATTATATCAGAATGCAATTCATACCAAGCATCCAATGAATTATATTTATTTATAACCATTTACTCACCATCTCAATTGTTGGTCCGATTAGAAAATTGGGTGGTTTATCGAGTCGAACGGTTCGAGTACGAACACCAACTTTATATGACTCGAACTCAAACTCAAACACATTTAACTCGAACATAAGGAATATAGGGGAGAGGAGGGGGGGGGGAATACCGTTTGAGGACACCAAAACCTCTGCCTGCCAACTACGAGTGAATCAAGCTGTGTTGCTCTACTGACCTCACATAGCTTCTCCTTGGATCACCCCACAATACCTTTCTTCGCCACCTTAACTCCGCACTTTTACATCATCGTAATTAATTAATTTCAACCCAAATACTTAAATAGTTACTTACTACAAAATATAATAGATAAGGGGAAAAAAGAATAAAATGTGGTGGATACCCCTTTGGTCCTAAAGCATGTATCAAGCAAGTCAAGAACCTCTCAGTCGTGGGTAAGCCCATAATATTTGCTAACATTAATCTCCTGAATTCCTCCGGTGGTATCAAAGTGAAAAAATTAAGTTTGTTAAAAAAACTAATTAATCCTCAAATCTCAATCAAATTAGCTAGTTTGTAAATCATGAATAATTAGTATGAATACACTTACGTGATCCAAGATCGGCAAAGAGTTGCTTATTGGGGTCGGAGAGGAAAGAAGTGACTCAAAGAAAGAAAGTGAACAAAATTAGAATGGATCGACAAAGATATATAATGTCTTAAAATCCATGGCAATGGATGTTTCTCATGTAGAAGGATCTTTGTGATAAAAATGGTTGTGCTAATACTTTGAAACACACCACATTTCCTATTAACTGCATATCCCCTGCTTGCAAAACCAAAAAGAAAGATACCATGGTGTAGATGATCCCACCAATTCGGTCAAATAAAATACAAAATCCGCCATCCAAATCCAACTTTTGTTTCATTTATGAGTATAATCTGAGACATTTGCTTTTTCCCTTACTAATCCACAACTTGGTTAACGACCTTGAAAATGGTCACCGCCAAACAATGGACTATGATAAAGCCCAAACATCCATAACATATTCAAGCATAAATGAAGTCCCAATTTGCATGAATATATTATATTGCCACTCACTTTAGAACCCTAATAATGTAGCATACTTTTGAAAAGAAAAAGAGACAATTTGGAGAGTAAACGTCACAAAACCTGAAATTGGTCACACAAACCGAAGCGGATTCCAAAGATCGTTGAATTTCGACAAGCAACACGCACAACATCGGAAACCTGTTTCAAGAAGCATACCTCAAAACCTATCTTCAACCAGCTCAAAGACTAAATCATATGAAGTCTCTCTTTCATTTATGAGACCGGTTAGTGCACATATGGAGGGAAAACATTGGAGAGGAATTGCTTAGGATTTCCGTTATTCATTTATATCGCCACGTAGCAGCTTACATGATAATCACATTTAACCAAACTCTAGTTATGATAAATGTAAATAGCGTCTGAAAGTCAGTTTATCATAACAAACATAATCCTAACAAATCCAAGTCCTCAACCGGTTATATATTTTTTTCTTGTGAGCTTATAAGAAAGAGTGAAAAATATCTTCCACCAAATCTGGCTTGATAGAGTTCAACCACTCCACTTCTGTAGCCAAAATTGAAGCACGAGGTACTACAATGAGTCTCGGAGTACTAATCATCAAAGCCAAGAAAAGATTCAAAATATCATCACAAAACCATAAACAAGAATTCTCTTTTAATCCATTGTGCATACCTTCTATTGAAGCAAGGCGATCCACCGTGAGGGCATCGCTTGAAGCGCCCCACAATCTAATGAGAACCTATTGAAATAAATGTTAAAATTCATCTATAAGCACACAACTTAATGCCATGAAATGTTTCTAAAAATCCAAACATGGAAAGCATGTAATGGATCGTGACAAGAAGCAAACCTTGCGGAGAAAGAGTCTAGGGATTGTACTTGAGAAGTGAAAACAAAGTCAGGTAATTGTCACCACATGAACGTAATGTCCAAACATTTATTAAATGCCCGACCACCTACATCGATTTTAGTATTGTAAGTCACGAGAGCTTTAATATCATCCCTATTTTCAGCCGTAATGGCACATGAGATTAGTGGTCATATGCATATACCATCACCATTTTACTTTCTTCCCCCATAAAGCAAGTATAAAAGGTCAAAGCAAAATTAAAGAAAAATAATAATTAATGGTAAAGATTATCGATGGCTCTGTGTGTTCGCTTTCCGGATCATCGTGCTCGATTCTCATTGTACATGGTTTTGTAGGAATTTAAAGATCCTTCTTTCACCAAAAAAAAAGGTCTAATTATACAGACTTCCATGAGAGCGGCCTTTCTTCTCGAGTTCAAGTTACTAACTTGGATTGATGATAAAGAGCAAGAAAAGGGTTAGACTCACATTTAGCTCCTATTGTACTTAATCAAGCCGCTTTACGCTTCCTCACCGAAAGAAGAAATGAAACCGGTAACTTTCATCTCCTATCCTTCACAACGATTTTCACTTCTCCTTATCTACCCGACTGTCTAACCACTGAAGCTAACTGCAAAAAGGCGCTATCAGCCTAATGAGAAAGTTGGCTTCATTATTTCTCTTAAGAAATGATGTTAAGTTTATAGCACTCCTTGTGCTAAGGAGAAATCCGTTTGTTTTTTAAAATCGAATGAAATCCATTAAGTCGCCAGAATCAGACCAAGCACATAGTTGTGCTGCTCTTACATGATCAATTGCATACCAAAAGAATCATTCATCTCCACCACGCACACCAAATCAATAGAAACAACAGAAAGAAAAAACCATGAATTCAAGATCATTTTATCATCACAGCTAAAAATGAAAGAACGAGCGAGCTTTACCTCAACAATGCGAGTGGCATGGCCAAATCCATGGCCGGTAACATAATAAGCAAAAACAAGAGAATTCTTTGGCGATTATTCAACTCCCATTGCTGATTCTTCTGCTATTTCCGCAAGAAAATTGAACAGAAATAAAGAAAGAGAAGTTATAGTGTTGATGTAGCGATAATGGGGAGGTGGCCCCAAAACAACATGCAATCCAAAAACAAAATATAAATCGACAATGAATGAAATGCACGAAGAAGACAAGACAATAGCACTGAAATCCACATCGCAATGATGATGATGCAACAAACACCGCAAAATTCCAGAGAAGAAGCTTGCAAGATGAAAAAAATCTACTGATAATAATTGAACGCATGCAAAGCCAAAGGAAATAGTCGGAGGATAGAGCGGTTTCTCCTTAACAAGAAAAAATCGAGAATCGGCATCAAAACACAACAACCCCAGAACGCAAACAAATAAATCAAAAAGGGGTCTTAATGCAATCAATGAAAAAGTAAAAAAGAGGGAAAATAGTCGATTGCATTCCTTTAACTTTTCTCCTCGACGGTGGAGTGGACTCGATGCAAGTAGCAAAGAGTGTATGGATTAAGGAGATGGAGTTGAAACTGCAGAATCGAATTAACAAATCATCACCATTACAAGAACAATCACAGCGACAATTGAAAGGATGGAAAACCACAGCGAAGAGCCGGAGAAGATGGGTCTCACCAAAGGCTGAAATCAACACCGACCGAACACACACAAGCTCCATCGCCGACAAACATTCAATTTATAAGCACCGAGCTTTTCTTCCTCGACGGTGGAGTGGACTCTCACCGAACACTGATGAATGAATTCAGAAACGATGCAAACGAAAAAACACCACATGACCGACTGAAAGAGCAGCTATGTATAATGAAGGAGGTGAGGGCGGTGGGAAAATAGGTAGTGGAAGAGTCGACGTGGAATGAAGCCGTTGGTTGAGCAGGCGGTTGCTTTTTTGGTCGTTCGTCGGTTTAGCAACATTATAAGTAAATCCAAGGTAGATATATATATATATATATATACAAAAAAATATATAAAAAATACAAAAAAATACAAAAAATACAAAAAAAATATAAAAACAAGTTGTCGGAAACGTGTCGGATACGGCGCACGTTACCCATATTGGAGTGTCGGTGCAACATAGCTTATTTTCAATACAAAACAAGTTGTTCTCAGAGAAGATTCAAAGTTCAAAGTCTCTGCCATATTAATTAGCCACCCGGATTTGTGGTTTCAGCATCCAAGCTAGCATCATATTCTATGACTGGAAGATTTGAGGAGCTAAAGTTTCTCCAACCGATGTTAATAATTAACCTGAAAAAAAAATGTAAATTATCGATTAATAATTTTATCGTCACATTAATATAGCATTAGTTTTGGCTATGGTACTAATTAACTAACCAGCACTATGTGATTTTTGAACTTCAAGTGTTGATTCTGTATAGGCAGCATTTGTGGTCATGCCAAGAGTATCTGCAGCTATGCATTCTCTATTCTGATAAATCACTAATACATTTATTGGGGAAATTTTATTCATTGCCTCAGAAATTCCTACCCTTTCTCTTGCTACTACAAACGAGACAGACCTTCAAGCTTTGCTAGATTTCAAGAATCGTATTCAAAACACGATTTCTGGATTCTTGGAACGATTCTGTTCATATCTGCAATTGGCAAGGAATTACATGCAGTAAAAGACACGAACGTGTGATTGTACTCAACGTTTCATCACTCGATTTGGTTGGCACTCTTTCTCCCTCTATTGGAAACCTTACGTTTCTTCAAAATATCCAACTCAATGAAAATTACTTCTATGGCCTAATTTCGCCAGAAATTGGAAGATTGTTTCGCCTACGGATTCTTTCTTTTGCCAATATATAACTCATTCGAAGCACAATTTCCTACTAACATTACATTATGTAAAAAGATTCAACTCATCAATTCAAATGGAAACAAACTTAGTGGAAAAATACAGAAGCAACAAGGATTGAGTCTTGTTGCTTATCCATATTTCGAGTAGGAGTTTCATGTTTTTCTGTAATGCAAAACGAGAGGATGGCACTTATTGAACTACAACATGTTAGGAATAAAATGTAGAATCAACTGAATGCTTTCATAGATTTCCATCATGTTATAATAGGAGAAAATAATTAAGGTTGTTCTAATCTTCTTTTCCCATTTTTGTTTGTGTGAAAATCAGAGGTTATCAGTTGTAGCTTAAGAAATGATCCAATTTTTGTAAGCTCTGTGTTCGTTTTGTATGAGTAAATGTGTTTGAAGAACAGACAAACTTCTTTTTTTTACGTACAGTTTCCGGTTATTACCGACAACTCTAGACAATTTCTGCTATGATGAACAACACTAGATAATTTGTCAAAATTTAGAGTTTAAAGTTTTTGCCACATTTAGAGTTTCGAATAGGAGTTTCATGTTCTTATGAATTGCAAAACGAGAGGAAAGATATCAAAGATGCACTTATTGAACTACAACACTAGACTACGAGGTCCTTTCCGGCCTTTTATAACAAAGGCATGCATCATGGGAGACTGAATGAAGCCGGAGAGGCCTTTGTTGGCCTATCTTGCAGTTAAAAAAAAGAAAAAGAAAAACCACACATTTTTACGGAGCTCGAGGCCTAGGCTTCGTCTGCCTTTAAAGGTTAAATCCTTATTGTTACACTTTCAACAACACTAATCATGTAACTCATTCATATCTGTCGATCTCCAATGTAAAAAGCATATAGTCACCGTTTTATCGTGGAATTTCCGTATTAAAATGAATTAATGACACATCAACTCATCATGAATAAGCTCTAGATGTGTGGCCCAGGATTCTCAAATTTGAACCACAGAAAATAATCAAGAAATTCAATTAAATGCACACTTATCATCAGAGAAAATTCAAAGTCTCGAGTCTTTACGTGGAAAATTGATTGACAGAATGATAAGTTTTATTTTTTTCCTTTTCAAAAATTCTAAGTTTTAGATTTTAATCAATGGTGGTAAAAGGTGTACACGGGGGTCCAAATCCTCTAGCTGCTAAGGCCTACTATGATTTCTACGGAAAGTTCTAAGTCTTTGCCACATTAATTATTCAAAGTCTTTGTGGAAAATTGATTAAACAGAAATTAAAGCTCTCTGATTTTTATTTTTTATTTTTATTTTTTCCAACTGCTATAAGTGGCGGATCATTAGAAGCTCAGTTCCTCACCTCAATTTCAGTTTCTTTCACCTTCTTCTTCTTCTTCTTCTTTTTTTAATACAGTTTTATTATTCTGTTTTTACCAATTCAATGGCAAACACAAATAATATGATCAACACTCTATTATGCTCTTTTACTGTCTTTTTTTTCATTGTTGCCACTACAGAATTTCCTTCTCTTTCTGCTTTTGCTACTACATCAAATGAGACAGACCTTCATGCCTTGCTAAGTATCAAGAATCATATAAAAAGTGACCCTTCTCAATTTCTGGATTCTTGGAATGATTCTCTTCATTTCTGCGATTGGCAAGGAATTACTTGCGGGAAAAGACACAAACGAGTGACTGTACTCAACGTTTCATCACTCGATTTGGTCGGCACTCTTTCTCCCTCAATCGGAAACCTTACTTTCCTTAGAGATATCTATCTCTATGAAAATTCGTTCCATGGTGCGATTCCACCAGAAATCGGCAGTTTGTTTCGCCTGCGGTTTCTTGTTTTGGGTAATAACTCGTTTCAAGGACAAATTCCCGTTAACCTTGCATCGTGCAAAAACCTTCAAGACATCCAATTATCTAGAAACAAACTTAGTGGAATAATCCCTGATGAGCTGAGTGCTTTGTCCAACCTGCTTAGACTTGCATTAGTCGGAAATAATTTCATTGGAAGTATCCCGCCATCTTTAGGTAATATCTCTACTCTTCAAATACTAGATTTAGGTGATAACAATCTAAGTGGGAGCATCCCATATGAGCTTGGTAAACTCTTCAATCTTTTTTTCCTGGGATTGGACATTAATAAGTTATCGGGCTCTATTCCTCTTCCAATCTACAATATCTCATCAATTCAAGATTTTGTGGTCTCACATAATTATCTGACAGGTCAGTTTCCGGATTCTTTGGGGTTGACACTCCCAAAGCTGACAGTATTCATAGCTAATTCAAACAATCTCTCAGGGTCGATTCCATCTACATTAGCCAATGCTTCAGATCTTGAAAAAATAGAGGTTGGAGATAATATGCTTACCGGGCCAATCCCACGAAATCTAGGAAGGTTACAACATCTCCAGATGTTGGTATTTGCCATTAACCCTCTACTAGGTATTAATAGAAATAATGACATTAGCTTCATTACCACCTTGACTAATTGCACCGACCTAGAAGTATTGGACTTGTCAGGAATTCAAATCGGAAGCATACTACCTTCGGAAATTTCTAATCTGTCTAAAAATCTTAGAATAATTGATCTATAGGATAATCAAATATCAGGCAACCTTCCTGTAGGAGTTGGAGACCTCGTTTCCTTGAGCATTTTATCTTTGAGCGATAATACTCTTTCAGGCATCATTCCTCTCTCCATTGGAAAGCTTAGAAATTTGAAGGAACTTTTTCTTGGAGGTAACAGCTTTATCGGGGAGATTCCTCCATCCATTGGTGACATATCCGGGTTGTTGCGGCTAGCTCTGCAACAAAACATGCTCACCGGTAGCATACCGCTTTCCTTGAGCAATCTCACTAAACTGCTAGGATTATATCTTTTTCAAAATAGTCTAAATGGATCACTTCCTAAAGAAATTTTTAGTATGACCTCTCCATTAATTGAGCTAGGTTTAAGCCAAAACAACTTTACCGGATCGCTACCTTCGGAAGTGGGCAATCTGAAAAATATGTATAACCTAGAAGTTTTTGAAAATGAAATATCTGGTGAAATTCCAAAATCAATTGGTGGATATATCCCACGATCTCTAGGTAATATTTCTAATCTTCGATATCTAGAGTTATCATCCCGCATGAGCTTGGTAAGCTCTCCGATCTTCAGGGCCTGGGATTGGCCGTAAACAAGTTATATGGTTCTTTTCCTTTTGAAATCTATAATATCTCATCAATCCAAACTCTTTCGATCGCAAACAGAAGCAACTACACTTCAACAAGGAATATCGAGTCATGTTGCTTATCGATATTTCGAGTAGGAGTTTCATGTTCTTCTGAAATGCAAAACGAGAGGATGGATATCAAAGATGCACTTATTGAACTACAACATGTTAGGAATAAAACGTAAGAGCATAATTTACTCTGAGAAGAGAAGAGAAAATTTTTTTACGTCTGTTTATTGTTAAGAACAGACAAAGTCTTATTGCAAATGCACTAAGTTGACCGAGTCTTTTAAACACTTATTTTCAATACAAAACAAGTTGTTCTCAGAGAAGATTCAAAGTTCAAAGTCTCTGCCATATTAACTAGCCACCCGGATTTGTGGTTTCAGCATCCAAGCTAGCATCATATTCTGTGACTGGAAGATTTGACGAGCTAAAGTTTCCCCAACCGATGTTAATAATTAACCTGAAAAAAGAATGTAAGTTATCGATTAATAATTTTATCGTCACATTAATATAGCATTAGTTTTGGCTATGGTACTAATTAACTATGTGGTTTTTGAACTTCAAGTGTTGATTCTGTATAGGCAGCATTTGTGGCCATGCCAAGAGTATTTGCAGCTATGCATTCTCTACTCTGATAAATCACTAATACATTTATTGGGGAAATTGGGGAAATTTTATTCATTGCCTCAGAAATTCCTACCCTTTCTCTTGCTACTACAAACGAGACAGACCTTCAAGCTTTGCTAGATTTCAAGAATCGTATACAAAACAACCCTTCTCGATTTCTGGATTCTTGGGACGATTCTGTTCATATCTGCAATTGGCAAGGAATTACATGCAGTAAAAGACACGAACGAGTGACTGTACTCAACGTTTCATCACTCGATTTGGTTGGCACTCTTTCTCCCTCTGTTGGAAACCTTACGTATCTTCAAAATATCCAACTCAATGAAAATTACTTCTATGGCATAATTTCGCCAGAAATTGGAAGATTGTTTCGCCTACGGATTCTTGCTTTTGCCAATATATAACTCATTCGAAGCACAATTTCCTACTAACATTACATTATGTAAAAAGATTTTACTCATCAATTTAAATGGAAACAAACTTAGTGGAAAAATAGAGAAGCAACAAGGAATATCGAGTCTTGTTGCTTATCCATATTTCGAGTAGGAGTTTGATGTTTTTCTGTAATGCAAAACGAGAGGATGGCACTTATTGAACTACAACATGTTAGGAATAAAATGTAGAATCATATCCAGGAATAAAATTCCAACTCTTTCTGATGCTGCTACTTCAAATGAGACAGACTTTCAAGCCTTGCTAGATTTCAAGAATCATATCCAGGAATCAAGGAAATTGTTAATAAAGCGTTGCCCTGTTAAAGTGGAAAATAAAGCCTGATACCTTTTGTTCCGTGTAATACCAACCGTGATATCTGTGCTGCAAAATAGACACAAAGATACCACGTGTAAATCTGATAACAAAATCGGCTAATAACTAATATAATACAAGTAGAAGCATGGTTTTTCTGAAAGTTCTATGTACAAAAAAATGGCTCAAATCATCATAAAATTCGCTCAAGTTGATGTCAAAATATCACTAAGTTTTAGATTTTAATCAATGGTGGTAAAAGGTGTACATGGGAGGTCCAGATCCTCTAGCTGCTAAGGCTTTCTACGGTGGATGAAAATTGAAAAGTCGACAGAGAAACCATAAAAGTCTTTGCCACATTATTCAAAGTCTTTGTGGAAAATTGATTAAACAGAAATTAAAGCTCTCTGATTTATATTTTTTCCAACTGCTATAAGTGGCGGATCATTAGAAGCTCAGTTCTTCATCTCAATTTCAGTTTCTTTCACCTTCTTCTTCTTTTTTTAGTACAGTTTTATTTTCTGTTTTTACCAATTCAATGGCAAACAGAAATAATATGATCAACACTCTATTATGCTCTTTTACACTCTTTTTTTTCATTGTTGCCAGTACAGAATTTCCTACTCTTTCTGCTTTTGCTACTACATCAAATGAGACAGACCTTCATGCCTTGCTAAGTATCAAGAATCATATAAAAAGTGACCCTTCTCAATTTCTGGATTCTTGGAATGATTCTCTTCATTTCTGCGATTGGCAAGGAATTACTTGCGGGAAAAGACACAAACGAGTGACTGTACTCAACGTTTCATCACTCGATTTGGTCGGCACTCTTTCTCCCTCAATCGGAAACCTTACTTTCCTTAGTAAGATCCTTCTCTATGACAATTCCTTCCATGGTGCGATTCCACCAGAAATCGGCAGTTTGTTTCACCTACGGTCTCTTGTTTTCGAAAATAACTCGTTTGAAGGACAAATTCCAGCTAACCTTGCATCATGCAAAAATCTTCAATTCATCTATTTATATGGAAACAAACTTAGTGGAATAATCCCTGATCAGCTGAGTGCTTTATCCAACCTGCTTAGACTTACATTGAGTGGAAACAATTTGATTGGAAGTATCCCACAATCTTTAGGTAATATTTCTACTCTTCAAAAGCTAGATTTAGGTGAAAACAATCTAACCGGGAACATCCCACATGAGCTTGGGAAGCTCGTCAATCTTCAATTCCTATCATTGCTCGAAAACAAGTTATCGGGCTCTATTCCTCTTCCAATCTACAATATCTCATCAATTCGAGATTTTGGGGTCTCATTCAATTATCTAACAGGTCAGTTTCCGGATTCTTTGGGGTTGACACTCCCAAAGATGACAACATTCATAGCTAATTCAAACAATCTCTCGGGGTCGATTCCATCCACATTATCCAATGCTTCAGATCTTGAATTAATAGAGATTGGAGAGAATATGCTTACCGGGCCAATCCCACGAAATCTAGGAAGGTTACAACATCTCCGGTGGTTGCTATTTTCCGATAACCCTCTACTAGGTATTGATAGAGATAATGACATTAGCTTCATGACCACCTTGACTAACTGTACCGACCTAGTACGATTGGACTTTTCAGGAATTGGAATCGAGGGCTTACTACCTGTGGAAATTTCAAATCTATCTAGAGAGCTTACATATTTTAGTCTAGCTAAAAATCACATATCAGGCTACCTTCCCGAGGGAATTGGAGAGCTTGTTAGTTTAAACTTGTTAGATGTCAGCGGTAATAATCTTTCAGGCATCATTCCTCTTTCCATTGGCAAACTTATAAACATGAAGGAGCTTTTTCTTAATGAGAATAAATTTATAGGGGAGATTCCTCCATCCATTGGTGACATTTCTAGGTTATTTATTATAGACCTAGCCCATAATATGCTCACCGGTAGCATACCGATTTCCTTGAGCAATCTCACTCAACTGCAAGGATTAGATCTCTCTCAAAATCATCTAAATGGATCACTCCCTAAAGAAGTTTTTAGTATGACCTCTCCATTAATTGAGGTAGATCTATTCCAAAACAAGTTTAGTGGATCACTACCCTCAGAAGTGGGCAATCTGAAAAATCTGATTTCGCTAAGTGTTTCTGAAAATGAAATATCTGGTGAAATTCCAGTATCAATTGGCAGTTGTCAGATGCTGGTAAACCTTAGCATGGAAGGTAACTTCCTAGAGGGTGCGATCCCTTCATCATTAGGACAATTGAAAAGCATTGAAATTATGGATCTGTCGCGGAATAACTTGTCAGGGGAAATTCCACCTTCTTTGGAAAATCTAAAATTGATTAGCTTTCTCAATCTTTCATTCAATATGTTAGAAGGTGAAGTTCCAAGAAATGGAGTATTTGCAAATGCAACTGCATTGTCAATAGTGGGAAACGAACGGCTCTGTGGAGGAATAAAATCATTGAACTTACTTGAGTGTCCCCCAAATGATTCAAAAAAACATGGAAAGCTATCAACTCATATAATCATAATCCTAGTGATCTGTATCCTCATAGCCTTGGTTTCATTATTCGGATGCACATATGCAATTTATCAAACAAGAAAATCTAAAAGAGTGCCCTCTTCAACCTCTGCGTACGATAAACAACTCCTTCAGATTTCATATGCTGAAATATTGACTTCCACCGATGGCTTTTCTTCCGAAAACTTAATAGGTGAAGGAAAATACGGATCTGTCTACCGCGGAGTCCTCAAACCAAGTGAGAAAGTAGTTGCTGTCAAAGTGCTTAAACTTCAACTGAAGGGAGCCCACAAGAGCTTCTTGGCAGAGTGTGAAGCATTAAGAAACATTCGCCACATAAACCTTGCCAAGATCATTACTTCTTGTTCTAGCATAGATTTCAAAGGCAATGATTTCAAGGCTTTGATTTTAGAATATGTCCCTAATGGAAGTTTAGAAGAATGGTTGCATCAAAGTCCATCTATCCATGGGGATGAGAAGAAGTTAGGCTTGTTAGAAAGGCTAAACATTGCAATAGACATCGCAACGGCATTGGATTATCTTCACAATCATTCTGGAAATCCAATCGTTCACTGTGACATTAAGCCAAGCAACGTTCTCTTAGGCGATGATTTACGTGGCTTGGTGAGTGATTTTGGGCTTGCAAAATTTCTTCCAACAACTAATGATATAGAAAGCACCTCAATCGGAATCAGAGGAACAATCGGCTATGTTGCTCCAGGTACCTCTCTAACAAAATGTCTTTTGAAATAAATGTTTACATTAATTCTAACATCTTTAAATTACATCAATTATAACATTTTATCTGTCCATAACATTCAATTCGTACAGAATATGGCATGGGAGGCAATGTATCACCAAAAGGGGACATATACAGCTTTGGAATTCTTTTATTGGAGATGTTCACGGGGAAAAGACCTACAAACACCATGTTCACGGAAGATTTTACTCTACATAACTATGTGAAAACCGCTCTTCATGATCGTGTGGCTGAAATCATCGATCCACGGCTTTTGACAGTAGATGATAATGAAGAAAACAGAAGCAACAACACTTCAACAAGGAATATCGAGTCCTCTTGCTTATCGATATTTCGAGTAGGAGTTTCATGTTCTTCAGAAATGCAAAACGAGAGAATGGATATCAAAGATGCACTTATTGAACTACAACATATTAGGAATAAAATGTAGAATGTATTGAATGCTTTCATAAACTTCCATCTTATTATAATAGGAGGAAATAATGTTGTTCTAATCTTCTTTTCCCTTTTCTTTTTTGTGTGTCTGTAAATATTAAAGTTTAAAAAATGATCCAATTTTTGTAAGTTCTTTGTTGAAGAATGAAAAGGGGATTTATATATTCTTTGTTACTATATTCTTAACTCATTGATTTTGGCATCTGGTGGGATCACTGAACCTAACTATGCTAAGTTTATAGAGTCAATATTCATTAACCGAACCGAACTGAACCGAACCAAATTGCTATAATTCGATTCGGTTTTCGGATAATCCATATCCGTGAACACCCCTAATTTAAAGAGTATGATTTACAAAGAAGTCTCACATATTCACTCAAAATGGAGGGAAATAAACACCTGACATATGTTTTTAAAATAAGTTAGTCAAAGTCTCCTTTGTTTCTAAAACTCAGACATTATCTTTTTCTTCCCATTGCAATAAGTGGAGGATCATTTTCTTCTTTGAAACTCAATGGGAAACAGAAATATGATCATAAGTCTATTCATTAAGCCAGATCTTTTGACGGTAAAGGATAATGAAGAAAACAAAAGCAACTACATTTCGACAAGGAATATCGAGTCATGTTGCTTAACGATATTTCTAGTAGGAGTTTCATGTTCTTATGAAATGCAAAACGAGAGGATGGATATCAAAGATGCACTTAGTGAACTACAACATATTAGGAATAAAATGTAGGAGTATAATTTCCTCTGAGAAGAGAAGAGAAAAAATTGTTAAGTCTGTTTATTGTTAAGAACAGACAAAGTCTTCGCAAATGCACTAAGTTGACTGAGTCTTTTAACACTTATTTTTTCTATACAAGTCTCTGCCATATTAGTCAAAGTCTTTGTGGAAGAATAATTATTAGAAAGATAAGTGTTTTTTTTTTCTTTCCTTTTTTGTCTATGTCGGTTTCATGTCCTATACCTGACATGAAACGATTTGAGAATGTATTCTAACGGCGGTTAAATTAGATGATTGTCATTACTTTTTCTCGTTTCCATCCCCAAAAAAAGATCGATTCGGATTCGGATTCGGATTCCTCCAAAGCTCACTGATCCTGACCCTGTTCCTAACTATGCTAAGTTTATAGAGTCATTCAAACGTTTAAGCGTCTTTCTATGGAGCTTATTCATATAGCTTCCATGATCCGTGATCGAATCAAATTGTATTTCCAGAAGATTGAACCCTAAGAGCAGTGCTAGTTAAAGAGAGAAAATCCACGGTTATTAGAAAAAGGCTTACGTGAAAGTAACGTAATAAGCCAACATCAAAAGATTACCTACATCAACTCAAAAATAATTCACCTACTACCTTTATAACTAGTTTAGCGGAAGTAGGAGTCGAACCCACAGGGAACGGTGGACTTATTTCTTCTAAAATTTGTAAAATAACAATATTTTGGATTTTTAACTAATTCCTAAAATAGAAGAAAATAAAAGAAAGCAAAATTAAGAAAAACTCCAGCTAATTAATTATCTCCCCCTCAACTCTTATGATTGATCATTGATTCAAAGATTACTCGTTAAATTATTAATAAATTAGTTATAGTTGCCGACAATCGCCAAGCAACCAGTTTTTCCTATGTTCGATAAGCAGGACAATCGCCACTATTTATTCTCTAACTGTGTAGCACACCTCTCAACAATCGCCAAAGGTTTAGTGAGAACAATTGCATTAACGATTAGAAAAACCCAATTCTAGGTATTAACACACATCGGGTTAACTTTAACCTAGATCACTTATTTTCACAACAGGGAATCCTACGGGCTACGAACCGGCAGGTAATATGTTGTTTACCACTTAAAATCAAACATTTTTGACAATCGCCTAGACTCGATTTTTGGTGCTAGATCTAATTATTCATCCAATTATTCGGCCAAAACAATTAAACGAACAATCAAATCATGAATCAATGAAAGCAGAAAATAAGTAAATACTAACAATTTAATCGAGGATGAAAAACGATTCGACCTCACAATCTATAGCAATTGAGGGATTAACAGTTAATTAACTAGAAATAAAAGCTAGCTATTCATAATAAATAAATAAAAATAAATCAAAGCAAAAGGAAAAAAGGAGTATTACATGAAAACAAATGTGCCGGCGAAATGGTACCGTACGGCCACTTTTTCCTCTGTTCTCGTCTCTCCCCCCTTTTCTATTACATTCTTATTTTCTAAAACCTAAAAATCTAATATATTGTCTATATTCTTATTCCTGCTGCTGCTCACGAGTCTATATACTACATTGGGCCAAGCCCAATTATTTTTGCTCTAATACTTCAAAGGTTTTTAAGGTAATAATAATAATAATTGTCCTACTATAATAAAATTCAATGTGACTAAAGAGAGAAAATCCACGGTTGGTTTTAATAGACTTTGTCCTCTTGACATAGGCGAAAACTGAAATCCGAACTCTTGAAAAGTCGCTTTTCTCCAGTCTTCCACAAAACTTCTTGAAATTGCTCTATAGATCCCAAAATCTTTCATCTTCTCTCTCGAGTTCCCAAAACCTGAAAATCAACCAAAACATACCCGAAAAAGAGTATCTCCCGACAAAATAGATATAAAATAAGCACATAAAATCACACAAAATACGGTCTCATCACTTACGTGAAAGTAACGTAATAAGCCAACATCAAAAGATTACCTACATCAACTCAAAAAGATATTAACTTACCTTTAAAAAATATAAAACAAAATTATAAACTTAAAAGAAATATTAAAATGATTTATGTATATAACAAAAGCGTACGTCAAATGAAAATAAAAAAAACGTAACTATAAGCGTAAGAAAAATAATCATAGGATCATCATCTAGAGGTGCATTTACCCAAATATCAACTTAATTGTAACCCGGAAGATTTCATACATCGTCAAACTTAAACTATTTTAGAGGAGTAAAGATAAAAATAAAACATATGTGTGTGATGGAAATATTATTTCCATCACCAACCATGATTTCTTCATTGTCAGAATAAGGCATGTGTAATGCCAAATTACTAAGATTAGTGGTAACATTATGCGTGGCACCACTATCAAGAAGCCATAGAGAAGATGCAGTGCATCCAAATGTACTTGAAGAGGACGCAATGTTAAAGGAACTGGATCGAATGAGAAAATTTTGTATGAGGTTGAACCTGGTAAGGATTGTACCATTTCTCAGAATGTCCGTGAACCTTCCTCATTGGAAATAACCAAGTAGGGTTTTTTTGGGCGAAAACTCGAGCCTATTGAATGAGAGAAAGTATTTTGTGCATGTTTCCAAGAACCAGGAATAGTAAGACGTGGAAACGAACCATCATTGGGAGAGGGATGTCATACGGCCAAATGAGTTGTAGCAAGACCAGAAAAAGTGAACGGTCTTAGATGGAAGAATCTCATAATTAAATAACTTATTTTGGAGCTCTTCAAAATCAATAGAGGTGTCACGTGTTTGAACAACCCTAGCCAACTCTTTATAGTCATCTCCCAAATTGTCTGAAATAAGATTCACAAGATCATCCTGATCCGTCGACTAATTCATCAGCTTAAGTTTTCATAACATGATGGTAATTAGAGATTATTTGAGAACATTTTTGCATAGATTTGAGGTACTATTGAATTTGTTTGATTCGGCCACAAGGATGGCTTTGAGTATGTATCATATAAAGTATTCCATGCCTCACGAGAAGTCTTTTCCTGAGTGATTTACGAGATGACATTTTGAGGACAAAGAGTAATTCAAGGCCGTATAATCCATCTATTAAATAGGAACGATGAAAATATAACTTATAAAATACCTGAATGATAGTTATAATGACTAAAATATATTTGCAACCGACAATAAAATTCTATGGTTTCATCATTCTTCATATCATACTAATTAAAATTGAATCTTAGATTAATACATCAAATGTTTAAAATATACTGATAATTAGCTAAATGTTACTTTGTTTAATAGGTGTTACTTTACAATACTAAAGTATTGTTTAGGGTCAAATTGTATGATATTTATAGATATATTTTATATCAATTTCCCCCATATTCTTATGATTTGTATAGAAATCGAGCTTTATATTGAAATATTGAGCAAATGGTGTTTTTAATAGTTAAATTGCAAAACGTAACGAATTATGTGCTTAAATGGTGATTTTATATGATTTTGGAATTATGTTACGCTTTGGTATGTTTTTCCTTAATTGTAGATACTCATTGATGATGGAAAAGATGATTTTAAAGAGATAAATTCGAGTGCAAAGAGATCAATCAAGATTTATGGAAGAATAAAAGAGATAAGGAAAGAAATCAAGTGATTGATCCCGGTTGAACGGGCGTCCATTTAAGGCAGACGAGCGTCCATTAGTGGACGGGCGTCCAGAATATTGAACTGGCGTCCAGAGGTGAAAAGTTGATTCAGAGAGTTTGGACGCTGAAGTGAACTGGCGTCCAGGCCATTTGGACGAGCGTCCAGGGATAGCGAACGGGCGTCCGGAACCGACTATGCTGAAACCGACTTAATCTTCTATAAAAGCAGCGCATATCCAAACCCTAAACACAACTTTTACACAGCAGCCGTATTCCATACAGCAGCAGCCGCACTCTGAGCTTCTCAAGGCCGGTCACCCGAGCCTTGTGCTCGGGTGATCCAGGTTAGATTAGGATGCTTTTCTTTCTTTAGTTGATTCATGGAGTCATCCATTGTACCAAACTATGTGAGTTTTTTTTATAATTTATTCAATCTCTTGTTTATTTTTCATGATCTTGATTTGTTTTGTATCATTCTATGATTCATGATGCTATGTGTGACTAGATCGAGAGATCGGTTACTAATTGTTGTCTAACGTTGATGAAAATCGTTGTTAGGCTAGATCACCATAGAAAGATAGGATCTTTAATCGTTAATTCGTGACAAATTAATTGATTAATTATCTAGGTTGTTAGATTCTAAAATACGAGAGTTAACTTGAATCTACACCTTCGTTTTGTATGGAATATTGGTCTCAACATTCGAGAGAGGAGAGATCGATGATTGAATTCACTAAGAGATTAGGAATTCATAGCTTGAGAAACGGATTCACTAAGGAATTAGGGATTTGTGTCTCGTGTAAAGTTGAAACCACAATTTGAATTAAAATCATGAGATGAACTTGGATTGAAATCACTTAGTTTGTATTTTGTTTGATCCCATGTATCCTTAGTTTAGGTTATTTCTTTTATAGTTCATAGTTTAGATTTAGTTTCCGCTTTTATCTTTCCTAGCTTTGGATTGACAATCCTCTGTCCAGTTATTCGTTTCTCGTTTTTAGTTTTGTTTTAGTAGTGATAATTTAGAAGAATTAATAAACTAGATTCAACATCCCAATTCCCTGTGGATCGATACCCATACTTACCCTACTATGCTAGCAACTACCCGATATTCGGTCGGTTAGGAGTTAGTTTGCATGTTAGGTATAGATTTTATAAATTGTTTTTGTTTAGTGATGCAAAATCCTCCGAACAAGTATATTCTTAACTAAGATATAGTAAACATATAAAATTATATAGTTTTTTGCTGAGAAGGACGTATTAATTCAAATATCCGGCTCCAAGTACTCTACAAATTAATTAGGACAAATCAGGTGCGAACTTACCGAAATACCCTTTCTTTTATATACGTATAAACTGAAGCTGAATGTATGCGTTCTTTTTTTCCCGTGTTTTATGCGGCCAAAACTGATTCCCATGATTTTAGCAAATGTCAGTTACTCAATTATTTTCTCCCTTCTTATCTGTTTATTCATTCAGTTTATATGGAATCTGAATCTGATTGTAAATCTTTTTGCTGCGAATTATCTTCCCCCTTCTTATCCCATGTACATTTCAGTTGTTTACGCATCAGTTTTATGTGAATCAGTTGTTTGCTGAAAAGGATATATTCGACGGTTGTGAGGTATGTATGCGTAATTTATTCGTTGTTCTTTTAAGATGATTAAGTGTAAACGATTTGCTGTTGTGGAAATGTATATACCGGTGTCACTCTAACCCACAGCAACATTCATCCAGATGCAAGAACATTCATGAATCATCAAGTAACATTAATGAATCAGCAAGTAACATTCATCCAGATGCAAGAACATTCATGAATTCATGAGTCATCAAGTAACATTCACAGCATTCACAGCAGCAAGTAACATTCATCAAGTAACATTCACAGCAGATGCAACATTCACAGCAGCAAGTAACATTCATCCAGATGCAAGAACATTCATGAATTCATGAGTCATCAAGTAACACGATCAGTTTACTAAACAAGCAGTAACATTCATCCACATCATACAGTAACATTGATCGATCCAGCACAGAGTAACATTTATCGTTTCAGCTAGTGAATGCCAAATCCCAAATCCCAAATCTTCACAGCCGTATGACCGGTGGACTCCAACCGTTGTGAGTGAATTATCTGATTTTTGCAAAATGATTTACGCATAAGAATATCAATGTTTATTTTTTCAGCACCCATTAATCACAATCACTGATTTTTCGGGAGTAACTAATTCCAAAGATCAAGTTCCGTTTTCCCCAAATCTGTTTTGAAACCTCCAACCTGATTTTCAGAAGACACGTACACATTGGCCTTAAATTAAAAAAAAAGTTAACAATGGGTATTTTTGTCCAAAAGATTTGTTTTTGTCCTTTATAATCTTTGAAAATGGAAAATGTCCTTCCAGACCCATTTCTGTTAATTCTTGTCCTTATGGCCCCTCCTCCCAAAATTATATGCACATGAAAGCCACATGCTATAATTTTTTAATGCATTTATCAAAATGAGTTGTTTAGAGCATAAAGTTGCTGAATTTTTTTGTAAATGTTCACATGTTTACTAGATATTTATTTTTGAGAGGATGTTTACTGGATAATTATGATAAACATGTTCTCAATATATATTAAATACACAGGTTTGTAAATTTAGAATGCTTATTATCTTTAGAAGGTTGATAAATGTATCGAGTACATGAGTTTATAAATTTAAAATGCTAATAAAAAACATAAGATCGTTTTGTATAATTTTATAGAATAGCATGTTTATATCTTACGATGAATAAATATTTAATAAATTATGTATTAATTAATATTGTTTTCAAAAGTTTCATTCCACTAAAACACGTGCGGATGCATGTGCATTTTACTAGTGGTGGTAAAAGGTGGGGATTTTTTCTGGAATGCCACCAATTCTGTGGTGTAAATGTGGAAATACCACTTCAGTGCAATTTTCACGATTTTAGTTCGCGATTTTCTCCCATTTTTTTCACAAATGTGCACGATCTTAAGGTCCTCAAATCCCCTATTGGGTTCCCCCTTTCCAATTAGGGTTTAGTTTGGTTCCAAAAACACCTAAAACGCGAAAATGGGAGTGGTATTGCGACAAGAGAGTGGTATGCCAAGAGAGTGGTATGCCAAGATAGTGGTAGATCGACAGCCCCCCGTAAAAGGTGTGGGGGATCCAGATCATCCTCTAGCTGCGAACACCTAACTGTGATTTCTACAGTGGATGAAAAATCGACGGTACCGTCATATATCTCATGCTGCAATAATGTTTTCAACATTTTTCGAAGTTTTTCAACTATTGACGGTACGGTCGAAATTTTCGACAGCTAAATTTCTGATGTTATTGTCGATTTACCATCTACCATAGGAATCACAGGAAGGTCTTCACAACAGAGGATCCGATCCGGACTCAGATGGTGGGCGGGGTCTAGTTTGTTTTGTATGAGTATTTGTGTTTATTAACTTGATGTTCTAAGAGTAATTTGATGTCCCGACGACCCGATTCCACCCCCTATTCATACATCATCATATGTTAGTTACATCAAAGGTAAAACTACAACTTTACTGGAAATACATTGTTATTACAGACTTTACAATCTAGATTATATCACTGCTCTTTTGCAACTTGAGATTTGCTGATTGATGGATGCTGCGCAATTAATTTTCTTTCAGAGAAACCCATCAAAATTCAAAGTTCAAAGTCTTTTTGTCCATTTATGCAAAGTCTGTGTGGAAAATTGATTAAACAGAAAGGTTAAGTTTTTTTTTTGTGGAGGGGAAAAATCAAAGCTCTTTGATTTTTTTGTTTTTTTCCAAAGTTCCTTATCTTTTATACTGTTATTGCAAATTCAATGGCTAACAGAAATATGATGATCATTGCCATCTTTTTTTTCATTGTTGCCACTGAAATTCCTACTCTTTCTGCTTTTGCTACTACTACCACTAATGAGACCGACTTTCAATCCTTGTTAGATTTCAAGAATCATATAAAAAGTGACCCTTTTCAAGTTTTGTATTCTTGGAATGAATCAGTTCATTTCTGCGACTGGCAAGGAACTACTTGCGGGAAAAGACACAAAAGAGTGACTGTACTTAACGTTTCATCACTCGATTTGGTCGGCACTCTTTCTCCCTCTGTTGGAAACCTTACTTTCTTTAGAAAGATCTATCTCCATGAAAATTCCTTCCATGGCGTGATTCCACCAGAAAGCGGCAGATTGTTTCGCCTACGGTTTCTTGTTTTGGCCAATAACTCGTTTGAAGGACAAATTCCGGCTAACCTTGCATCATGCAAAAATCTTCAATTCATCCAATTATATGGAAAGCTATGAACGCCCGCTTCAGGATACTGAGCGCTTATCCAGGAAGAGAGCGTTCGTAGCAGATATAGATTAAATAAATCTAATATTATACGCAAGTCTCTACGCCGTCGTATCAAAATAAAGCAAACGGAAGCTAAAAGGACTCGGGCAAAAACATAAATGTTACTAAGTATTAGGTGTAACGTGTATATGTAATTATTATAATTATTATTACCATAAATAGTCCTAGTCATTAGCCTTAGATTGAGCTAACCTATTCATTGTACACAATATATATTATATCCTGTAACTGTGAATAATACTGAATCAATTCATCACCAATCCATTATGGTATCAGAGCAATAACTTTCTCTTGCAAGCACTTCTCCTCCTCTTTTACCCTAATAGCGCCGCCGTCCTCTTCAGCCTTTCCCCACCACTCTTCTTCTCCGATCAGTCCTTCTCCTGCTCTCATGGCCGCCTCTAGTCCTATCATCTTCAACTCCGCCACACAAACCCCAATTAAGCTTGATTCCACAAACTACAGCATTTGGATTCTCCAAATGGAACCTTTATTCATTGGTTATGGAGTCATGGGCTACCTCGATGGCACCATCCCTGCACCTCCTCAAACCGTGCAAGCAGACGGTTCTACTAAACCCAATCCTGATTATCTGGCGTGGAAACGACAGGATTCTCTTCTCCTTCACACAATTGTTGCTGCGTGCTCTCCTCATGTTGTTACCTTCCTTCGCAAGGCCAAAACTGCACGAGATGCCTGGGAAATCCTTCACAACACTTTTGCTAAAGCATCCCGGGGTCGTATTCGTGCTATCAAGGATAATCTTAAAGAATTGAAACGTGGAAATCAGTCAATCAGTGACTACATGTATACCGTAAAACATCAAGCCGATCAACTTGCCCTTCTCGATGCCCCCATGGATCAGGATGATCTTATTGATCTAATTTTGGCCAATATTGGCGATGAATACCAAGTTCTGGCTACTGCTATTCGAGCACAAAAAGAAAGTATCTCCTTTGAGGAGCTCCACGAAAAATTATTGAATTACCGACCACCTTCCCTGGGCTCATCTTCTCCGGCGCTATTTTCACCAGCAATAGCTCAATCTAAGGCTAATGACTAGGACTATTTATGGTAATAATAATTATAATAATTACATATACACGTTACACCTAATACTAAGAATAGATACAACCATACTAAAGATGGATAGTTAAATTACAACGACGAAAAACCCAAAGACTTATACAATACGAGGTCTTAAAAGTAGAAGTACAACAAGTCTAAGTAAAAGAATACAACTAGTCTAGTACAACCTCTACAAAGAAAAGGAACTAGAAGCTCCGTCAAGACTTTAATGCCTTCAAAAGCCGTCATCTACTCTTGGTCTACCTGTTCGTCATCTCACCCCACAATGCATACAAAATAAAATACAAAAGGAGGTAAGTACAAAGTACTTAGTAAAAGAGCGAAGCTATGACAACAATTAAGATTTATAAAGAAAAGATATTTAATCGATTAGTTGTTTATGTGTGACCGACTCAATCTGGAGTTCATTTCATGTTATTAGACTCCAAATCATGCCAAGACAAACTCGGCCTCCAAACCCGGCCTCGTTTGAGGGAGGGTATTAGAAGATATAAATCAGTAGAGATAATGCCAAAGAGATAAATAGAGTTGTTAGTATAATTTAAATTAAAATTTGATATTTTGATTTAAATTTAGGTTAGGATTATTTAAGATTTTATCATTATTTTATCATTTATTTTGAATTTAGTTTTTATCTCTTTTATCTCTTATCATTATCTCTTTTACGCAGAAACCCTAAACTTGATTTTCATCCCTTAACGATTTCTAATCCGCTTATAACCCAATTAACATCAAATTAGACATAGTAAATCACAGAAAAACATATCTAATCGTACCATAGCATCTATGATCATTGATCAACGAAAAGACACATCTTTCTTGCATCTAAACATCTTAAATCTTGATATAAACCTTATAAACGATAATTTAGATCATAGGAAGAGTCTCTTACCTTAATGCCTGCAAAACCGACAGTAAAACACCAAGCAACTGCAACAATTGTTGATCCTCAACCCCAAAACCTATTTGATCAACAAGGAACCCTAAAATCATATTTTCTGGCAAAAACCGAAACTAAAAAAGTCTGTAAAACTGCATATTACCTGGATTAACTGCTGCAAAACTATTTTTAGATTAATCTACGCTTCAAGACGATCGTTTCGACTATTCATGGGTGCGAAACAGAGCTACGGATTAAAAGATATGAATTTCTGAAGAATCGAACTCAACGTTTACCAAAACTCGGGCCAAGCTGAAAACTTACGAAATTGAGAGATATTATTTTTCAAAGTTGCGTCTCATCGTGCTGATCACTTTTCTCTCCTGCGGCATCTTGAACAGACGAACGGATTGATCACACGGTTTAAGTTTACGTTCTCTCTTTTTCTAGCATCTTCTGCGTTGGTTTTCATCTGTGTAGCGCCGTTCCATCTCTTTTTTTGTCAGAATATGCGCATGATGAAAACAAAAGATTTTGGGGATTATTTCCTTTTATAGTTATTAATTAAATTCCATTTTAAATAATAACAATTCCCTTAATAAAAACCTTTTTAATTAAATAAATAGGATAAATAATAATTAGGTCGTAGTAAATACACCCAATGACTATTTCACCCTTTCTGAAAAGTCGGGATGTTACAGAAACAAACTTAGTGAAAGAATCCCTGATGACTGATGAGCTAAATTTACCCCTCAAAAATACAATTTATAAAGACTCGCAACTATGGGTAAACTAACTCTCTAACCAGCAGAGTACCGGGTCGATTGTTAGAATAGCTACATGAGTACGAGTCTTTATAAATTGTATTTTTGAGGGGTAAATTTAGCTCATCAAAAATTGGTGCCGTTGCCGGGGAAATGTGTGCTATGTTGTGATATCTTGTAAGTGAACCGAAGGCTTGGGCCTAGGTTTTATTTTATTGTTTTATTTAGATTTCGATAGGAGTCATGGATGCTGAAGTGATATTGTCCTGAACTCGGTTTGAATACGACTTTGGTACTCAACCCAATCTCTTTACGGGTCTGTTATATTAGGTTGATATCTTGTAAGTCCAGCTAAAATCTGGGCTTAGGGCCTTCGGCTACCCCGATTTTCTTGAGAGGTCTAAAATATCGTGTGTGTGTGTAAGGATTGAAATATATATATATATATATATATATATATATATATATATATATATATATATATATATATATATATATATATATATATATATATATATATTATTTTTTTTTTGTTGTTGTTTTCGAGATCTTGCAGTTTGAGCTTAAATGGATGAATTTTTCAATCAATACTACTCACGAACAACAATACCCTTACCAAACTCGAGCACTGAACAATATTGTCAACAACAAGATATATGCGAGCCTCAATATCAACAAAGAGAGTAATCGGGGTTCTTGGTCCTATAATTGCCTTAGTGCATACTAGGACCAGAATTATGGTTATTCGAGTTATGAGCCACAACAGTATGAGGGTTGTCCGAACCCTAGTGCTTATCAGGATTACGGTGTTCATACTCAAAGTGTTGACGACTTTGCACAGATTCAGCCGTTTGACCAGGATCCATCCTGGCAAGAAACCTGCTACTCACTTCCAATGAATCAAAGTCAGTATGATCAGTTTGTTACCGCGCCACAAGAATTTTTTACCGATAGTCAAATGGAACAACTAGAACGATTGGATCAGATCTTGCAAGAGCGACTGCTTGACATGCAAGAGTTCAAGATAAGTACTGACTCCGCCATAAGAAATCTTCAAGAGAAGGTGGTGCAATTGATTGAAATAATGGGGTTTGAGCAGGAAAAACGTGCAATAGAGATGGTTAAGGATAATGAGATTCTCATTGAAGAAGTTCAGGTTGAGAATGAGGTTGATGATTCAGTTTGCTAGGAGCAAGAGATTGTGGAACATATGGGATCGCCCATTTCTCTATCACTCTGATGACGGTCAAATTATACCCGTAAAAGTCATCAACATTAACCTTAAATCGAGATTAATAATGTATATTTCATATTAAATCACTCGTTTATATTTATTATTTAATGTTAAGTGATTATTAATATGATTTTTGGTATTTAGCTGTTTTTATTACTAAAGACCGATTTATTGTGCGATAAATGTTGATTTTGTAGATCGTGATAAATCGGGAGGATAAATGGCATTCAATCAAAAGATCTCAAGATAATGAGGAAGAAAATCGGAGCATTAATTAAAGGATAAATCAGATCAGCACGGAAGAATGCAGTGGGGAACACGATAGACGAAATAAACGCGTAACACGTGCAGGAGGAGGCTCGGTCGACCGAGCCTATCCTTCGGTCGACCGAGTGAGGCTATTCGGTCGCTTATCGGATTTTATCATGTAAATCTTGTAGATCCATCCTAAGTCGGCAAAAACCTCTATATAAGCAGCAACTACGAAATTTGTGAAAACACACCAACACACCTTAAAGACATACACAATGTAGCTTATACACTTCTTGTGAATAATAAAGTTCTTAGTTTTCCTTAGAGAAATGTTTATGCAAGTTCTGCAGTAATGTAAGTTCTTGTATTTATTTGTTCTTCGTTCTTCGTAATTAATTTCTCCTAATTATGCTTTTATTGTTTGAGTTAGTTATGCATAGTTAGATGATGTAGATCTAGGCTATGACGTTAGGGAGGTGGCGATACCTTGTCTATGAGGATCCCATACCCTACGTCCTCTTCCTAGCATCTATGGATGAATCTATGTTGTTTGATTTACGTGTATTTAGATTAGTTTATATGATTGCCTGACGAATTGCTTTTTAATCCGTATTGTATGAGAAACGCTGAGAGATATGTTCAGAGATGCGATCTGGTAGAAAAACTGTTCGGGTGACCGAACGGATCCATTCGGTCGACCGAGACCTTTCATTCGGTCGACCGAGAGCTTCTATTCGGTCGACCGAGAGTTCCCCTTGATTTATCCTGTTAATCAGTCACGTCTTTATGATTAGGTTAGCTTAGTTGAATTTATTATCTCAGTAGGTATGGCTATGGCTACGTTACTCGCTTAGTTTAATTAAAACGTGTAAAAAGGAAATACCAATATAAAACTCTTAGGTGGGCTTAGGAATTGCTCTTCATGGACGTTCAGCGTTACCTAGGTAGGTTTATATTTGGGAATTGTCGGCACCTTATTATACGTAGGTCGTAAACTAGCATGAGACTATAACTGGGTAATTGCTAGTTGGACGAGAGCTTGAGTGATCGTTTAGGAAGTACGCCTAATCATAGGAATGTTGCCTAGACGAGGTGTATGATTAATATCGGCATCCTTAGTGTCGTAAGCGTGCGAGTTATATGAGATGGAAACCCAAAAAGGTGAAGTCACATAATGTAGCACAGTGATCTAGCGACCTAATTGGTGCTAAGTCAAGTTAAAGAGGATGACTCCCGTAGCCAATATGAAATAGGTACAAACGGATTGATAGTTAATAAGTTTTGTTTATTATATAAATTATTTAGGTCCAAACGATAAAGACTATAATTGGGAGGTTAATTACGTTGTGTCGTGTCGTGTCAATTTATCTTTTCTTGTCCTTTGTTGGTCGTAGACCGCCTTTGTGTCCTTGACATGAATGATTGATTGCTTATATATGAAATGATCCACAATTGGTTCCCTGTGGGATCGACCTTGATTCGCTATAGCTATACTACGATGGGCCTAGTCCTCTTGCTAGTATTGGTTTATGGTGGGCAAGTATTTTATTATAACCTGATTGACCCCGATCAAGTTTTTGGCGTCGTTGCCGGGGAACCAACGGTCAATTTTATATATAAATAATTTTTTATTCATGTCGAGTTTTCTGTTTTAGAGTCAGTTTTTACGTTTTGAGTCCCTCTGGTTGTCTGCTCTGTCTGAAAATTCCAGATTAAAAAAAAAAAAAAAAAAAAATAAATAAATAAAATTTATTCGGTCGACCGAGAGACCTCATTCGGTCGACCGAGAATTTATAATTTTTTTGTTCCTGTTCTGTTCTGTTTACACGGTTTCTGATTTGTGTTTTCGTATCTGGAATTTCGTGTGTCTGTTTATCCCCGTATGTTTAATCCGTATGCCTGATAGTAGCATGGGAAACCATGTTAAAATCAGTCTATGGCTTGTTTGTTTTTTGTTTTTCTTTTGTTTGCAGAAACCAGGGAAACAATAATCCAAGTCAATAATTTTTCGCGGGCGCTGAGAAAATAACCTAGCAAACATGTGGAGCTACGAATCTAAGATGGGAAAAGCATGGAAGCAATACCTTTAAAGCACCAAGATGGCTCCGAAAAAAATTTTAATGGCTTAAATTCTTCGTGGTACAATGTTGAAGGCAAGGTACTACCTTTTTTTTGCTTATGTTTTACTACCTTTTGGTTTTTTTGAGCATAAGTTAGCTTATACATGAATCTTAGTAAGAATCTTAGCCCGGAGTTGGTTCGTAAGAATAATTTTATTAGTGTGGAAGGTTCTGCCCCAAATCTGTCTCATCTAGAGGGTGTAGGGAAACATGTAGTCGTTGAAGGAAGCAGTGAATAAAGAGTTCCTCGTAGTTACTGTTAAAATCTCATTGTCCTATGCATGAGATTTAGCCTACCGGCCATGGGAGCAACAAATTGTGTAGTTTAAGCATTCACAATCTAAAGAAGGCGTTGAGTTTTGAGAGAACACAATCTTACGCTTTCGTTGAGTTTTATGGTGATGGCTTCTCGGTGAACCCACCTTAATGAAGCGAGATTACGCTTTGGGTGACAATTTAGACATCGCAGAATCGTAGTACATGGGTTCGGAAATGGTCTAACCATGGTTTGGCGAGTTCAACCGAAGCTTGGCTCAATCGACTCCCCTCCACGTGTGATGTATATGCATGTGATTCGACAAGACTTAGCATAGCCGATAAGCCTTCGGGCAAAGCGGGCTTATCTTGACGGATTGGCCTGAATCGTCACATATGTTCCAACAAATAAGACGGCGTAGGCTTGCCTACATAACCGACCTTATTCGGAGTACTTTGATTCATTGTTTCTTATTGTGAAGGCCAAAACCGTAATTAGTAACCGTAATTTTAACCGAGTTTCTTAGAATTCACTAATTCCTAAAGCGAGCCGAGGTAAGAGCTTTGGATAAATGGTATGAATAAATGTCGTTTCTAGGTCTCACAACCAAGGAAGGGTATTAATCCATAATAAATGATGAGCCCACCTCTTATAGTGCTCAGAGGGGTCAATATCTGGTGATCCAAGAATAATGACTGACAAGGATAAATTTTTTTTTTTGGCAAGTCGAGCTGAGGACTCTAAACTCAGAACTACTTCTTTAAAACCCTTAGGATTTCTTTTTAGGATTTTAGGTTTTGTTTTCTTTAAGTCAAATAAAAGTAGCGTGACATATGTTGAGGTTTTTTATTTTGCCGTGTTCCGATGGCCATTGGGCTAAGGATGTGCAAAACTTTTTTACTCAATCTAGGCCACGTGAATTAGAGTTTCTTAGGAAAGTCGGAAAATTTCTAAAGAAAAGGAAATTTAGCAAACAATCTTAAGATGGTAGCATTAAGAGAGCTTGAGAATTACTGAAAATGTAACAGAGAATGATTGGTGCGAACACGAACAATTTTGGTCAACCTCTAAAACTTTTTAGGTGATCCAAGTGAAAATCTAAAGTGGTGTGCAATTCGTTCTGCAACTATCCTTATCCTCCCTTTACACCATTTCACCTTCAAACTTTTCGATCCTCTCACCAATCTACCCCAAAAGTTCACATTTCTAACCATTCTTTCATCGCCTCTCTTTCTTTCCATCCGTTTCACTCTCCCACCTTCAACCCACCCTCAACCCACCCATACCCAATCCCTTGAACAATTTTCAACCCACCCAACACACAATTTCTTACCCACCATTTATCTTTTCTTCCCATCCTTATGTGTATCTTTTTCTAAACCCATCATACTCTCAACCTCCATTTTGTTTTCAAAATTACCCTTGTGTTGCGGAATTCGAAATATTGCTAAGTTTTAATGATTATCTTTTATCATTTTGGTTTTTATGATCCTAGCTGGGGTAAGTGTAGCCCTGAACCTAGCTAAGATTTTGAAGGTTTTTGGTTCGATCACAATACAACTTATCTTTCTACCGGAAGTTTTAAATTTCATACTTTTACGCCTATTCCGGCATTTCTGGATGATGAGTTTTGTTCTAAGTGTTAAGGCCATATTTATATGATTATTAAAGGTTTATTTCATTATTATTTTCCCCACATTTGCGTACTTTACATGAGAATTAAGGGTTTAAGTGTAAATATTGAGTAAAGATGATTTTAAGATGATTTTATGCAAAATTGATGATTTTAAGTGTTAATCTAATGGAATTATTATTATTTGGATTTTATTACGTTTGCATTGTTTATTTATCATGTAGGAGTTAATTTTCGTGCATATAATGAGGATAAATGAAGCTCAAGTCGAATTATTCAAGATAGAGTTGGAATTGGCTCAAAGAAATTGGATAAAGATGATGAAATCCGACCTCAAAGCGATCCGGCCGAAGCGTCGCATCCCGTCCACTTCGGACGGGCGTTTGATTTCGTGGACGAGCGCCCGAGAGAGGAAATCACATACGAGAGAGTTTGGGCGCAGCATGGACGGACGTCTCAGAGCAAAGTCAAGATCCACCAGACGGGCGTCCACAAGACCAGACGGGCGTTCAAGGCCGACTTAGTCATAACCGACTTAAAACTCTATATATAGCAGCAGCCTCTTAACCCTAATTGAGACCACATAATTGAGATCGCAATTTTTCACCAAAAAGCTGCGGCCACAAGCCTTTTTACACAGAGATGAACTTCTCCAATCCAACAGTCATCTTCAACATGATTGTTGGCTAAAAGCCTTGCAGTGAGTCGACGGAGGAAGCCTATCATCAACACAAACCAACTAGAGAATTCGATGCTTATGTGTAGTGAGTTTATTTCATAGTTTTTCATTACTTTGGATCTGTTTTGTATTGCTTAAGTTTTATTGAATTAAGATTTGATGAAACGATCTATGTTTAATTTATGCTTGAATAAATTTATGAAAGTCTGTTTATTTGAGTTCTCTTTCGTTCAAAGTAATGCATCTAATTGTGTTGTAAGAGATTATGCATGATTAGGTGAGTAAGAGTTTGGAAACAACCTCGTGATTTCGTTTTGATTGCATGTTTAGTTTATTTGAAAAGATAAACGGAACCCTAGAATTTGGTTGAAGAAATTTAATTGAATTCGTGAATAAATCACTACTAAAAACTATGTCTTTTTAATCACCGTCTAGTTGGATTGTTGGTTGATAGGTGGAACCTAGTCGCCTTGCTGTGTTTTCCTTTAATTGTTTTAATCGAATCGCTTAGATTAAGTTTAGTTTAAGTTCTAGTTTTATAAACCCTAGTTTCCTCTTTGTTTTCTGCACTTTTTCGCTTGATTCATAATCAGACGCCGTCCGCAATAGCGCACTTCGTCCATTAGATTTAGTTTCAGGACGCTCGTTCACTTTAGTGAACGCCGTCCGTCCATCTTCTGTTTTCTTATTTTATGCTTGTTTTTTTTATTCCTGTTTTAGTTTCAATTCTTAGGTTTAGGTTTTAGTTAGTTTCAACCTTAGTTTAGTTAATAGTCGTGACATAATCGATAGAATAATTGTTCTTTGATCCGATAAACATTCCACTCCCTTAGGACGACCCGTAAACATCCTATACTACGATCCTTATACTTGGGGTGTTTCGGTTATAAATTGTAAAACTAGTTTTTACCGAACACTAAGCTATCACACCGATCCGACCTTGTTGATGACGGTTGTGACTTTTACGTGATACATTGGGTTATTAGTAATTTCGAGGAGTAGCTACATCTCCCTAAGTTGTTGATATCCAATGCAAGCGAGAAGTTTCTGCGCTAAGTATTTGCTTTTATCTTTAGCCAATAGGTCACATTGCATCTGTTATACCTTACCAAGTTTCTTTTTTCCACTGGATTGAATACATGGTTAATCCTGTTAACCTCGTGTTTTCCCCCGTGGGGTAATGCTTTTTGATTTTTGTCTTCTCCACTCGGTTTTAAGCCTATTTCAGCAGTAGGGGTTACGGATGAAGACTACCATCTTTCGTTGCCTGTTTATTTTCTTTCTATTTAGTATTTTTCTTTTTGCGTCTATATGTATCATTTTTCTTTTGTAGCATGCGCCTATCACGTTCTTTTTATCTAGCCATGTTCCAATTCTAAGTTTGGAATCCGCTAGGCTCTTTTCTTGATAGCCGTCATGTGAGTTTTTCTTTAGGTTTAAATCCCTTTTGGTGTTGTCTATGGCTGTATAAAGTAAAGTGGCTTAAACTGTTTTTAGATATTTATATCTAATTATTGCCACATTATTTTATAACTACCATAGACATGGTATTTTACGATTTCGTGGAGTTTGTTTGCTTATACAGGATGTGTCTGTTTCTCCACGACGTGCTTAGATTACTCCGATGTTCTGCATCTACTTGAGCGCCGTTTCCAGAGCTAAGTCTTTTTCTTAAATTCTCATTTTTATTTGTCATTGGGGACAATTCCATGTTTAAGTGGGGGGTAGGAGACTTAGCTATGATGTGATATGTGTTGAAATTGAATGAAACGGTGAAAAAAATTGAAAAAATTGAATAAATACCATATTATTTATCTCGTACCCTTAGAATTGTGAGTTCCTAGCTAAGAATTGATAGGAAATAACCCAAGTTGCGTGAGTACGTGATCATTTTATTCTTATGCTAAGTTAATTTAAGGATATTCATACCGGTTGTTGCAAGTAGTTATTTATTATTCGATTACTCAATCTTTGAATCGAGTATACCGCGCAAATCATAATAACTGAAGAAATTATGCGTACATTGCATAGATGATTGGTTATGTAAACTTAGTATCCATACTTGTCGACTGATGTATTTTTATCTTCTAGCCAACAAAAGCGGAGTAATAAGCTTGAGACGTAGCTGTGTTTTAGCAAAATGTTAAAACACTGGGCTTGTAGTATTCAAAGATATGGAAAATTGAGAAAATTCAACTTTTTCTAAGAGGCTTTGAGTATTTTTCTCGGTCTCCAAGTCCAAAATCCCTATAGATACGCTCTTGCTTATTGTTCTAGTGCTTCAACAATTAAAAGGCTAAAGAAGTGGGAATACTGAAGTTGGTAGGTTAAGACTACGAAGTTGGCATAAACTCTAATCTTGCCACGAATATAAAAAACCGAATGCACATGCATACATCACTTCGATTCATAGCAAGTAGTGAATAATGGATACCTTATGAGCATGACTAGTATGAGTTGACTCGGGTTTCTTGCGTAAGTATGATTTGACCACAGGAAATGTTGACTTGGGGAATGACTTATTGATGCTTTGTTCGGGACGATCAAAGTCTAAGTGGGGGGTAGTTGATGACGGTCAAATTATACCCGTAAAAGTCATCAACATTAACCTTAAATCGAGATTAATAATGTATATTTCATATTAAATCACTCATTTATATTTATTATTTAATGTTAAGTGATTATTAATATGATTTTTGGTATTTAGCTGTTTTTATTATTAAAGACCGATTTATTGTGCGATAAATGTTGATTTTGTAGATCGTGATAAATCGGGAGGATAAATGGCATTCAATCAAAAGATCTCAAGATAATGAGGAAGAAAATCGGAGCATTAATTAAAGGATAAATCAGATCAGCACGGAAGAATGCAGTGGGGAACAAGATAGACGAAATAAACGCGTAACACGTGCAGGAGGAGGCTCGGTCGACCGAGCCTATCCCTTCGGTCGACCGAGTGAGGCTATTCGGTCGCTTATCGGATTTTATCATGTAAATCTTCAAGATCCATCCTAAGTCGGCAAAAACCTCTATATAAGTAGCAGCTACGAAATTTGTAAAAACACACCAACACACCTTAAAGACATACACAATGTAGCTTATACACTTCTTGTGAATAATAAAGTTCTTAGTTTTCCTTAGAGCAAAGTTTATGCAAGTTCTGCAGTAATGTAAGTTCTTGTATTTATTTGTTCTTCGTTCTTCGTAATTAATTTCTCCTAATTATGCTTTTATTGTTTGAGTTAGTTATGCATAGTTAGATGATGTAGATCTAGGCTATGAGCGTTAGGGAGGTGGCGATACTTTGTCATGAGGATCCCATACCTACGTCCTCTTCCTAGCATCTATGGATGAATCTATGTTGTTTGATTTACGTGTATTTAGATTAGTTTATATGATTGCCTGATTTAATTGCTTTTAATCCGGATTGTATGAGAAGCGGCCGAGAGATATGTTCAGAGATGCGATCTGGTAGAAAAGCTGTTCGGGTGATTGAACGGATCCATTCGGTCGACCGAGACCTTTCATTCGGTCGACCGACGAGCTTCTATTCGGTTGACCGAGAGTTCCCTTGATTTATCCACATTAATCGATCCGCGTCTTTATGATTAGGTTAGCTTAGTTGAATTTATTATCTCGGTAGGTATGGCTATGGCTACGTTACTCGCTTAGTTTAATTAAAACGTGTAAAAAGGAAATACCAATATAAAACTCTTAGGTGGGCTTAGGAATTGCTCTTCACGGACATTCAGCGTTACCTAGGTAGGTTTATATTTGGGAATTGTCGGCACCTTATTATACGTAGGTCGTAAACTAGCATGAGACTATAACTGGGTAATTGATAGTTGGATGAGAGCTTGAGTGATCGTTTAGGAAGTACGCCTAATCATAGGAATGTTGCCTAGACGAGGTGTACGATTAATATCGGCATCCTTAGTGTCGTAAGCGTGCGAGTTATATGAGATGGAAACCCAAAAAGGTGAAGTCACGTAATGTAGCACAGTGATCTAGCGACCTAATTGGTGCTAAGTCAAGTTAAAGAGGATGACTCTCGTAGCCAATATGAAATAGGTACAAATGGATTGATAGTTAATAAGTTTTGTTTATTATATAAATTATTTAGGTCCAAACGATAAAGACTATAATTGGGAGGTTAATTACGTTGTGTCGTGTCATGTCAATTTATCTTTTCTTGCCTTTGTTGGTCGTAGACCGCCTTTGAGTCCTTGACATGAATGATTGATTGCTTATATATGAAATGATCCACAATTGGTTCCCTGTGGGATCGGCCTTGATTCGCTATAGCTATACTACGATGGGCCTAGTCCTCTTGCTAGTATTGGTTTATGGTGGGCAAGCATTTTATTATAACCTGATTGACCCCGATCACACTCCCAATTGGAGATTTCCATAAGGAGTGTACGAGAAAACCTGATGAGATTGATCAGCCATCTTTGGTAGAGCCACAGGGAGTGTTGGTAATATTTGATATGTTGGTCCCAGATTACTACTCTCGTCCAATCTGTGTGGATAAATTTTCTGCGGATCAGTTTGTGTACCCCCTGGTGGATGAACTTTATGGAATAGCAAAGAAGATGGTTCGACAGGCTGATAAAAGAAGATTCTCCGGCTGGGAGGAAGTAGCATCGAGAACCAAAAAAGGTACGTTTCTAGACAATTCAATTTCGATGGTTCTCGCTTTGTTCATTTTTCTTAAGCTATTGATCTTCTTGAGTTCAGATTTTGGTTGATTGCTTTTGCCAGTCGAGCCAACGACGTAAAACAAAGGCGCTCGGGGGGAGGCAACCCCGCCTTAATAAAACTGTGTGAAATTAAATAGCTGTTTATGTGTTTTTATTGGTCGAGCAAACGACGTTAAACAAAAGCGCTACTGGGAGGCAGCCCGTTAATAATAATAATAATATGGATTAGACTAGTCTTAATGAAATGTAGAATATGTGGAAAGAATGATCACAATGGAAGATGAACACAAAACACAACCAAGTCTCAAGATGAATGTTTGAATGTCATTAAAAGGGAACGATTAAGTGGTTATCCGAAAATCCCGAGGGAGAATAAAGAAAACATTCAAATGCATCATTTCTTGGACTTAGGTTGTTGGAGACCCTTGAGAATCTGGGGATAAAAGACTCACTACTTTGTCACACATTTCATTTTATGATCTAGTCTGTTTCCAATATGAATTTATGCTTTGACTATGATATATGCTCATGTGATACTCTCTATGATACGTATATGCTTAGATGTTCTGTGCTTTACCCGTGTGGGTTATTTTTCCATCTAAAGCTATTATGTGATGTGATATATTGCCTATCGAATTTTCTGACGTGACAGGGCCATTTCCTTATTATTCCCATATCCCTGTTCGATACTTTGGCACGAGGACCATGTCCCGTGTTTGCTTTGCTTTGGTTGTTTTCATTTTGGTACAGGGATTTGGGTCGTGCTTTCTCATGGCTGTTACGGGATTCGATAGTACATTTCTGCCAGGTTTATAAGCTAAGTCTTCCTCTCTATCTTATTCACACACTGGGAACATTGCAAGTTCGTAAGTGGGGGGTAGATTCGTGGTTGATTTAGAAATGGCATTAAATGTTTAATCCCTTAGTTTTTGATTCTTTTTCGAGCATTATTTAGCTGATTAAAATGAATTGTACAAGGTATATATTTCATGGATTTGAAGATGTAATGATCAATTTGGATGTGTATAACCAATGTGAATCATAAGTGCATTTTAGCCTAAATTTATTTGTGTAACATGAACTCCTTATGAACGTATAATCTCAATCTTTTGTTAACATGCAACTTTTGTATGACATCACGTAAGCATGCTTTTATAGCAACTAGAACTTAGGCTTGATATCCTTTCGAGGCGAAATAGAAAGATGTTTGGAATCGAAGTTAGGGATGACGGTCATGGCGTCTCTTTGACCCTACTATAGCCAAATAAGCCTTAACCCGAACGTTTGACCTTCATAGCCCCACTCAGCCTTAAAAGAATGGTCTAACCACCATTCTCTTTAGCCGTTTTGTTACTTAGTCAGAAACCTACCCTTGAGCCTTAATTTTGGTCACATTCCCTTCATTTTAACCCTACGAGTGGACTTAGTCTTTTGTTGGACCATATTTGCTAAAACAAGTGTGGGGTGGAGGAAATGATGTTTCTAGTTGGGTTGTTGTTTCTTGGTTTTGAGCTATAAGGAGAGGAGGAGCTCGGTTGGGCCTAGTGCTCGGTTTTGGGCCAAAAAAAAAAAAAACAAGAACAGAGCACCACATGTACACGGAATTAATCGAATACAGGTACCTTCCTCGTCTTTGATCGACACCCCCAAAATCGAATCAAAGACCTCAAGTATTATCACGAGTTTAAGGAAACCGGATTCGTGATTTTCGATCGAAAGAGTAGTACTCCGATCAATCTTGACGAAGCACTGCCTGTAAGTTTGATTTTCCACACACACTCACGCTTGTTGTTCTTGAAGAAGAAAAAAAAAACAAACAAACAAAACTTGGATGTATATAGAAATAAAGGGTTGGAGTCAAAGAGATGAGTTCAAAAGTTAATGTTGATAATGTTAGGGTTGGGATAGTTAGATAGGTGCTAATGTATTCGATCTCACCTCATGACGCTTGAAACATAGTCGATTTTGGCAATGAGTTCGGGTGCGTTAGTATCCTATGGTTCCCAAAGTGTTGAAAATAATCAAAAAGGAGTTTGGATGGTTTGTATGGTAGCGATGAGGTGGTACATGAATTGATTAGGTTCACTCGTACTTCTTTTTCTCCAGTTCCCAAAATATCCTTTTCGATTAACCGAAATTACCCTGGCCTAACGTTATAACCTTGCAAGTCCTACCTGATCTAACTTTTTGAATCCAAATGTCTTGATTAGTGGAGATTGGTATCATTCTTAAGCCTATGGTTTGCAACTACAAGTCTTGCATGCATGATTTCATGATTAATTGCATGATAATAATTTTGAGAGGTTATTCACACACACACTCTGTTATACATTTATATTAAGGTTAACGTGTGGTTATGATTTGATTGGTTGTATCATCTGGTTGTCCTTTATATCTTATATCTTCATGAATTTGTCCTCATTCATTTTGTTTTATCGCTTGTTTTGCTCGAAACGACCAAAAGCTAAGGGGTTGTTGTTGATGAGGAAAAATTCACGATATTTTTATAACTTTTTACTCACATACGATACCATTTTGAGCATTTTTATATCATTTCAGGTCATTAATTCTTAAGTTTCATAAAAATATATAAGTAGTAACTATTTTGTAAAATATCGTGTTTTACTAGTTTTGTACCGGTTTAGTAACCGGAGGAGGGTCGTGTCGGAGAATTATCTATAAATCAATTATCTATCAAAAACCTATGATAATTATATTATTATAAAAATATATCCACAGTACAAATACTGTACTTTTTGACTTTTATTGTCAGATTTACTCGCGGTTCGTTTCTTGGTGTTCAGGTAAGAAAGATAAGATTTATCATGGAGAGCAGAATCGAATGGCGAAGGCGAGAGTTTTGCCTGACTGAAGAATGGCCGATTCGAATCGGCTATTCCTTGATTCTATTCGGCTCAAACTTGGAGCCCAAGGACTAGATATTTTTATCACCCAAACTTGGCCTCCAAGGCCATCCTTTCCTATAAATACACCCCCATTTCCATCTCTTTTATTCGTCCCCCTTCTTCCCTACTTCTTCCATGTCCATTTCTCCTCTCTTTTCTCTTCTTCTTCTCTTTTGATTTGGGGCGTAGCTATATGTATTTATAATCGAAGACGTTACCGTTATAATATCATTTTCGTTCTTGTTCTTTCTCTTGTTTTCTTTCATTCTTGTTATATATATATCTATCTATATATTTCCTTCTCGTTCTTTCTTGTTTTGTTTCTTTTGTTATATATATATCTATATCTATCTATATCTATATATCTATATATATCTATACGTATATATCTATATCTATATATATATATAGTTATATTTCCTTCTTGTTCTTTCTTGCTTTCTTTCATTCTTGTCATATATATATATATATATATATATATATATATATATATATATATATATATATATATATATATATATATATATATATAGTTATATTTCCTTCTTGTTCTTTCTTGCTTTCTTTCATTCTTGTCATATATATATTTATATCTATATATATCTATATATATATCTATATATAACTATAAGTATTCATATATATTAGTTTATATATATTAGTATCTATATATATATATATATATATATATATATCTATAGATCTATATATATATATATATATCTATATTTATGTTTACACGCACTTATATATATCTATGTATATATATATATATATATATATATATATATATATATATATATATATATATAGTATATTTTCCTTTTTCTGTAAATATGAGTAGCTAAACTCAACATAGCAGAAATATGTGAAAGCAGGTGAAATCAACCTCGGGGGAGATGAGGCGGGAGTTGTGTAGTGCTTAATTAAGCGTTCATATGATAAACTCATGTTTTAAAATTTGTTTTGATCATTTTCATAGCTTTGAATGAGATTGACAACCTTGTTCATTGCTATGAGATGTGGAAACAGATATTGGAATCACTAATCATAGTCTTGATAGTTAGACTGACAACCTAAGTGACAAGTCAGGACTATGCTTTTGTGAGGTTTTCATCAGCTTTTTATTCTGGTCAACCATGTTAGGCAAGTTAGCTTTCTAAATGGAAAGTTAATAAACCTAGTATGGGGGTTAAGCGAGAGTTGTTCAGATCTTCACGCAAGAATAAAGAGTTGACACCCATGAATGTCATATAAACTGAATTCGATAAAACACACTCCTTGTCAAGTTTTTCCTGTGGGGTGATAACCTGTTGGATCATAGTTTGGCTATGCTTTTTAATCTGGTTAGTTAAACTTTACTTTTTGCATTAGTATAAAACACTCCACCTAAACTTTGATCGCCTAGACTAAGACACATGCGTTCGCTTTGGTACTGACCACATTTCTCTTGGGATCGACCTCGTACTCTCCTGTAGCTATTCTAACAATCGACCGGTACTCTGCTTTGGTTAGAGAGTTAGTTTACCCACAGTTGCGAGTCTTTATAAATTGTATTTTTGAGGGGTAAACTAACTCTCTAACCAGCAGAGTATCGGGTCGATTGTTAGAATAGCTATAGGAGTACGAGGTCGATCCCAAGAGAAATGTGGTTGTGAGTACCAAAGCGAACGTGTGTCTTTGTCTAGGCGATCAAAGTTTAGGTGGAGTCTTTTATACTAATGCAAAAAGTAAAGTTTAACTAACGAGATTAAAAAGCATAGCCAAACTATGATCCAACAGGTTATCACCCCACAGGAAAAACTTGACAAGGAGTGTGTTTTATCGAATTCAGTTTATATGACATTCATGGGTGTCAACTCTTTATTCTTGCGTTAAGATCTGAACAACTCTCGCTTAACCCCCATACTAGGTTTATTAACTTTCCCTTTAGAAAGCTAACTTGCCTAACATGGTTGACCAGAATAAAAAAGCTGATGAAAACCTCACAAAAGCATAGTCCTGACTTGTCACTTAGGTTGTCAGTCTAACTATCAAGACTATGATTAGTGATTCCAATATCTGTTTCCATATCTCATAGCAATGAAGAATGTTGTCAATCTCATTCAAAGCTATGAAAATGATCAAAACAAATTTTAAAACATGAGTTTATCATATGAACGTTTAATTAAGCACTACACAACTCCCGTCTCATCTCCCGAGGGTTGATTTCACCCGTTTTCACATATTTCGGCTATGTTGAGTTTAGCTACTCATATTTACTGAAAAAGAAAATATATATATATATATATATATATATATATATATATATATATATATATATATATATATATATATACATAGATATATATAAATGTAAACATAAATATATATATATATATATATATATATATATATATATATATATAGATCTATAGATATATATATATATAGATAGATAGATAAGTATATATATATATATATATATATATATATATATATATATATATATATATATATAAACTAATATATATGAATACTTATAGTTATATATAGATATATATATAGATATAAATATATATATATATGACAAGAATGAAAGAAAGCAAGAAAGAACAAGAAGGAAATATAACTATATATATATATATAGATATATATATATATATATATGACAAGAATGAAAGAAAGCAAGAAAGAACAAGAAGGAAATATAACTATATATATATATAGATATAGATATATACGTATAGATATATATATAGATATATAGATATAGATAGATATAGATATATATATAACAAAAGAAACAAAACAAGAAAGAACGAGAAGGAAATATATAGATAGATATATATATATAACAAGAATGAAAGAAAACAAGAGAAAGAACAAGAACGAAAATGATATTATAACGGTAACGTCTTCGATTATACATACATATAGCTACGCCCTGATGAGCTTTATTTTCACCAAACAAATTTATAAAATACTCAAGACAACGGTGACTGAACAAGCTCTCTAACCGGCAGTGTACCGGGTCGATTGCAAGTAAAGCTACAGGAGTCCGAGGTCGATCCCACAGAGAAGGTGTGTTTGTGAGTACCAAAGTGAACTTGTGTCTTAGTCTAGGTGATCAAGTGGTGGAGTGTTTGTTATTTCATGAAACTAAAGTAAATTAAACTAACAAGTCTAAAGGGAGAAAGGGACATAGCCGAACCATGATCAAAATGACTAATTTCAACCCCAAGGATAGACAAAACCGGGAATGTGCAATTACAAACGAACTCTTGCATTCAATTTCACGGGTGCAAACTCCTAATCCCGGTGTTAAGATCTGAACAACTCTCTCCTAACACCTTATGCCATGTTAACTACTCCTTCCTAAGGAAAAATTCACTAACAAGTCATGTCTTGCACTAGAGCCGCTTAAACGTAAAAACGAGTAACCTCACGTCGAGCTCGGTTTAACAACTAAAACGAGACTACGCCGCGATCCTAGAACCCTTTTCCCACATCCCTCTCTCTGAACAACTCTTAAGAGTGATGTGTGTGATTTTGACCTAGGTGATCAATCTAGCCCAAATCCGTTATAACAAGTTCTAAGACATGAAACAAGCAAGATATAACAATAAAAGCACTACCCACTCCCGATTTCATCACCCAAAAAGGTGATTTCACCAAATTTCACATGATTCGACTATGTAAAGGAATTAGATACACATTATGCTAGTTGAAATGTAATGGAAGTAGTAAATAAGAGACATAATAAGCATAAAGGAGGAGTTACATACCATTAATTCACAGAAATTCGAGTTTGGGGTTGAAGGTACAAAAATAGAGAATCAAAGAAAAGATAGAGACTTGTTGTTTGGAATTGAAATCTAATCTAGAAAATGTAAAGAGCAAGCTAGGAGGTGTTTGATCTACATAAAAGAAAAGAGTTACAAACTACTTACAAAAATCTAGCAAGAAGGGGGCTAGGGTTGCTAAGGGAAGAGGGAGTTGCTCCAAGAAATGGAATGAGGGGGTATTTATAGGTGGAGGAAAAAATCTGCAGAAAACTGGCCCTGGACGCCAGTCCATTCCATTCTGGACGCTAGTCCGAGCTCGACGCCTTGATCCCAGGGCTTCTGAGGCCTTGATCCAGTGGCTTCGAGGCCTTGATTCACCGAGAATTGCATGAAGATGGAAGCTTGTTCTTGAGTGGACGCCCGTTTGAAGCCCCTGGACGCCCGTTTGACTTTATTCGAGCTTTGAATCGGGCTGAGCCTGTCCGGACGCCCGTCCTTGGTCATTTTGGGGCATTTTGGACGCCAGTCCAGCCAAAATCTGAAGCCTCAGCATGACTTGGACGCCCGTCCAGAAATTGTGGACGCCAGTCCAGGACCCAGCTCCAGTATTTTGCTCATAACTTCACTTCTAGGGCTCCAAATGAGGTGATTCAACATGCGTTGGAAACCTATTTCAATCCTCTACAACTTTGATGAAGACCACAAGTCCAGAAAATGCTTCCAAGTGTGGCTAAAATGCCCATGAAGTGACTGGTTCGGTTTAGTCGATGATTCTTCACTCCACTCTTGTGCTACGAACATGTCCCTTTGTCCAAAACATCGTATGCGGGTCCTCAAGTCACCTAGGCCCTACAACGTCATAAGCGAACAAGACACACAAACCATTCCGGAGGGTAAAGGTGCTCGGAATGAGGTTAATATCAATAAAAAGAGGTAGTAAACCATCAAAGCGACGGAATTACTCCCCGTGCTATAAACTCACGATATTACCCCAAAGATGGTCTAAATACACCAAGAAACATGCTAAAAGTGGGATAAACGGGGGTAGAAAATGCACCGGAATCACTGATGAGAGATAAATTTATGATCGTTTTTATGACATTTCGCCCCAATTCTGATACCATTTTGAACATTATTGTATCAAATCAAGTCAAAATTACTAAGTTTTATTCAAATGTATAAGTAGTAATTATTATATATATTATCGTATTTTTATAAGTTTTATAAGTTTTTGTACCGGTTTAGTAACGGGAGGTCGTGTCAGTTCGTTTGGTATTTTGGTGGTTCATTGCGAGGATTATCGTTTACCAAGATCCCAAGTGACGACACGTTTTGGTCCTAAAAACATATCTTTTGAAGTTAGAAGAAGATGCCACAAGTTTACAAGTTCAACGGAGCAAATTTTCTAAGTACTTAAATCGTTACATATTTTCGACGGAGATTTGACCCAGCTTAGAGGCATTTTCAGGGATGACTTCTTCATGAAAGTGGTAGATTATTCAACGAGCTTTCCAATGCCGCTGAAATCATGTCGTTTGGAGTTCGGGAACTCAAGTTATGACCAAGTGGCTAATCGATTCGTAATAGTAAAAATCCCGAAAACGACACGACATACGAATGGCTCATCAAAACGACATTTTATGAAGAAGTTTCCTTCATGAAAGTTGTATATCTTCAAGAAAGCTTTCCAATGGATTTTGAATCAAGTCAATCGGACTTCTACAACTCAAATGGTGGTCAAGTGGCTAATTGATTTGTACTAGAGAAAAATCCCGAAAACGTTCGGAGTATGAAATGACTCATCAAAATGACGTTTTCTGAAGAAGAGTCCTTCATGAAAGTTGAAGAATTTTCCGAGAGCTTAATTTTGACGTTTAAATCATAATTTTTGGAGATCTACAACTCAAGATATGAATTTTATAAGTTTTGGAAGGATCTAGAATTAGCACCACCGGATCGATCCGGCCCTTGCCTCCCCATTTTGCTATATATACAGAGCATCAAGAACAGAGAAGGCTGCCCCTTTCTTTCTTTTCTCTGTTCTTCCTCTCGTCCCTCTGTTTTTTTATTTTTGATCATATATATATATATATATATATATATATATATATATATATATATATATATATATATACATATATGATATATATATATATACACACACCCTTCATGTATATATATATATATTCTATATATGAATATATATGTGATAGATCTATCTATATATATATATATAGATCTAGATCAGAATCTCGTTTTCATCTCAAGTTTCTCTTTTAATTTTCTTTTAGAGCCTGTATATACATATATATGTCTATGTATGTATGTATATATGTTTTTCACATATATAAATAAAATGGTTATAGTATCGTTGTAATGGCGGAATAATTATCGAAGATTGTTGATTTGAAGCTTTGGCATGTTAGATCCGGTGGAAACGACCCCGATTCGATAGTCATAACCGGTAATATATTCTAAAATTGTTATGTTTATTATTTCTATTTCTATTTATATATCTATGTTAAACTAAAAATATATCTAGCCAAGATATGAATCTGAATTAGTTAATCTTTTGGTAAAATGAATGATCGACTCTGGTAATAATGATTAAAACCGATTATAATGAATCTCTTTCTATTTGAGCGTAATCTAATGAATTGACAACTCGCGATTAGAATACGAGATCGTAATAGAAAGACCGGAGGGTAAAAATGGCCGTTTGTCTAACAAACGGAATCCTATTTCCTACCCGGGGGCAGATTTGTCCTGGAAAAATGAATCTTATTGAAATTTGTACTCGAGATCGTAATAATGTTAAAATCACAGTTTAATTGAAACTTAAACCGGAAAGTTGAATCGTCCGGCTTTGACAACCGGAGCCTTTTAAATAAAATTGACCGTTTGTGAGCGGAGTGACTCCTTTTATCTAAAGGTAGATTTGTACTCGGAACACATTCGGAAAAACGAATATGATTGTGGACCTTGGGTGATGACAATGGACATATGACAATTTCATACGCTCGTGTGAGGAGGAGTTGTCTAGCTTTAGAGTACACCGATTCATATATAATTTACACCTTGAATAAAGGAAGATCTGTCTCATTTATTTCTACTAAAAGATATTGATTCAGTAACGTATTCTTGGCTAGATTCCAAAAATATATATATTATATTAGTATTTATTTACTTATTTTACTTTATGCACTACTAACAATCTAACTACTAACATAATCTAACCCGAGGAAAATGATAAAACCTGCGACTTAGATCGAGTTAATAATAGCTTCTTGGTGTTTAACCCCACTTAAAAGAATTACCATGTTTTCCCCGAGGAATCGACTGACTCACCGGACTAGCACTACAATTTGACCCGGTACACTTTGCCGGTTAGGATCTGTATAGCTTAGGTAATGTCCGTCGACTTTTGGCGCCGTTTCAAGGTTAGGTTTAGAGTCTGTCGACTTTTGGCGCGCCGTTGCCGTGGAAAGCGTCGCTAATTTCTTTCTTTGTGTCTAGGGTTACTACTTGTATTAGCTCAAAATTCTCGAGGATAAGTCAACACTCTTCTTATCACATTTCTATTTTTATTTTCCGTTGGTATCTACCTTCTTTTAGTTACCAATTTTCTTCTTCTACCAAATTCGAGTTATTTTCTATTTTCGATAGTAGAAAGTAAACGTGGTCATAACAGCCGAGGATAAGTCAATACATTTCTCAATCTCATTTGTATTTTTATTTTCATTGGTACCTACCTATTTGGTAAGATATCAATTTTTTTATAAAAATACTCGATAAATACCGAGTGGCTTCGGTAATTACCGAGAGAGAGAGAAAAAAAAAAACCGAAAAAAAAAAAAAACTACTCGGTAAATATCGTGTGGATTCGGTAATTACCGAGGAGTAAAAAAAAATTATGTGGTTTTTTTATCGATTTTGTGTTATTTTCTATTCGATATTTTCTATTCCACAAGAATTGTCAAATCGATTCTGAAAATGGCGAAACCGTTAGTGAAACACTGAACAAGGATTGCTCATGCTCAAAGGTATGGCCAAAACCTTAATCGAATTTACCTCAACCTAATAAATGAGAATCGAGAATAATAGAAATAATCGAGAATCGGAATAAGCATAATCGTAATAATCGAAACCACCTAACCCGAGACCTATATGTGATCGGACCGTAGAAGGTACAGATTAATAATCCAATTCGTTTACCCAATAAAGGAGCAAATAATTTGAAATAAAATCTCATCTTTTGGTTTAATTGACACAGAGCCCAATTTTTAGGAGAGGATGATGAGGATCCACATCATCACCTCTATCTTTTCAAGAATTGTGTAATCTGACAAAAAAAGTCATGGTGCTCATCGGGAATTAACGAGGATGTCTATGTTTCCTTTTTCTTTAAAAGGAAGGGCACGAGATTGGTTTTGTCACTTCCACATCATTCATTGACTAGTTGGGAGGAGATTCAAACCGAGTTCTTAAAGCAATATTTTACTCCTGGTAGAAAATTGGAATTAATAGTCGAAATTGTCAACTTTAGACAAGGATCTGCAGAAACGTTTGAGAATTCTTGGGAAAGGTTTAAAAAACTGTTACGAGCTTGTCCCGATCATGGTTATTCCTTATATATGCAAATCCAACTTTTCTGTCGTAAATTAAGGAAAGACTCACGTGCAGATGTAGATCATGCATGTGGTGGTTCGTTAATAATGAGTAAAGCCCAAATAGTTTACGATGCTATAGAAAAGATTTCCAAAAATAATCGTATGTGGGAAACCGGTTCTAGCACAAGAAAAGTAGCCTTTGCAGGAGAATGTACATCGAATGCAGAAGTTCTTGCACACTTGGAGAATTTGAGTAGGAAATTTGTGGCTTATTAGCTTGATAAAAATGTAAACTCAGAAAATATCATACCAAATGACTACTCAAATCATGATAATGTGTTATTAGGGATGGAAGAACCAAAAGGATATTCAAGGGAAAAGGTGAATTTTTTACAGCATAGGAATTTGAACAATGCGTATTCAAACTCGTTTAATGCTTTTAGAAGAGATCACCCTACTTTTCGTTGGTCTGAAACCCCTAGTAAGCCAGGACAACATTGTATCGATTCAATATAAGAATCCATATCAAGTTTATCAAGAAGATACCTCTAATCGGAATCTACAATCATTACCTAGATCGTATCCACAACATACCACTCAAAGCATACCAGTAACTCAGAGTTCAACTCAACCTGAAGGAGTTGATAAATGAGAGAACTTAATGGAAAATCTGATGGGTATGGTATCTACTCAAGCTCAGAATATAGAAACTATGATAACTTCTATAGGTATAGTCACTAAGGATATGAGTACGTTGAAAACATCTATGAGTAGACATGATACCAGAATAAGAATTATAGAAGCTTCATTGAGGAATCTGGAATATCACTTGAGTAGAGAAGTAGAACGTAAAAACAGTAAACCTCCAGGAGAGTTGCCAAGTGATATCGAAAGAAATCTGAGTGGGGTAAATGCTGTTATTACCAGAAGTGGAAGGATCTGTGGAAGTAATGGATTAGAAAAATTCGGGAATAATGAAGTAGATGATGATTTAGATGGTAAATATAAGAAGACTATGGAATCTAAAGGGCCATTTCAAACCGAACCTTATCCGGCTCAACCTAAATTCACATCGGTTCAACCTGGAAAGGCATCACCACATCCACTGCATATTTTGAAGAAAAAGGTACTGAATGATGACACACTATGTCTTCAAAAGGCACAATCATTCAAGGAAGCTTTACCATCTTCGTTTAACGATGAGAAGTATGCATGTTTTCTTGACACTTTTCGGCACTTAAATATTAATACCCCTTTCATCAATGTTTGTAAGGGAGAGTTTAGTTTGGAAGTGAGTAATGAGCGCGTTATCTTCAACATTTATAATTTATTGAAATATCCACACATTACACTAGAATCTAGTTCTTGTGTAGACACTTTGTGTCCCCTTGTTGTGGATCGTACTAACATGCAGGTAATTGAAGAAGATGACTTTAGCAATAATGTACAGGCTCGCAAACCGAAAGCTCGAAAATCAAAGGAAAAGTTCAAGAATCGTGTGGATTGGTGGAAATTGTCTAACCTCTGTTGGAAACCGGTATTGAAGAAGGATGTGGTGCGTGAGGATGACCCACCACCAGTGCCTTAAAAACTGAAGCACGGTAAAAAGTCGGCTATAGACTATAAATGTAGTCAATGACGGGTACTATCTTTCCTTTTTACTCCTTAAGCATTTTTTTTAGTTAGTTCACGAAATTAATTATTACATGCTTTTGGTGAGTAATTGTTAGAAGTATCCCGTTTTGTTTAGTATATTATATTAGTTAATCATTATCATTTTGGTCGAGCAAACGACGTTAACCAAAAGCGCTACCGGGAGGCAGCCCGTAAAAATGTTAAATATAATAATTACTCATACTTTGGATGATACTTTGCGAATACTTCGGATTGATTTTCGTTTTGTTTCACCAAGTCTTAGGATGAATGTTTGAATATCATTAAAAAGGGAATGATTAGGTGGTTATCCGAAAATCCCGATGGAGAAAAAAGAGAAAAATTCAAATGTATCATTTCTTGGACTTAGGTTGATAGAACAATTTGAAATAACCCTTGAGGATCTGGGTATAAAAGACTCAGAGTTAATACTTTGTCGCATATTTCATATCATGATCTAGTATGTTTTAAAAATTTCAAAAATAATGTGTGACATGTATTAGTTCAACTACTGTGGAATATTGTGTGTTTTAAATCAATAAAAGTTTATGTGGTGTGTTTATCTACACTTTTGCATTACACTGTCACACTCCACACACTTTTATTTTATTTGCACACACAACGGTCATAACTTTGACCCACACACCCACCCTTTTTTATCATCCGAGTATTTGTTTTGACTTGTTTTAGTGCACCATTGCTTTCCCAACAACTTATTTACACTTACTTTACATTGAGGACAATGTAAGTTCGTAAGTGGGGAGTGGAGTCGTTGGTCTAGCAATGGCATTAATGTTTATTTTGTATCAATAAATCTCTTAGTTTTCGATCTTTTTTCGAGCATTATTTAGTTGATTAAAATAAATTGTATAAGGCATATATTTCATGGATTTGAAGATATAATGATCAATTTGGATGTGTATAACCAATGTGAACCGTAAGTGCATTGTAATTCCAAATATATTTGTGTAACATGAATTCCTTCACGTAAGCCTTTGATATTGAAGCGAAAATTTTAAACTGTACCCATTCAGTATCCTAGTGGTTATTCTAGAGATAGCAGTAACTTAGTACCTAATTTTTGAACGTGTACTGTGAATATTTGAAGGTTTGAATGTGATAGAAAGGATATAAGTTAAGTAGAATGAAAGGAAGAATACAAAAAAAAATAAAGATGAACTATCTATATGTCGGTTGTAGCTACCAATGATTTGAGTGCGGTAGGGTGTTATCACTAAGCGTCTATATCACTATGAGGTTTAAAAGCTCCCATTGCTGATGATAGTAGTCCGGCTAGGGTGTTATCACGAAGCGTTCTATTCTTTGGGAATGAAGGCATATGCTACACATGTGAAATTAAGTTCATCAAAAGAAAAAAAAAATTTTTTTTTTTAGCGTGGTTGAAAACTTAGCTATCTTCTGACTATCCCCAGTATAAACTGAATGATATGCTTTAGGGATTATCCTAATAAGTACGCAGGGAGAACTTTGTGTGGGGCATTATCGCTTATACCTAGGAAAGTCATTAGAAATTTATCTGAATGGATATTTGTGTGTTTTGCTTGATTTATTCAAGAGAGGATAGTGGAAATTGAAAAGGCTTGTCACACACACACTCTGTTATACATTTATATTGAGGTTAACGCCTGGTTGTAATTCTAATGGTTGTATTATCTGGTTGTCCCTTATATCTTATATCTTCATAAATTTATCTCTTATTCATTTTGTTTTATCGCTTGTTTTGATCGAGGACGACCAAAAGCTAAGTAGGGGGTTGTGATGAGAGATAAATTTTATGATCGTTTTTATGACATTTCGCCCCAATTCTGATACCATTTTGAACATTATTGTATCAAATCAAGTCAAAATTACTAAGTTTTATTCAAATGTATAAGTAGTAATTATTATATATATTATCGTATTTTTATAAGTTTTTATAAGTTTTGTACCGGTTTAGTAACCGGAGGTCGTGTGTCGGATTTACGTTTGGTATTTTGGTGGTTCATTGCGCGGATTATCGTTTACCAAGATCCCAAGTGACGACACGTTTTGGTCCTAAAAACATATCTTTTGAAGTTAGAAGAAGATGCCACAAGTTTACAAGTTCAACGGAGCAAATTTTCTAAGTACTTAAATCGTTACATATTTTCGACGGAGATTTGACCCAGCTTAGAGGCATTTTCAGGGGATGACTTCTTCATGAAAGTGGTAGATTATTCAACGAGCTTTCCAATGCCGCTGAAATCATGTCGTTTGGAGTTCGGGAACTCAAGTTATGACCAAGTGGCTAATCGATTCGTAATAGTAAAAATCCCGAAAACGACACGACATACGAATGGCTCATCAAAACAACATTTTATGAAGAAGTTTCCTTCATGAAAGTTGTATATCTTCAAGAAAGCTTTCCAATGGATTTTGAATCAAGTCAATCGGACTTCTACAACTCAAATGGTGGTCAAGTGGCTAATTGATTTGTACTAGAGAAAAATCCCGAAAACGTTCGGAGTATGAAATGACTCATCAAAATGACGTTTTCTGAAGAAGAGTCCTTCATGAAAGTTGAAGAATTTTCCGAGAGCTTAATTTTGACGTTTGAATCATAATTTTTGGAGGTCTACAACTCAAGATATGAATTTTATAAGTTTTGGAAGGATCTAGAATTAGCACCACCGGATCGATCCGGCCCTTGCCTCCCCATTTTGCTATATATACAGAGCATCAAGAACAGAGAAGGCTGCCCCTTTCTTTCTTTTCTCTGTTCTTCCTCTCGTCCCTCTGTTTTTTTATTTTTGATCATATATATATATATATATATATATACATATATGATATATATATATATACACACACCCTTCATGTATATATATATATATTCTATATATGAATATATATGTGATAGATCTATCTATATATATATATATATAGATCTAGATCTAGATCTCGTTTTCATCTCGTTTCTCTTTTAATTTTCTTTTCGGGGCCCGTATATACATATATATGTCTATGTATGTATGTATATATGTTTTTCACATATATAAATAAAATGGTTATAGTATCGTTGTAATGGCGGAATAATTATCGAAGATTGTTGATTTCGAAGCTTTGACATGTTAGATCCGGTGGAAACGACCCCGATTCGATAGTCATAACCGGTAATATATTCTAAAATTGTTATGTTTATTATTTCTATTTCTATTTATATATCTATGTTAAACTAAAAATATATCTAGCCAAGATATGAATCTGAATTAGTTAATCTTTTGGTAAAATGAATGATCGACTCTGGTAATAATGATTAAAACCGATTATAATGAATCTCTTTCTATTTGAAGCGTAATCTAATGAATTGACAACTCGCGATTAGAATACGAGATCGTAATAGAAAGACCGGAGGGTAAAAATGGCCGTTTGTCTAACAAACGGAATCCTATTTCCTACCCGGGGGCAGATTTGTCCTGGAAAAATGAATCTTATTGAAATTTGTACTCGAGATCGTAATAATGTTAAAATCACAGTTTAATTGAAACTTAAACCGGAAAGTTGAATCGTCCGGCTTTGACAACCGGAGCCTTTTAAATAAAATTGACCGTTTGTGACGGGTGACTCCTTTTATCTAAAGGTAGATTTGTACTCGGGACTGTTCGAGAAAAACCGTAATGATTGTGGACCTTGGGTGATGACAATGGACATATGACAATTTCATACGCTCGTGTGAGGAGGAGTTGTCTAGCTTAGGAGTACACCGATTCATATATAATTTACACCTTGAATAAAGGAAGATCTGTCTCATTTATTTCTACTAAAAGATATTGATTCAGTAACGTATTCTTGGCTAGATTCCAAAAATATATATATTATATTAGTATTTATTTACTTATTTTACTTTATGCACTACTAACAATCTAACTACTAACATAATCTAACCCTAGGAAAATGATAAACTTGCGACTTAGATCGAGTTAATAATAGCTTCTTGGTGTTTAACCCCACTTAAAAGAATTACCATGTTTTCCCTGAGGAATACGACCTGACTCACCAGACTAGCACTACAATTTGACCCGGTACACTGCCGGTTAGGATCTGTATAGCCTAGGTAATGTCCGTCAGCTTTCTGGCGCCGTTTCCAAGGTTAGGTTTAGGTCTGTCAATCACGTAAAGTTGACTCCCATCAACCACCCCACACTTAGCCTTTACTCGCCCTCGAGTAAATTAGGCGTTTTAAAACCAACCATGGGATTCAACTTTGTGATGTAGGTGCTACTACTCACATTCTCGAGGTAACCACAAAGTAAGGAACACGAACATGTACATATTGGTGCAACATTATCAAGAAAATGGAGTATGTGTGGTGCAAAGCTAAAACCAAGTGCTCAAAATGATTGTCGGGGCTTGAATCCCAACCAAAAGTCTACAAACCGTTTCATATCCACTAGCCTCTCCACTAATCAAGGTTACTAAGTTTGGACACGATCGGGCAGGACTTGAAAGGTTATAACGTTAGGCCAGGGTAATTTCGGGTAATCAAAAAGGATATTTTGGGAAACTGGAGAAAAAGAAGTACGAGTGAACATAGTCAATACATGTACCACCTCATCTCTATCATACAAACCACCAAAACTTCTTTTTGATCACTTTTAACACTTTGGGAACCATAGAATGCTAACATACCCGAACTCATTGCCAAACTCGACTATGTTTCAAGCGTCATGAGGTGAGTTCGAACACATTAACACCTACCTCACCATCCCAACTCTAACATCATAAAAGTAACTTTTGAGCTCAACACTTTGACTCCAAGCCTTTATTTCTATATACATCCATTGTGTTTTTTTTTTTTTAGGAAAGAAAAGGTAGAAGAAGAGATTTCCTTTTCTTTTGGCCCAAAACCGAGCACCAGGCCCAACCGAGCTCCTCCTCTCCTTATAGCTCAAAACCAAGAAACAACAACCCAACTAGAAACATCATCTCCCCCACCCCATACTTGCCTTAGCAAGTGTGGTCTAACAAAAGACTAAGTCCATTCGTAGGGTATAAAATGAAGGAAATGTGACCAAAAAATAAGGCTCAAGGGTAGGTTTCTGACTAAGTAACAAAACGGCTATAAAGCGAATGGTGGTCGGACCATTCTATCAAGGCTGAGAGGGGCTACGAAGGGAAACTATTCGGGTTTAGGCTTATTTGGCTATGGTAGGGTCAAAAGAACGCCATGACCGTCATCCCGTATCCTACTTAGGTAAACCTTAAACATTTCGCCTCGAGACTAGTGATATGAGAGGTGGTAGTAATCAAATTGTGCACAAGGTGTGGCTTACGTGAAATTATTAAACTCCATTCTCAAGATAAAATCAAACCACAATGCACATGTTCGGGATCCCGACTAAGGTGATCACCACTCGATTGTGAAAATAACACATACAACACGGTGCTAAAAACCCTTGAAAAATTTTAAAAATTACCCAAAATCGACTCGAACCCGGTCATAGGCCAAGCATACCACATACATAGCACATTTAACAACAAAAACAAGAAAACGGCTAAGTCTCCCACCCCACACTTAAACGAAACACTGTCCTCAGTGTGTGAGAGATAAAAAGAGTAAAAGACTTAGCTGTTTGATCAAAACCCGGCAGAAAGGCGCATTCGTAGCCCACGTGACATCTTCTAATAAGCTCCATCTCGAGTATCTAAAACCATAGAAACAAAAACCAAGGCAAACACATGCACGGGAAAAATCCACGTGCCAAAAGATGGTGATAGATACAAGATATATAAAAATAGAAGCCATGCCACAAACAAAGTATCAAAGCATATCAACCATACTAGACGGGAATTGCACTGGATGTAAAGATAATCAAAAGAAACACAGAGCATCCACGCATAAACTAAGGCCACAGAGGCTCACATAAAAACATCCCCGTCTATGTACAAAAGCCAGAACCAAAAGGAAAATCTCACCCCAAACTTCTTTTTCAAGACAAAACTCTCCCCTCTTGCAACCAAAAACTACTCCAAACACATAATTATTACCAAAAAGGTGGGTTGCCTCCCACAAAGCGCCTTTGTTTTACGTCGTTGGCTTGACCAAGTGGCACCAAAACGGACTCAAACCATAAAGGACTCAAACCAACTCAAGACAACATTTTTATTTCAATCAAAAATCACCAAAGACCATCAACCGAAATTCGAACTCAAGAATATCAACAATTCAAGGAGAATGAGCATAGCAAGCATAGGGGAAAACGAGTTCACTAGGAACTTACCGCGCATGGCCCTTGGGAATCCCCTTTCGTTGAAATCCGCCATCATCCTCTTCTTGAAATTACCATCCCATGGTAGTTGTTCCTTTTCATAAATCTTGTGAGCTTTATCTACCGGGGAGTAAAGAGTGTAGTAGTCCGGGACCGGTATGGTAATAACCTCCAACTCTTCCGGTAGCTCTACCACGGATGTCATACCAAGCTCATGAGATTTCATCACACACTCCAAAATTGCATCATCATACACTTCAATCGGGAGAGCTGGTGAAATGGGCGATCCCGTCTTCTCTTCAAACTCAGAATCTGGTTCTTCAAAAAATGTGCTCAAATCTATCATACACTCCTCCGGGTCATCGTCTTGCATTTCTTCGGGGGGCGGTGTAATAGACAAACATTGCACCTCTTCCATCTCTTCTTCATCCCAAAACGAGCTACTTTCATCACCAAAGATTTCATGTTGAGTCTTAACAATGGTTGGTTCCACCATACATTCCACCAAGGCATCATCAATGTTCACATCAGGAAGTGAGGGTGTAATCGGAAGAAGGTGAAACCTACCATAATCAAGCTCCACAGGAGGACCCTCTAGTGACATGGGCGATCCCAACTCAATCTCTAGCTCGGAAAACGCTTCATCAAGATAAAAATCATCATCCTCTCTCTCCGTTTTCCTTGAATGAGCCTCTTCTCGCTCTTTTTCCACGGCTTCTAGCTCCTTTCTTGTTTCTTCTTCTTTCTCAAACCTCCTCTTTTCATCTAGTTGCACTACTCGATCTTTAAGATTTTGCAAATATTCCTCTTGTTGGTCCAACAATTTCTCATGATATGGATCCTCGATCTTTTTCCCTACCGACTTCATCTCACTCAGTTTCTTGCGTCTTGGCCCTCTTCTTGTCTCGGAATCATAAAGTCTTGAAGTTTCCGCAATCCGTTCAATTTGGTCAAACGCTTGATCAGGTTGTAGCATCATTATATCACCACCGCTTGAAGCATGAAGTCGGTTTTGCATATCTCGATCAAGTCCCCTCAAGAAACAATGGACTTGGTCCCCAAGAGTGACTCCATGTACGGGACATTGGCGCAACAAGGCCTTATACCGTTCCCATGCCTCGAGTAGTGACTCGTCTTCGTAAGCATCAAAGGTCATGATCGCCTCCTTCAAATCAAAAACTTTCCCGGTGGATAGTATTTAAGCAAAATGTGCGCACCACCTCGGTCCAAGTGTGTGTAGAGTCATGCCTTAAGGAATCATACCACGCCCCTTGCTTGGTCTTTTAGAGTGAATGGGAACAAAAGTAGCTTGATTGCCTCTTCACTAACACCGTCCATCCTTATAGTCCGACACACCTCGAGATAATGATCCAAGAAGAAGTAAGGATTTTCGATTGCCGTCCCTCTAAAGGTTGAGTTGTCCCTAATCATATTGAGAATATTTTGCCCAATACTCATAGTGTTGGCGGTGATCGGGGCAACCTTATCGGACTATGCCCCACCAAATCGGGCCGTGGCATGACCAAATCTCTACAAGTCCCGCATCTCCTTGATTCGGTGCCGGATTGGGAGTTTGCATATGAGCTTGCATTAATGCTTGAAATTGCTCTTGTACTTGATTCATGAGCCAATTCATAGCATTCGGGTCCATCGGTGGCATTGCTCCACCTTGTCCTTTCCTTGACGGTTTGCTCCTTTTTGAACATTGTTACATAAAGATTGGCCTTGAGCTCGATTAGTAACTCCTTGACCTCCCCGATAGAAGGGTGTTCCACAAAAACTTGGCCTCCACGACCAACTTGATTAGTGTCTTGGTCCATTCCCGTTTGTTCGGACTCAAACCTTCAAATCTAGCAATCAAATTCCCAACTAGAAGGCCCTTCCTCTTTTTGTCTAGAAAAGGTCTCCATTCTAGACATGTAAGGTTCAAGCGGTTCTCAAGAACTCCGGGAATTGCACTACAAAACACCAAACAACAAGAAAACAATAAAATAAAACCTAGGCCCAAGCCTTCGGTTCACTTGCAAGATATCACAAATAGCACACATCTTCCCCGGCAACGGCGCCATTTTGATGAGCTTTATTTTCACCAAACAAATTTATAAAATACTCAAGACAACGGTGACTGAACAAGCTCTCTAACCGGCAGTGTACCGGGTCGATTGCAAGTAAAGCTACAGGAGTCCGAGGTCGATCCCACAGAGAAGGTGTGTTTGTGAGCACCAAAGTGAACTTGTGTCTTAGTCTAGGTGATCAAGTGGTGGAGTGTTTGTTATTTCATGAAACTAAAGTAAATTAAACTAACAAGTCTAAAGGGAGAAAGGGACATAGCCGAACCATGATCAAAATGACTAATTTCAACCCCAAGGATAGACAAAACTGGGAATGTGCAATTACAAACGAACTCTTGCATTCAATTTCATGGGTGCAAACTCCTAATCCCGGTGTTAAGGTCTGAACAACTCTCTCCTAACACCTTATGTCATGTTAACTACTCCTTCCTAAGGAAAAATTCACTAACAAGTCATGTCTTGCACTAGAGCCGCTTAAACGTAAAAACGAGTAACCTCACGTCGAGCTCGGTTTAACAACTAAAACGAGACTACGCCGCGATCCTAGAACCCTTTTCCCACATCCCTCTCTCTGAACAACTCTTAAGAGTGATGTGTGTGATTTTGACCTAGGTGATCAATCTAGCCCAAATCCGTTATAACAAGTTCTAAGACATGAAACAAGCAAGATATAACAATAAAAAGCACTACCCACTCCCAATTTCATCACCCAAAGGGTGATTTCACCAAATTTCACATGATTCGACTATGTAATGGAATTAGATACACATTATGCTAGTTGAAATGTAATGGAAGTAGTAAATAAGAGACATAATAAGCATAAAGGAGGAGTTACATACCATTAATTCACAGAAATTCGAGTTTGGGGTTGAAGGTACAAAAATAGAGAATCAAAGAAAAGATAGAGACTTGTTGTTTGGAATTGAAATCTAATCTAGAAAATGTAAAGAGCAAGCTAGGAGGTGTTTGATCTACATAAAAGAAAAGAGTTACAAACTACTTACAAAAATCGAGCAAGAAGGGGGCTAGGGTTGCTAAGGGAAGAGGGAGTTGCTCCAAGAAATGGAATGAGGGGGTATTTATAGGTGGAAGAAAAAATCTGCAGAAAAGCGGCCTGACGCCTTGATCCATTCCATTCTGGACGCCTTGATCCAGGGCTTCAGACGCTTGATTCACACGAGAATTGCATGAAGATGGAAGCTTGTTCTTGAGTGGACGCCCGTTTGAAGCCCCTGGACGCCCGTTTGACTTTATTCGAGCTTTGAATCGGGCTGAGCCTGTCCGGACGCCCGTCCTTGGGCATTTTGGGGCATTTTGGACGCCAGTCCAGCCAAAATCTGAAGCCTCAGCATGACTTGGACGCCCGTCCAGAAATTGTGGACGCCAGTCCAGGACCCAGCTCCAGTATTTTGCTCATAACTTCACTTCTAGGGCTCCAAATGAGGTGATTCAACATGCGTTGGAAAGATCTTTCAATCCTCTACAACTTTCATGAAGACCACAAGTCCAGAAAATGCTTCCAAGTGTGGCTAAAATTCCCATGAAGTGACTGGTTCCGGTTTCGTCGATGATTCTTCACTCCACTCTTGTGCTACGAACATGTCCCTTTGTCCAAAACATCACCTTCCGGGTCCTCGAGTCACCTAGGCCCTACAACGTCATAAACGAACAAGACACACAAACCATTCCGGAGGGTAAAGGTGCTCGGAATGAGGTTAATATCAATAAAAAGAGGTAGTAAACCATCAAAGCGACGAAATTACTCCCCGTGCTATAAACTCACGATATTACCGCAAAGATGGTCTAAATACACCAAGAAACATGCTAAAAGTGGGATAAACGGGGGTAGAAAATGCACCAGAATCACGTAAAGTTGACTCCCATCACGCCCCAAATCAAAAGAGAAGAAGAAGAGAAAAGAGAGGAGAAATGGACATGGAAGAAGTAGGGAAGAAGGGGGAAGAAGGGGGACGAATAAAAGAGATGGAAATGGGGGTGTATTTATAGGAAAGGATGGCCTTGGAGGCCAAGTTTGGGTGATAAAAATATCTAGTCCTTGGGCTCCAAGTTTGAGCCGAATCGAATCAAGGAATGGCCGATTCGAATCGGCCATTCTTCAGTCAGGCAAAACTCTCGTCTCGTCATTCAGTCTTCAGTTCTGTCTCCGCAGTAAATCTTATCTTTCTTACCTGAACACCAAGAAACGAACCGCGAGTAAATCTGACAATAAAAGTCAAAAAAATCTGATATTTGTACTTGTGGATATATTTTATAATAATATAATTATCATAGGTTTTGATAGATAATTCATACGATTTATAGATAATTCTCCGACACGACACTCCGGTTACTAAACCGATACAAAAACTAGTAAAAACACGATATTTTACAAAATAGTTACTACTTATATATTTTTATGAAACTTAAGAATTAATGACTTGAAATGATATAAAAATGCTCAAAATGGTATCAGAAGTGGGGTAAAAAGTTATAAAAATAACTGTGAATTTTTCCCTCATCAACAACCCCCCACTTAGCTTTTGGTCGTCCTCGAGCAAAACAAGCGATAAAACAAAATGAATGAGGGACAAATTCATGAAGATATAAGATATAAAGGACAACCAGATGATACAACCAATCAAATCATAACCACACGTTAACCTTAATATAAATGTATAATAGAGTGTGTGTGTGAATAACCTCTCAAAATTATTATCATGCAATTAATCATGAAATCATGCATGCAAGACTTGTAGTTGCAAACCATAGGCTTAAGAATGATACCAATCTCCACTAATCAAGACATTTGGATTCAAAAAGTTAGATCAGGTAGGACTTGCAAGGTTATAACGTTAGGCCAGGGTAATTTCGGTTAATCGAAAAGGATATTTTGGGAACTGGAGAAAAAGAAGTACGAGTGAACCTAATCAATTCATGTACCACCTCATCGCTACCATACAAACCATCCAAACTACTTTTTGATTATTTTCAACACTTTGGGAACCATAGGATACTAACGCACAAGAACTCATTGCCAAAATCGACTATGTTTCAAGCGTCATGAGGTGAGATCGAATACATTAGCACCTATCTAACTATCCCAACCCTAACATTATCAACATTAACTTTTGAACTCATCTCTTTGACTCCAACCCTTTATTTCTATATACATCCAAGTTTTGTTTGTTTGTTTTTTTTTTCTTCTTCAAGAACAACAAGCGTGAGTGTGTGTGGAAAATCAAACTTACAGGCAGTGCTTCGTCAAGATTGATCGGAGTACTACTCTTTCGATCGAAAATCACGAATCCGGTTTCCTTAAACTCGTGATAATTCTTGAGGTCTTTGATTCGATTTTGGGGGTGTCGATCAAAGACGAGGAAGGTACCTGTATTCGATTAATTCCGTGTACATGTGGTGCTCTGTTCTTGTTTTTTTTTTTTTTTTTGGGGAATCGAACCCTGGTCCTCCCACTGGAGGCCAGGGTAAACCCAGGTGGCTAACCACTTGGGATGAGCTTAAGCTCCTCCTCCAATCTACAGCATCTCATCAATCCGAATTTTTACGATCTCATTCAATTATTTAACAGGTCAGTTTCCGGATTCTTTGGGGTTGACATTCCCAAAGATGACAATATTCGAAGCTGATTCAAACAATCTCACGGGGTCGATTCCATCTACATTATCCAATGCTTCAGATCTTGAAATAATAGAGATTGGAGATAATATGCTTACCGGGCCAATCCCACGAAATCTAGGAATGTTACAACATCTCCAGGTGTTGCAATTTGAGAATAACCCTCTACTAGGTATTGATTGAGATAATGACATTAGCTTCATTACCACATTGATTAATTGCACCGACCTAGTACGATTGGACTAGTCACGAATTGAAATCGGAGGCGTACTACCTTTGGAAATTTCTAATCTATCTAGAAAGCTTACACGCTTTCGGGTATATGATAATCACATATCAGGTAGCCTTCCAGTAAGAGTTGGAGAGCTTGTTGGTTTAAACTACTTAGATGTCGGCAGTAATAATCTTTCAGGCAGCATTCCTCAGTCCATTGGCAAGCTTATAAACATGAAACAACTTTATCTTAATGACAATAAATTTATAGGGGAAATTCCTCCATTCATTGGTGACATCTCATGGTTGCTGATTCTAGGTTTCCAACAAAACATGCTCACTGGTAGCATACCTCTTTCCTTTAGCAATCTCACTCAACTGCGAGGATTAGATCTTTCTCAAAATCATCTAAATGGATCACTTCCTAAAGAAGTTTTTAGTATGACCGCTCTATCACTTGGGCTACTTTTATCCCAAAACAACCTTACCGGATCGCTACCCTCGGAAGTGGGCAATCTGAAAAATCTGATTTTGTTAGATGTTTCTGAAAATGAAATATCTGGTGAAATTCCAGTATCAATTGGCGGTTGTCAGATGCTGGTAAACCTTAGCTTGGAAGGTAAATTCCTAGAGGGTGCGATCCCTTCATCATTAGGACAATTGAAAAGCATTGAAATTATGGATATGTCACGAAATAAATTGTCAGGGGAAATTCTAGCCTCTTTGGAAAAGCTGAAATTTATTAGCTTTCGCAATCTTTCATTTAATATATTAGAAGGTGAAGTTTCAAAAAACGGAGTATTTGCAAATGCAAGGGCCTTGTCAATAGTAGGAAACGAAAGGCTCCGCGGAGGAATCAAATCGTTGAACTTACTTGAGTGTCCTCCAAAAGATTCAAAAAAACATGGAAGGCTATCAACTCATATAATCATAATCCTAGTGTTTTGTATCCTCATAGCCTTGGTTTCATTATTCGGATGCACATATGCAATTTATCAAACAAGAAAATCTAGAAGAGTGCCCTCTTCAACCTCTGCCTACGATAAACAGCTCCTTCAGATTTCATATGTTGAAATATTGACTTCCACCGATGGTTTTTCTTCCGAAAACTTAATAGGTGAAGGAAAATACGGATCTGTCTACCACGGAGTCCTCAAACTAAGTGAGAAAGTAGTTGTTGTCAAAGTGCTTAAACTTCAACTAAAAGGAGCCCACAAGAGCTTCTTGGCGGAATGTGAAGCATTAAGAAACATTCGCCACATAAACCTTGCCAAGATCCTTACTTCTTGTTCTAGCATAGACTTCAAAGGCAATGATTTCAAGGCTTTGATTTTAGAATATCTCCCTAATGGAAGTTTAGAAGAATGGCTTCATCAAAATCAATCTGTCCATGAGAAAAAGTTGGACTTTTCAAAAAGGCTAAACATTGCAATAGACGTCGCAACAGCATTGGATTATCTTCATAATCACTCTGGAAATCCAATCGTTCATTGTGATATCAAGCCAAGAAATGTTCTCTTAGGCGACGATTTACGTGGCTTGGTGAGCGATTTTGGCCTTGCAAAATTTCTTCCAACGGCTAATGACATATCTCATGATATTGAAAGCACCTCCATCGGAATCAGAGGAACAATTGGCTATGTTGCTCCAGGTACTTTAATTATAAGCACAAGTGTTTTGAAATATATTTTTCATAAATTATAAGATCTTTAGATTACATTATTTTATAGCTGCCTTTTTGTCATTAACATTTCATTTGTTTATAATATGGCATGGGAGGAGACGTATCATCAAAAGGAGACATATATAGCTATGGAATTCTTTTATTAGAGATGTTCACAGGGAAAAGACCTACAGACACTATGTTCACAGAAGATTTTACACTCCATAACTATGTTAAGACTGCTCTTGACTATCGTGTGGCAGAAATCATAGATCCACAGCTTTTGACGGTAGAGGATAATGAAGAAAACATAAGCAACAACACTTCAACAATGAATATCGAGCCATGTTGCTTATCGATATTTCGAGTAGGATTTTCATGTTCTTCTGAAATGTAAAACGAGAGGTTGGATATCAAAGATGCACTTATTGAACTACAACATGTTAGAAATAAAATTTAGGTGTATAATTTACTCTGAGAAGAGAAGAAATTGTTACGTCTGATTATTGTTAAGAACAAACAAAGTCTTTGCAAATGCACTAAGTTGACCGAGTCTTTTAAACACTTATTTTCAATACAAAACAAGTTGTTCTCAGAGAAGATTCAAAGTTCAAAGTCACTACCATATCAGCATCCAAGCTAGCATCATATTCTGTGATTGGAAGATTTGACGAGCTAAAGTTTCCCCAACCGATGTCAATAATTAACCTGAAAAAAAAATGTAACTAATCGATTAATAATTTTATCGTCACATTAATACAGCATTAGTTTTGGCAAACACTAATCATGTTACTCGTTCATATCTATCGGTCTTCAATGATAGGACAAATTGCAATTTTAGTCCTATAACTAGACACGTTTTGCAATTTTGGTCCTGGTTTTTCTCCGGCGACAATTTTAGTCCTGTAAGTGGTCTTTTTTTTTTGCAAAAATAGTCACGAACGCCGGAAATACCACTTATAGGACTAAAATTGGTCTTTTCCGGTGACAACTTTAGTCCTGTAAGTGGTCTTTCCGGTGACAATTTTAGTCCTATAAGTGGTCTTTCCGGTGTTCAGGACTATTTTTGCAAAAAAAAGACCACTTACAGTACTAAAATTGTTGCCGGAGAAAAACCAAGACCAAAATTGCAAAATGTGTCCAGTTAGAGGACTAAAATTGCAATTTAGCCTTCAATGATACGAGCCATGTAATTATTGTTGTAAGCACTAGCCGGGATCAATGATCTAAAAAGCGGTATAGTGACCGTTTTATCGTGAACAATTAAGCACTAGTTTATTTTAGTCAGGGATCGAGATGCAAGTTAAATGCAGCTGGCTCTAGCTGTGTGCATGGCCTAGGATTTTCAAATTTGAACCACAGAAATTAATCAAGAAATTAAATGCACACTTATCAACGGAGAAAATTCAAAGTCTTGAGTCTTTATGTGGAAAATTGATTGACAGCAAGATAAGGTTCTTTTAATAGCGGCTGCTTAAAATTCTAAGTTTTAGATTTTTATCAATGGTGGTAAAAGGTGTGGGGGATCCAGATCCTCTGCTGCGAAGACCTACTATGCAGAAGCATTTCTGTTGAAGGAATTATTAATACAAAATAATCATTTATGTTTTATCTATTATTTTGTATTTATCTATTTTTTTGGAGGCCAAGATAGTTGAGACTATAAATACACAATGTAATCAATTGTTGAATCAATGGAAAATCACTTTTATAATTCCAATATGGTAGCAGAGCCAGATGTCATGAGATCGAACCCTGGTTGGAACATTATTTAAAAAAAATTGTGCAAGTGTTGAGACAGATTGTCCACACTTGAAGGGGGGGTGTTGGGAGAGATTACCCATATCTCATCTCGGTTTTTCTTCCATTACTTCTAATGCACGTACTTATGTTCTAAATAATGTTCTTGTGTCCCCTACTCTTACTCAAAATTTATTATTTGTTTATAAATTTTCCTCTGATAATGCCGTTTACTTCGAGTTTCATAACACATACTTTCTTGTGAAGGATTACTCGGCCCGCGTCCATCATAGAGGATATGTCAAGGATGGCCTGTACTACTTCTCTTTCAACCTCTCTCCAGTCCAAGTTCTTTCTGTCTCTGTCAGCTCCTCCACACTCTAGCATCAACGCCTTGGTCACTGCTCCTATCCTGTCTTGAGTCAGGCTTTATTACACAGGTCATTTCTTATCTTGGCTCTCATTTTCCCGCCAAGGATCTCGGTACCCTGTCCTACTTTTTGGGGGTCGAATCTCTCCCTATGGATGATGGATTATATTTGACACAGTGGAACATACTTCAGTTACTTCAGCTAGCATGCAGGCATGGACAAATCTAAGCCATGTCTCACGCCCATCTCGGCCTATGCTAGCATCTCTACCTCGTCGGATTCCCCTTTTCTGACCCCTCCTTCTATCGCACTATTGTTGGGGGGTTGCAATATCTCAGCTTCACTGGTCCTAACATCGCGTTTGTTGTTCATAAAGTCAGCAAGTTTATGCATGCTCCATCCGATGATCACCGGCTCGCTGGTAAGCGTATTCTCCGGTACCTTAAACACACCATATCTGATGGGCTATTCTTCTCTCGCCACTCCCCGGTGACACTCGATGCTTATTCTGATTCTGATTGGGCTGCTGATCCTGATACTCGTCGTTCCATTGGCGCGTATTGTGTTTTCCTTGGCAATAACCTAATTAGTTGGCTCTATAAACAACATTTCACGGTCTCTAAGATTAGTACAGAGGCGGAGTACAAATCTCTCTCAAATGCCGCTGCTGAAGTTCAATGGCTACGCAGTCTTCTGTCCGAAATGTCTTTCTCTCTACTTACGGCTCCTACACTCTAGTGTGACAATATCGGTGCTACAAACCTTGCCCACAATCCGGTGTTTCACGCTCGTACCAAGAAAATCATTGAACCTACCTGAGTGTCCCCCAAAAGATTCAAAAAAATATGAAAAGCTATCAACTCATATAATCATAATCCTAGTGATCTATATCCTCATAGCCTTGGTTTCATTATTCGGATGCACATATGCAATTTATCAAACAAGAAGATCTAAAAGAGTGCCCTCTTCAACCTGTCCCTACGATAAACAACTCCTTCAGATTTCATATGCTGAAATATTGACTTCCACCGATGGATTTTCTTCCGAAAACTTAATAAGTGAAGGAAAATACGGATCTGTCTACCACGGAGTCCTCAAATCAAGTGAGAAAGTAGTTTCTGTCAAAGTTCTTAAACTTCAACTGAAAGGAGCCCACAAGAGCTTCTTGGCAGAATGTGAAGCATTAAAAAACATTCGCCACATAAACCTTGCCAAGATCATTACTTCATGTTCTAGTATAGACTTCAAAGGCAATGATTTCAAGGCTTTGATATTAGAATATGTCCCTAATGAAAGTTTAGAAGAATGGCATCAAAATCAATCTAACCATGTTAACGAGAAGAAGTTAGACTTGTTAGAAAGGCTAAACATTGCAATAGACATTGAAAACGGCATTGGATTATCTTCACAATCATTCTAGAAATCCAATCGTTCACTATGGTATTAAGCCAAGAAACGTTCTCTTAGGCGATGATTTACGTGGCTTGGTGAGTGATTTTGGGCTTGCAAAATTTCTTCCAACAACTAATGATATAGAAAGCACCTCAATCGGAATCAGAGGAACAATAGACTATGTTGCTCCAGGTACCTCTCTAACAAAATGTCTTTTGAAATAAATGTGTACATACATTCTAACATCTTTAAATTACATCATTTATAATTGCTTATTTGTCCATAACATTTTTTTCGTACAAAATATGGCATGGGAGGCAATGTATCAAAAAAAAAAGGGGATGTATATAGCTATGGAATTCTATTATTAGAGATGTTCACAGGAAAAAGACCTACAGACAACATGTTCACAGAAGATTTTAATCTCCATAACTATGTTAAGGGTTCTATTGACCATCGTGTGTCAGAAATCATCGATCTACGACTTTTGACTGTAGAGGATAATGAAGAAAGCAAAAGCAACTACACTTCAACAAGGAATATCGAGTTATGTTGCTTATCGAAACAAATTTAGTCGAAACAATTCATATGGAAACAAATTTAGTCGAAAAATCCCCGATCAACTGATCGAGTGCGCGCATTAATTATCCAAATTGCAGGTACGTACTTGAATTAGACCAAAATTTCACTGGATATATCCCACGATCTCTAGGTAATATTTCTAATCTTCGATATCTAGAGTTATCATCCCGCATGAGCTTGGTAAGCTCTCCAATCTTCAGGGTCTGGGATTGGCCGTAAACAAGTTATATGGTTCTTTTCCTTTTGAAATCTATAATATCTCATCAATCCAAACTCTTTCGATCGCAAACAATTTCCTAACCGGTCGATTTCTAGATACTTTGGGGTTGACGCTCCCAAAGACGACGAAATTCATAACTGAGTCAAACAGCTTCTCGGTAGGGTCAATATTTAATCAAACTGCTTTTTTTTCCAGTTAATTGTTGATGATTATTCAATGGGAGAATGGGTTTATTTATTGAACACAAAGAAATTAAAGAGGATCGTGGCACGTACTCTTCAATATTTCATTGCTATGGTTCACCGACAGTTTCACACACACATGTGAGAATTGTTGCCAGCGACCGAAGATATATATACCAAGAGACTAATTTAATACCTATGTTTTGCTTTTCCGACCCCTGAAGCAACAGGATTAATCATTGATCCACGACTTTTGACGGTAGAGAGGATCGAGTCTTGTTGCTTATCCATATTTCGAGTAGGATTTTCATGTTTTTCTGTAATGCAAAACGAGAGGAAAGATATCAAAGATGCACTTATTGAACTACAACACTAGACTACGAGGTCCTTTCCGGCATTTTATAACAAAGGCATGCATCATGGGAGACTTAATGAAGCCGGAGAGGCCTTTGTTGGCCTATCTTGCAGTTAAAAAAAATAAAGAAAAACCACACATTTTTACGGAGCTCGAGGCCTAGGCTTCGTCTGCCTTTAAAGGTTAAATCCTTATTGTTACACTTTCAACAACACTAATCATGTAACTCGTTCATATCTGTCGATCTTCAATGTAAAAAGCGTATAGTCACCGTTTTATCGTGGAATTTCTGTATTAAAATGAATTAATGACACATCAACTCATCATGTAAAAAGCGTATAGGATTCTCAAATTTGAACCACAGAAAATAATCAAGAAATTCAATTAAATGCACACTTATCATCAGAGAAAATTCAAAGTCTCAAGTCTTTACGTGGAAAATTGATTGACAGAATGATAAGTTTTTTTTTTTTTTTTTCCTTTTTTATAGCTGCTGCTTAAAATTCTAAGTTTTAGATTTTAATCAATGATGGTAAAAGGTGTACATGGGGGGTCCAGATCCTCTAGCTGCTAAGGCCTACTATGATTTCTACGGTGGATGAAAATTGAAAAGTCGACAGAGCCATCGAAATTTCTGACGGTACCGCTGTTTATCATCTACCATAGGAATTACAAGAGGGTCTTCACAGCGGGAAATTCTTGTGTGCACTGAGTATTGGTGGGGAGGTGTGATGTGGTTGATTATTGACCATCAGTATCTGAGATCACCATGATCAATGTTTACTCTTCCACTTGGCTTGGACCAAACTCCCTATCGTGCATCGATAATCCTCGTGGGTTGAAATCCTCGCCTTAGCTCCAAAATCATCATAAAAAATCAAATGACACCTTAAGGTCAAAATCCACGCTCCCAACCGTGATATCTGTGCTGCAAAATAGACACAAAGATACAACATATAAATCTGATAACAAAATCGGCTAATAACTAATATAATACAAGTAGAAGAATGGTTTTTCTGAAAGTTCTATGTACACAAAAATGGCTCAAATCATCATAAAATTCGTTCAAGTTGATGTCAAAATATCACTAATTGCATTAGAAAAAGGGGTGAGTCATCGGGAATTATATCATTAGGTTGACTTACATCAAGCGGTTACAACTAATTGGAGGAGCTGGCAGCTATGTACATAGTAGTTAGCTTAGGATTAGTTGATTTAGAAGTTCCATTTTAGTTTGCAATTGAAGACTCCAAGTAAATTGATTACTTGTCTTTCTCGCATTTCCATATAGTTCAAATTATGAAGAACAACGGCTGTATTTTCTTCTTGTTTCGAATCAATTCAGTTTTTTGTTCTTAGTTCTATATTCTTCGATTGTGTTTTGGCTTAATCAACAATATCAACAAGAGATCGATTCGGATTCGGATTCGGATTCGGATTTGGATTTGGATTCCTCGGGGGATGAAGAGATCAATAAAAAACACATAAGAAAAAGGTAGTTAATAGTTTCACGATTTTTTTGATTTTTCATTATTTATGCTTTATCTTGTATACGGAGATAATTACACTTTTAGTCCTCGTGTTTTATTATTTTCTCAAAATTATCCCTATCTTTCATTGTTACGATAAACATCCTATGTATCGTTTTGTTACGATAAACACCCTATGTATGCGTTTTGTTACGATAAACACCCTTATGCTTCATTGTTACGATCAACATCTATATATACATGTGTTTTGTTACGATAAACTACCCATGTGTATGTGTTTACGAAAATGTAACGCCCCGCTCCCAGATACCGAGCCCTTATCCGGAAGAGATCGTTCGGCGCGTATAACGTTAAATAAATCTAATATTATACGCCAGCCTCTACGTCGTCGTATCAAAAAATAAAGCAACGGAAGCCCAAAAGGCTCGGGTAAAAACCATAAATGCTACTAGAATAGAATACAAACCGTCTAGGGGTAGAAAGGAAAAGCTTACATTAACGATATAAAGCTTACAACGTATGATGTTCCAGGAGAAAGATTCAACACTTGTCTTACAAACTTGAAATAAAAGTACATGTTATTTAAAGAATCTATAACATAATCCGGTACAACCTTTAATAGAAAAGTGAAGGAAAGCATCAAAAAGGCATCAACGTCATCAAAATCATCATCGAACTCCTCAACGAGCTCAAGGCTAACCTGTTCGTCTTCTCACCCCAAAAGCACACAAAACAACATATGCAATTGAGGTAAGTACAAAGTACTTAGCAAGAGGAAGAAGCTAGTGTATAATTAAGCCTTACAACGAAAGGTTCATTATTCATTATTAAGTTATCTTTATGAGACCGACTCAATTCTAGGGTTCACTCCATTTCCATCAACATGTCGTGACTAAACGTTTCTAACTTAACTTATCTTTGTTACATCGGCATTCAAGGGCACAACGCATGGTGCTACCCACCACGAGGTATCGTTTGCAACCTATCAGTGGATCACACCGATAGCCACGGGTTAAGACCCGATAGTATACACATTCGGCGAAGTCACCCTACCATTTAGCCGTTTATAGGCCAGTAGAGTTATTCACTTTATCTGACCTCCCACACATCGCGATATAGCCAAGTGCCTTACCAAGAGTGTTACGACGTTTAGTCTTTTAACTACACACGTACGTTTATTATTAATTTGTTAACTAGCCACCTAAGTATTTTCAAGTAAGCTCCCTCACTTCTACTATTCTCTTTCCTAGACCACTAGACACGGACAAGGCCTAGCACATACACAGACATTGATGAATACTAATTCATCAAAGCACAAGCCAACCATACTCTTCCGAAGGTCCCGAACTTCAACTCCCTTGAAGAGTACATTCGGTGCCAGAACTAAACGCATCAGAAGCTTAATCAAGGCTTGTTCATGTTCATTTAGTGTTATTAGATCAAGGGGTAACATTTAGAACTCATCTCGTAGTTTAAAACACACAAAATAACACTTAGACAGTGTTGGGGGGGCGCCAACACCTTTGGCGTGTGCCAAAACTGCTTCGGAGACTTCATTAAACTCTCTGTTCAGGTTTGGTGGGCGCCAAATATGTTAGGGCGCGCCAAAATGCACCAGAAAGTTCATAGAACTCTTTGTAACAGGCTTGGGGCGCGCCAAAATGTTTGGAGCGCGCCAAAACTGGCAAAACTGCACAAAACACAGTTTTCTGCACTCTATCGATTTCTACTCAAACCCAACCAAATTTAACAACAAAATATACAACCAAAAGGCATCAAAACAGGTTTTAAACATGCTATAACATGCCATATTATAACAACAACAACTAGCATGGATTCTAACCACAAATCATACCCAAAACGCAACATTAACATCATAAACCTTAATTAAACATTAGGAAGAGCCCCTTACCTTAAAAGCAAGCAAAACCAAGCAACACCACAAGAGGGACTGCAGCACTCTTCAGAAAACTTCAACAAAAACCTAATTGATCAACAATTAAACCTAAATTAATTGTGATCAAAGGTTTCTAAACAATCTAAACTACGCATTGATTAACTAGAACACCAAAACAAGATCTATTCTTCAAGATTCTAGGTTTAGAGCCAAAACCATACCTTTACAAAACTCTGAACTTTTTCTATCAAAACGATCCTCTCTTCCCGTTGATTCTAAAACTTCAAACGATTTTGAAAACCGACCAAGAACCAGAGAGAAATTGGAAGACATCTTCTTTGCTTTTCTTTTTCTATTTTTCTTCAGAGGAGTTGTACGTTCTTGATAAAACAAAAATCTGATAACTCCCTCAATTAAGTGGGAGGTTAACTTGTAGAAAATAACTCCCCAAGGAGTTTTACCACTTAAATCCTCCTCAAACCTTCTAATTACCAATTAATCCCATTAAACCCTTTATATATATATATATATATATATATATATATATATATATATATATATATATATATATATTTGAATTATCTATATGTATACATACTTTAAATCATTTAATTAAATTAAACAAAAATTTGAATTTTTGTTAGAAAACTCTTTTGCCCTTTTCTGAAAAGTCGGGATGTTACATTCTTCCCCCCTTAAAGAAGTTTCGCCCTCGAAACTTGCCAGAACCAACTCCACTTTCATCTTAGGTACCAGCTTGCCTACTTTCTGGTTCACCATCAAACAAAACGTTATCTCCAACTGATTTGAACCTTAGTATTTTCATCATCAAGACTTCGACGCGTTCAACTCAACTAATCTTGTACTTCAGACCCAAACACTGCTCTAGCTTATTCACACCTTCATCTACCTTACTCAACCTTACTAACCTAACTTCTTAAGCTCCTCCTATAACACTTTGTCCCAAAAGTCATAAGTCAATCCACTAATTAACAAGTAGTATTCTTCTAGGTTCTTTGTCCATTCGTCACCCTTACAGAAGTTTCCAGACTTACACAAAGGTTACTTTGACCTATACATTCGCCTTACCTTCAAGAAACTAGCTATTAAATTAAGGAACCTCAACTCCATCCTGTTATCGATCCTGCACTAATCCATCTATAGCACACCCAAACCACAAACATACTTCAATCTTTATTAGTCTTCAAAACGGAAACCATATAAACATATTCTACCAACTTATAAGGCTTTCCTATAAACAAGAAAACAACTTTTGACAGTGAGTTTATCAGCAACCATAATTTTATAGTCCAACAGAAGGTTGGAATTGTAAAAGAATTTATTTTTAAGCAAAACATATACAAGAAACAAAGTTTTAAACTTATTCTCATCTTGATTCCAGAACAAAGGTAAGAATGGTTATAAAAGTCTTTTGAAAACTGAAACTACTAAAGGAGATAACAAATGGGGAAATTTTGAGATGCGTAACACAAAATGAAGATGGTTTGAATTTGGTTCACATGCATATAGTAAAACATTTGTTTGGATAACACAAAATGGATGACGTATAAAATTTACTAAGATGAGGCTACTTGTAATAAAATCAATAAAACAAAAGTTCTCTGGCAAGGACATTAGTTGCAACCAAAAGATCATTCTATATAACCCATATTGAAAACATTTTCCTTTCTCTTGAAGTAATTAGTATGGTTGAATACAAAAGAATAAATTTTCTTACTTCGCCATTAAAGAGTTCAACAGAAAAGGTCTAGAAGTAGAAGAAGTTTCAAATATTATTCAAATATGTATATATATATTAAAAAGGATTTGAAGACGAGTAATATTCTCTCGAAAGTTTTCATGATGAAAATCCAGGTAAATTGGAGAAATGTTGCGAAGAGGTCATGAATGATAACGTGGAAAAGAAAGCAAATGGACTCAGAGAATGCATTTTCTATTTCTTCCAACAACCGTTGCAGTTATTTTTTTTTTTAAACGGGGAACATCTTCTCCAAAGGTTCAAAGATAAAGGCAAATCGGAGAAGTGCTTCGTGAAGAAATCATAAGTGATTACTGAGTAAAAGAAAGCACGAGAGTTTCAAATAATGCATGTTTTCGTGTCGTTCAAGGACTAACACAAGGAGGACTATTGTGAAATTATCAACAGATTTGCATCGAAGGTGAAAATGTTCAAAGTAATGAGGACAGCCCTTTGTTAAAAAAAAATCAGAAAGCCATTTTTCCAATTTGAAGAAGGAAGGTTTAAAATAAGACAAAACAACTTAACACTTGTAGCAAATTTTGTCGAGGAATACTCTTAACAAAATAGTTGCAGGCTAAAATTCTTTATCAAAACATAACTTTAAAAGACATGCATGAGACGTAAAATAGGTTCGACTACTCGCTTATTCAAAAAGATTTCGTAAGGGAGTAAAAGATGCAGTACTTTGAAAGTAATTATCGATAGGACTTTTGAACATATGTATATATATAATTTTCTAAAAGTAGTTTGGAGCTATTAAATGACACTTAGGTAAGAAATGGTTGTTCATGTATTCTTACCGGAAGACAAAAGGATATGTAATTAAAACGGATGTTTTGAGAAAGTTTGATCTTTCAACCGGTTATCGAAATGGTATAAAATTCTAATAAAAGAGTTGAGTCTTTAAACTAAAAGTTTTCTGCACTAAAACATCATGTAGGGGATGCATTGAAGGTAATCACTAGGATGCAAAAGTGTATTGACCCGAATTTTCTAAACATGATGTAATGAAAGGATATGCAGTTGCCAGTTCAAATAGTTCGAAAGATGAGAAACTTGTTTCCTTAAATCAAGCATTCGACACTATGAAAACATCTTCATAAAAAAAATAAGAGACATCAAAGTATGTGCACACTTGGAAAACAAAGCTTCGCAATGAAAGGACTTTTACCGAGTTCAAAAAGTTTCAAATGGATGATCTAGCTAGCACATTGGTTACAAATAGTATGCAAGGGGAAACATTTGAAATTAGAGGTAACTAAGTATGAAACCAAATGATTATAGAAAGTACCTCGTTAAAGAAAACATTGGATTGGAAAGTCACCATGTAATTGTTTCTTGTCACATAAGGTAATTAAATCTACAACACTTAATACCTACCTACTAAACTTCTTATTTTGGATAACAAGTAAGTTAAAAGTCTTATGCTACAAAGCCTTCCCAACACCTCTAACCCCACACCTAAACTTCTAGGGTGAAAGAATATTGTCTAGCCTTTCATGAACAAGTACTTAAATGGTTTTAAAGGTTTAAGTACATACATCAACCATGAAATGATTGACTTGCACAAAACAAACCAAACTAATTTTGAATATGATGTAAAAATAAAAGTTGTAGGTATACAAGTTTTACATGTGCTACACAAAATTCAGAATTTATGGAAAAGCATTGGTTGGTTAAAATAATTATTTTTCATCGACTGCTGTTAACTATCAAAAATTTCAGAAAAAAATATAATCTGCATTGTTTTGCAGATTGTACTCAAACCAGAAAGAATTTGCACTTGACTCTAAAACAAGAATTGCAAAGAAGAAAGTTTTCTTCAACATATCAAAATTTCAAGTCATTTGGAGGTGTTTAGCATATTCAAAACAGATTCATAAGTAAGAGTACTGCTGCAGAATTTTCTGAACAGAGTACTCCTCCTTGTTAAACAATTTATGAACGATCCATATTGAAAACTAAGTTGATTCCAGAAGATAAATTGTAGATGAGGCAATTTTCTAAGTGACTGAAAATTTACTGAATTTTTGTGGAACATCAGAAATGATATTAAAGACATAGAAACGTGAACAAAATTGTTTACTCGTTTTGCATAACACCAAAATATAAAATAAAAGAAATGATTAAATCAAAATGTCACAATAAGAAAACTTTAAATCCTCCAAGAAAAGAGCAAAGAGAGAAAAGTCTAAAAGCTCCAAAAGAAGGTAGGGATTCGATTAAGGATCCTAGAAGGAACAAACTAGAGGGTATCACATAAAGGATGTGTGCTTAAAACTCAAACTAACCTTCGTCTAAGAAGACTCTTCACTTGGTCCTAGTGCAACTTGACCAAGGTCTAAAGATTCTTAGTTTTACGAGAATTTACCACCAAGAACAAGAGAGATCAGAAAGGTTCTAAAAGATCTAAGATACCTCATCATAAAAACAAAAGTTTAGGTTAGCAAAGAAACTTCTACGGGTTCCTGCCATTCTGAAAGATCAAGGAAGTCAGAATGGTTACTGTGTGGTCTAAAAAGTCTTATCTTAAGAAAGGGAAGCCTAGAAAAGCAAGGAACGCTTCTCTCTGATACCAACTGTAACACCCCGCTCCCAGATACCGAGCCTTTATCCGGAAGAGAACGTTCGGCGCGTATAACGTTAAATAAATCAAATATTATACGCCAGCCTCTACATCATCGTATCAAAAAATAAAGCAACGGAAGCCCAAAAGGCTCGGGTAAAAACCATAAATGCTACTAGAATAAAATACAAACCGTCTAGGGGTAGAAAGGAAAAGCTTACATTAACGATATAAAGCTTACAACGTACGGTGTTCCAGGAGAAAGATACAACACTTGTCTTACAAACTTGAAATAAAAGTACATGTTATTTAAAGAATCTATAACATAATCCGGTACAACCTTTAATAGAAAAGTGAAGGAAAGCATCAAAAAGGCATCAACGTCATCAAAATCATCATCGAACTCCTCAACGAGCTCAAGGCTAACCTGTTCGTCTTCTCACCCCAAAAGCACACAAAACAACATATGCAATTGAGGTAAGTACAAAGTACTTAGCAAGAGGAAGAAGCTAGTGTATAATTAAGCCTTACAACGAAAGGTTCATTATTCATTATTAAGTTATCTTTATGAGACCGACTCAATTCTAGGGTTCACTCCATGTCCATCAACATGTCGTGACTAAACGTTTCTAACTTAACTTATCTTTGTTACATCGGCATTCAAGGGCACAACGCATGGTGCTACCCACCATGAGGTATCGTTTGCAACCTATCAGTGGATCATGATGAGCTAAATTTACCCCTCAAAAATACAATTTATAAAGACTCGTAACTGTGGGTAAACTAACTCTCTAACCAGCAGAGTACCGGGTCGATTGTTAGAATAGCTACAGGAGTACGAGGTCGATGCCAAGAGAAATGTGGTTGTGAGTACCAAAGCGAACGTAGAACTTAGTCTAGGCGATCAAAGTTTATGGTAGGGAGATATTACACTAATGCAAAAGTAAATATTAATCTAACGGATTTATCTAGGTGATTAAAAAGCATAGCCAAACTACGATCCAACAGGTTACCATCCCACAGGAAAAACTTGATAGGGAGTGTGTTTTATCGAATTCAGTTTATATGACATTCATGGGCGTCAACTCTTTATTCTTGCGTTAAGGTCTGAACAACTCTCACTTAACCCCCATACTAGGTTTATTAACTTTCCCTTTAGAAAGCTAACTTGCCTAATAAGGTTGACCAGAATAAAAAGCTGATGAAAACCTCACATAAGCATAGTCCTGACTTGTCACTTAGGTTGTCAGTCTAACTATCAAGACTATGATTAGTGATTCCAATATCTGTTTCCACATCTCATAGCAATGAACAAGGTTGTCAATCTCATTCAAAGCTATGAAAATGATCAAAACAAGTTTCAAAACATGAGTTTATCATATGAACGTTTAATTAAGCACTACACAACTCCCATCTCATCTCCCGAGGGTTGATTTCACCCGTTTTCACATAATTCAGCTATGAAAAGTTTAGCTACTCATATATATATATATAGATATATAGATATATATAAATACATAAGCATATATAAATATATGCATATATATATATATATATATAGGGGGAAGGGGCCATAAGGACAAAAAATTTGATAAATGGGTCTGAAAGGACAAAAGTAACAATTTCATGATTATAAAGGACAAAAATCACAAATGTTACTTTACAATTGTTACTTCATGTGTTAATGTTACTTTGTATTTCACAATTGTTACTTCATATTTACTTTATTTCACATATGTTACTTCATGTATGTTACTTCATAAATGTTACTTTTGTCCTTATTAAATTACAATGTCCTTCTATCCCGTTTTTTTGATAATTTTAGTCATTCGGACAAAAACTATATATATATATATATATATATATATATATATATATATATATATATATATATATATATATATATATATATATAAGTATAAAAGCATAAATATAAATATAAGTATATAGATCTATAGATATATATATAGATACATATATATATATAAGTACAATAGTATATAGATATATATATATAAGTATAAAAGCATAAATATAAATATAAGTATATAGATCTATAGATATATATATAGATACATATATATATATAAGTACAATAGTTTATATATATATATATATATATATATATATATATATGAATACGTATAGATATATATATATATAGATAGATATAGATATAGATATATATATGATGAAAACGACAAGAAACAAAAGAAAGAACGAAGAACGGAAATGATATTATAACAAGTATTATAACGATAATACAACTACAAATATATATATCTATATATAGATATATATAGGCCCCAAAACATGAAAAATAGAAGGGAGAAGATGAAGAGGGAAGGGAGAAGAAAGGGGCAAGAGAAGAAGAATGGAAAGAGGGGTGTATATATAGGCAAGGGCTTGGCCTTGGGCTCCAAGGATTTTGAGCGAATTGATTCAAGGAATGGCGAATTGATTCGGCCATTCTTGATCGAGCAAAACTCTCGTCTCGTCATTCGATCTTGATTCTGTCTCGCATGATAAATCTTATCTTTCTTATCTGCACACAAAGAAACGAACATGAGTAAATCGACAATAAAAGTCAAAAGTCTGAGATTTGTCTTTGTGGATATATTTTATAATAATATAATTATCATAGGTTTTTGATAGATAATTCATACGATTTATAGATAATTCTCCGACACGACACTCCGGTTACTAAACCGGTACAAAAACTAGTAAAAACACGATATTTTACAAAATAGTTACTACTTATATATTTTTATGAAACTTAAGAATTAATGACTTGAAATGATATAAAAGTGCTCAAAATGATATCAGAAGTGGGGTAAAAAGTTATAAAAATAACTATGAATTTTTCCGTCATCACAACCCCCCACTTAGCTTTTGGTCGTCCTCGAGCAAAACAAGCGATAAAACAAAATGAATGAGGAAAAATTCATGAAGATACAAGGTATAAGGGACAACCGGATGATGCAACCAATCGAATCATAACCACACGTTAAGCTTAATATAAATGTATAACAGAGTGCGTGTGTGAATAACCTCTCAAAATCATTATCATGCAATTAATCATGAAGTCATGCATGCAAGACTCGTAGTTGCAAACCATAGGCTTAAGAATGATACCAATCTCCACTAATCGAGACATTTGGATTCAAGAAGTTAGATCGGGTAGGACTTGCAAGGTTATAACGTTAGGCCAGGGTAATTTCGGTTAATCGAAAAGGATATTTTGGGAACTGGAGAAAAAGAAGTACGAGTGAACCTAATCAATTCATGTACCACCTCATCGCTACCATACAAACCATCCAATCTCCTTTTTGATTATTTTCAACACTTTGGGAACCATAGGATACTAACGCACCCAAACTCATTGCCAAAATCGACTATGTTTCAAGCGTCATGAGGTGAGATCGAATACATTAGCACCTATCTCACTATCCCAACTCTAACATCATAAAATAACTTTTGAACTCTTCTCTTTGATTCCAACCCTTTTATTTCTATATACATCCAAACTTTTATTCATTGAGAACTTCTCAAATTATTTTGAACTTTTTTTCTTTTTTCTTTTTTTTTCTTTTTTTTTCTTTTTTTTTCTTTTTGACCCAAAACCGAACACCAGGCCCATGCGAGCTCCTCCTCTCCTTATAGCTCAAAACCGAGAAACAACAACCCAACTAGAAGCATCATTTCCTCCACCCCACACTTGTTTTAGCAAATGTGGTCCAACAAAAGACTAAGTCCACTCGTAGGGTTAAAATGAAGGGAATGTGACCATGATTAAGGCTCAAGGGTAGGTTTCTGACTAAGTAACAAAACGGCTAAAGCGAATGGTGGTCAGACTATTCTTTTAAGGCTGAGTGGGGCTACGAAGGTCAAACGTTCGGGTTAAGGCTTATTTGGCTATAGTAGGGTCAAAGAGACGCCATGACCGTCATCCCTAACTTCGATTCCAAACATCTTTCTATTTCGCCTCGAAAGGATATCAAGCCTAAGTTCTAGTTGCTATAAAAGTATGCTTACATGATGTCATACAAAAGTTGCATGTTAACAAAAGATTGAGATTATACGTTCATAAGGAGTTCATGTTACACAAATAGATTTGAGGTTACAATGCACTTACGATTCACATTGGTTATACATATCCAAATTGATCATTACATCTTCAAATCCATGAAATATATACCTTATACAGTTCATTTTAATCAACTAAATAATGCTCGAAAAAGATCAAAAACTAAGGGTTTAAACACTTAATGCCATTTCTAGACCAACCACGACTCTACCCCCCACTTACAAACTTGCATTGTCCCAAGCGTGTGAATGAGATAGAGAGGAAGACTTAGCTTATAAACCTGGCAGAAAGGTGCTATCGAATCCCGTAACAGCCATGAGAAAGCACGACCCGAATCCCTATACAAAAATGAAAACAACCAAAGCAAAGCAAACACGGGACATGGTCCTCGTGCCAAAGTATCGAACAGGGATATGGGAATAATAAGGAAATGGCCATGTCACGTCAGAAAATTCGATAGACAATATATAGCACAATAGCTTTAGATGGAAAAATCATCATAAGGTTATCGAATCCCGTGTGGGTGATTTTTAGCATCTACTATAAGGCTACAGAGGCACACGTATCATAGAGAGTATCACACGTGCATATATATCATATTCAAGGCATCAATTCATATTGGAAATAGACTAGATCATAAAATGAAATGTGGACAAAGTATTGACTGTGAGTCTTTTATACCCAGATCCTCAAGGGTTCTTTCAAAGCGCTCTAACAACCTAAGTCCAAGAAATGATGTATTTGAATGTTTCTCTTTAATCTCCCTCGGGATTTTCGGATAACCACCTAATCGTTCCCTTTTAAAAGACATTCAAACATTCATCTTGAGATTTGGTTGTGCTTTGTGTTCATCTTTCATTGTGATCATTCTTTCCACAGATTCTACATCTCATTAAGACTAGTCTAATCCATATTATTAACGGGCTGCCTCCCGGTAGCGCTTTTGTTTAATGTCGTTTGCTCGACCAATAAAAGCACATAAACAACTATTAAATTTCACACAGTTTTATTAAGGCGGGGTTGCCTCCCCCCAAGCGCCTTTGTTTTACGTCGTTGGCTCGACTGGCAAAAACAATCAACCAAAATCTGAACTCAAGAAGATCAATAGCTTAAGAAAAATCAACATTGCGAGAACCATCGAAATTGAATTGTCTAAAAATGTACCTCTTTTGGTTCTCGATGCTTGACGGACGTTTTCTAGTGTTACAATCCTTACCCGCAGTGTACCGGGTCAAATTGTAGTGCTAGTCTGGTGAGTCAGGTGTCGAATCCTCAGGGAAATGAATTGTAATTCAGAGTGTGGCTAAACACCAAGAAGCTGTTATTAACTCAATCTAAGCCGCAATTTTTCCTCGTGAATAATTTCTAAACTAATAAAATAGTAAATAAATGCATAAAACTAAAACAGATATATATAGATACATAAATATATATATAAATACATAGAAATACATATATATATATAGATATAAATATATATAGGTACCAATACAATATATAGGATATAAATACTAGTAATATTATTAGAAACTAGCCAAGAATATGTCACTGAATCAGTATCTCTTTTTAGTAGAAATAGATGTGCTCGATCTTTCCTTGTTTAAGGTCAATCGATTATGAATAAACCGGTGTACTCCTAAGCTAGACAACTCCTCCTCACACGAGCGTATGAAATTGTCATATGTCAAAAGTCCTCTGTCCAATGTCATCCTCAAGCTCGGGAACTCCGTTTTGTCATACGGCCGGTATTTTGAGTATTGCTCAATTAAACAGGTGATTTTACATGATAATATCTTGAGTCCAATTTTAATAAGATTTGTTTTTCTAGGACAAATCTACCCCCGGGTAGGAAATAGGATTCCGTTTGTCAGGCGGCCATTTTTACCCTCCGGTCTTTCTATCCATGATCGCGTATTCTAACTTCTCTGGTCAGTTCATCATTAGATTACGATTCTCGTTAAATCGAGTAGCTAATTCAATTTTAACTTTCCATTAAGCGCAAATAGAAAGAGATTCATTATAATCGATTTTAATTCAATTTTAACATAGTCATCATCTATTTCCCTAAAAAGATAAAACTAATTCAATTTCATATCTTGGCTAGATATAAAGTTAGCATAATATCATTATAACTAATATATAGATACTAATATAAACAAACAAACATAAATACATTAAAAAGTTACCAGATTACAATTGTAGCGTCAGAGCCGTATTCTCCGGAAATAACAACTCCTTTAGCAACAACGAGCCTTGATAAGCCTTCTAAGTATTAAACGAGACTTATACTACATTATTATTTCGGCAGAATGCCTTTTACAGTATTTACATAACTAGAGACTAGATTAAGAGAATATATATATATATAGAAGTGATATAAATATATTGGTACACTCCCAAATGCTGGCAAATGGTGAGTATTTATAGACTGCAGGCAGTGCACCGGCGCGGGCCGGGCATACACCGGCCCGGGCCCGCCTTGGGAATCAGATTCTCTTGTGTCAGAGCCCACGTGCTGACTGCAGAGAGATTCCGGCAGGGGCCAGTCTTCTCCGGTTCGGGCCGGACTTTGAAAAATATCCGTCTTCAGTTCCTCGCTGTTTCGATTTTAATTTCTTGATTTTTCATCATACATTACCTCAAAGCAGTCAAAAACACGAGCCACAGTAATTCTGACCAAAAAACTATAAGTTTTACTAAAATTATAACGATAATATCTATTTATAATGATTTAGGTTTTTATAGGTTTTTAGATATATTTTTATAGAATTTATATGATATTATCGTAAATATGATATAAAAAGTCATATAATATAGTTATATTTTTATCATACATCAATGCTACCTCCTCCCAGCCGGAGAATCTTCTCTTATCAGCCTGTCGAACCATCTTCTTTGCTATTCCATAAAGTTCATCCACCAGAGGGTACACAAATCGGACCGTAGAAAATTCATCCTCACAGAGTGGACGAATGTAGTAATCCGGGACCGTCATATCAAATATTACCAACTCTCCCGGTGGCTCTACCAAAGATGGCCGATCAATCTCATCAGGTTTCCTCGTACACTCCTTATGTCCAATTGGGAGTGATAGAGAAATGGGCGATCCCATATGCTCCACAATCTCTTGCTTATAGCAAACTGAATCATCAACCTCATTCTCAACCTGAACTTCTTCAATGAGAATCTCATCATCCTTAACCACCTCTATTGCACGTTTTTCCTGCTCAAACCCCATTATTTCAATCATTTTCACCACCTTCTCTTGAAGATTTCTTATGGCGGAGTCAGTACTTATCTTGAACTCTTGCATGTCAAGCAGTCGCTCTTGCAAGATCTGATCCAATCGTTCTAGTTGTTCCATTTGACTATCGGTAAAAAATTCTTGTGGCGCGGGAACAAACTGATCATACTGACTTTGATTCATCGGAGGTGGGTAGCAGGTTTCTTGCCATTCCAGAATGAACACCGTAATCCTGATAAGCACTAGGGTTCGGACAACCCTCATAATGTTGTGGCTCATTACTCGAATAACCATAATTCTGGTCCTGGTATGCACTAGAGCAATTATAGGACCAAGAACCTTGATTACTCTGCTGTTGATATTGAGGCTCAGGCATATACTGTTGTTGACAATATTGTTTAGGTGCCTGAGTTTGGTAAGGGTATTGTTGTTCAGGTGAGTAGTATTGATTGAAAAATCCATCCATTTAAGCTCAAACTGCAAGATCTCAGAAAACAACAAGAAAACAATAAATTTTTTTTTCAATCCTTACACACACACACACGATATTTTAGACTTCTCAAGAAAATCAGGGTAGCCGAAGGCCCTAAGCCCCAGTTTTAGTTGGACTTACAAGATATCAACCTAATATAACAACCCCGTAAAGAGATTGGGTTGAGTACCAAAGTCGTATTCAAACCGAGTTCAGGACAAATATCACTTCAGCATCCATGACTCCTATCGAAATCTAAATAAAACAATAAAATAAAACCTAGGCCCAAGCCTTCGGTTCACTTACAAGATATCACAACATAGCACACATTTACCCGGCAACGGCGCCAATTTTTGATGAGCTAAATTTACCCCTCAAAAATACAATTTATAAAGACTCGTAACTGTGGGTAAACTAACTCTCTAACCAGCAGAGTACCGGGTCGATTGTTAGAATAGCTACAGGAGTACGAGGTCGATCCCAAGAGAAATGTGGTTGTGAGTACCAAAGCGAACGTAGAACTTAGTCTAGGCGATCAAAGTTTATGGTAGGGAGATATTACACTAATGCAAAAGTAAATATTAATCTAACGGATTTATCTAAGTGATTAAAAAGCATAGCCAAACTGCGATCCAACAGGTTACCATCCCACAGGAAAACTTGACAGGGAGTGTGTTTTATCGAATTCAGTTTATATGACATTCATGGGCGTCAACTCTTTATTCTTGCGTTAAGGTCTGAACAACTCTCACTTAACCCCCATACCAGGTTTATTAACTTTCCCTTTAGAAAGCTAACTTGCCTAATAAGGTTGACCAGAATAAAAAGCTGATGAAAACCTCACATAAGCATAGTCCTGACTTGTCACTTAGGTTGTCAGTCTAACTATCAAGACTATGATTAGTGATTCCAATATCTGTTTCCACATCTCATAGCAATGAACAAGGTTGTCAATCTCATTCAAAGCTATGAAAATGATCAAAACAAGTTTAAAAACATGAGTTTATCATATGAACGTTTAATTAAGCACTACACAACTCCCGTCTCATCTCCCGAGGGTTGATTTCACCCGTTTTCACATAATTCGGCTATGAAAAGTTTAGCTACTCATATATATATATATAGATATATAGATATATAGATATATATAAATACATAAGCATATATAAATATGTATATATATATATATATATATATATATATATATATATATATAGATACTAATATATATATAAGTATAAAAGCATAAATATAAATATAAGTATATAGATCTATAGATATATATATATATATACATATATATATATATATATATATATATATATATATATATATATATATATATATATATATATATATATACATATATATATATATAAGTACAATAGTATATAGATATATATATATATATATATATATATGAATATAAATATAGATATATATATATATATATAGATAGATATAGATATAGATATATATATGATGAAAACGACAAGAAACAAAAGAAAGAACGAAGAACGGAAATGATATTATAACGAGTATTATAACGATAATACAACTACAAATATATATATCTATATATAGATATATATAGGCCCCAAAACATGAAAAATAGAAGGGAGAAGATGAAGAGGGAAGGGAGAAGAAAGGGGCAAGAGAAGAAGAATGGAAAGAGGGGTGTATATATAGGCAAGGGCTTGGCCTTGGGCTCCAAGGATTTTGAGCCGAATTGATTCAAGGAATGGCCGAATTGATTCGGCCATTCTTCAGTCAGGCAAAACTCTCGTCTCGTCATTCAGTCTTCAGTTCTGTCTCCGTAGTAAATCTTATCTTTCTTATCTGCACACAAAGAAACGAACCGCGAGTAAATCTGACAATAAAAGTCAAAAAGTACAGTATTTGTACTGTGGATATATTTTTATAATAATATAATTATCATAGGTTTTTGATAGATAATTCATACGATTTATAGATAATTCTCCGACACGACACTCCGGTTACTAAACCGGTACAAAAACTAGTAAAAACACGATATTTTACAAAATAGTTACTACTTATATATTTTTATGAAACTTAAGAATTAATGACTTGAAATGATATAAAAGTGCTCAAAATGATATCAGAAGTGGGGTAAAAAGTTATAAAAATAACTGTGAATTTTTCCGTCATCAGATCACACCGATAGCCACGGGTTAAGACTCGATAGTATACACGTTCGGCGAAGTCACCCTACCATTTAGCCGTTTATAGGCCAGTAGAGTTATTCATTTTATCTGACCGCCCACACATCGCGATATAGCCAAGTGCCTTACCAAGAGTGTTACGACGTTTAGTCTTTTAACTACACACGTACGTTTATTATTAATTTGTTAACTAGCCACCTAAGTATTTTCAAGTAATCTCCCTCACTTCTACTATTCTCTTTCCTAGACCACTAGACACGGACAAGGCCTAGCACATACACAGACATTGATGAATACTAATTCATCAAAGTACAAGCCAATCATACTCTTCCGACAATCCCGAACTTCAACTCCCTTGAAGAGTACATTCGGTGCCGGAACTAAACGCATCAGAAGCTTAATCAAGGCTTGTTCATTTAGTGTTATTAGATCAAGGGGTAACATTTAGAACTCATCTCGTAGTTTAAAACACACAAAATAACACTTAGACAGTGTTGGGGGGCGTCAACACCTTTGGCGTGCGCCAAACTGCTTCAGAGACTTCATTAAACTCTCTGTTCAGGTTTGGGGGGCGCCAAACAGGTTGGGGCGCGCCAAAATGCACCAGAAAGTTCAGTGAACTCTTTGTAACAGGCTTGGGGCGCGCCAAAACTGGGCAAAACTGCACAAAACACAGTTTTTTGCACTCTATCGATTTCTACTCAAACCCAACCAAATTTAACAGCAAAATATACATCCAAAAGGCATCAAAACAGGTTTTAAACATGCTATAACACGCCATATTATAACAACAACAACAACTAGCATGGATTCTAACCACAAATCATATCCAAAATGCAACCTTAACATCATAAACCTTAATTAAACATTAGGAAGAGCCCCTTACCTTAAAAGCAAGCAAAACCAAGCAACACCACAAGAGGGACTGCAGTACTCTTCAGAAAACTTCAACAAAAACCTAATTGATCAACAATTAAACCTAAATTAATTGTGATCAAAGGTTTCTAAACAATCTAAACTACTCATTGATTAACTAGAACACCAAAACAAGATCTAATCTTCAAGATTCTAGGTTTAGAGCCAAAACCATACCTTTACAAAACTCTGAACTTTTGCTATCAAAACGATCCTCTCTTCCCGCTGATTCTAAAACTTCAAACGATTTTGAAAACCGACCAAGGAAATTGGAAGACATCTTCTTTGCTTTTCTTTTTCTATTTTTCTTCAGAGGAGTTGTACGTTCTTGCTAAAACAAAAATCTGATAACTCCCTCAATTAAGTGGGAGGTTAACTGGTAGAAAATAACTCCTCAAGGAGTTTTACCACTTAAGTCCTCCTCAAACCTTCTAATTACCAATTAATCCCATTAAACCCTTTTATATATATATATATATATATATATATATATATATATATATATATATATATATATATATATACTTTAAATCATTTAATTAAATTAAACAAAAATCTGAATTTTTGTTAGAAGACTCTTTTGCCCTTTTCTGAAAAGTCGGGATGTTACAGAAAAGCACCCCGTTACTTGGTTTGTAATTGTAACAAAAACAATTTTATGAGCTTTTTTTTTTTTGAATAGAATTTTATGAACTTCGTTTAGCCAAAACCCGTGCATTTTGCTAGTAGGAGAAAATAAGGTTGTTCTAACCTTCTTTTCCATTTTCCCTCTTTTTTTTTTGTGTGTGTGTGTGTGAAAATTAAAGGTTATCAGTTGTAAGCATAAATAATGATCCAATTTTTGTAAGCTCTTTGTTGATGAATGAAAAAAAAAGCAATTATTTGTTATATTCTGAATTCAATGATTTTGATGAAAATGTATATTTCTTGTAAGACAATTTTCAACTTGTCCTAGTCCAGTTATCAGCTAAGGGATCTGGTGGGATCACTACATATATAATGCAATCGGGGCTCGCGTTTCACGTTATATGTGTAGCTTTGCCTTTGAGTTTATTACCTTCCTTTCCATTTGACCTAACTGTGATTTCGACCGTACCGTCATATATCTCATGCTGCAATAATGTTTTCAACATATTTCGATGTTTTTCAAGTATTGACGGTATGGTCGAAATTTTTGACAGCTAAATTTCTGATGTTATTCTCGATTTACCATCTACCATAGGAATCACAGGAAAGCAGAGAGGCCCCTGGCAAGGGCAGCCAACAAGGCCATGACTGCCAGGGCCTCCGCCAAAACTTGCAAGTTTAGGGCCCCGTTTTCATGTAATAAAAGTGTATTTTAGGTTAATTTTTATTTTTCACTCAAACTAAAAAACCGGTAAGACCCAAATTTATAGCTGAATTTAGTGAAAGATAATCTAATTGAATTTCCGTACATATTTTATAGCGATCATCAATATTGTATACCTAAAAAATAGTTGTGATATATTATTATTTTCACTGCATCGACGGCCCTAAACTTTTATTGGCCTAGGGCCTCCGATTACACGGGGACGACCCCTGCAGGAAAGGTGTTCACAACAGAGGATCCGATCCGGACTCAGATGGTGGGCGGGGTCTAGTTTGTTTTGTATGAGTATTTGTGTTTATTAACTTGATGTTCTAAGAGTAATTTGATGTCCCGACGACCCGATTCCTCCACCCAGGCTAAATCATACATCAAAGGTAAAACTACAACTTTACTGGAAATACATTGTTATTACAGACTTTACAATAGATTATATCACTGCTCTTTTGCAACTTGAGATTTGCTGACTGATGGATGCTGCGCAATTAATTTTCTTTCAGAGAAACCCATCAAAATTCAAAGTTCAAAGTCTTTTTGTCCATTTATTCAAAGTCTTTTTGCAAAATTGATTAATTAGAAAGGTTATGTTTTTTTTTTTTTGTGGAGGGGAAAAATCAAAGCTCTTTGATTTTTTTTTTTTTTGTTTGTTTTTTTCCAATTCTTGGAATGATTCTCTTCATTTCTGTGATTGGCCAGGAATTACTTGCGGGAAAAGACAGAAAAGAGTGACGGTACTCGACGTCTCATCACAAGATTTGGTCAGCACTTTTTCTCCCTCTATCGGAAACCTTACTTTCCTTCGAAAGATCCATCTCTATGACAATTCCTTCCACGGAATGATTCCACCAGAAATCGGCAGTTTGTTTAAAATATACTGATAATTAGCTCAAATGTTACTTTGTTTAATAGGTGTTACTTTACAATACTAAAGTATATTCTTAACTAAGATATAGTAAACATATAAAATTATATGCACATGAAAGCCACAAGCTATAATTTTTTAATGCATTCATCAAAGCTCTTTGATTTTTTTTTGTTTTTTTCCAATTGCTATAACTCGTTTGAAGGACAAATTCCAGCTAACCTTGCATCATGCAAAAATCTTCAATTCATCCAATTATATGGAAACAAACTTAGTGGAAGAATTTCACTGGAAGTATCCCACCGTCTTTAGGTAATATCTCTACTCTTAAATCACTAGATTTATCATATAACAGTCTAAGTGGTAACATCCCACATGAGCTTGGGAAGCTCGTCAATCTTCAATCCCTGTCACTGGGCCCAAATAAGTTATCAGCCTCTATTCCTCCTCCAATCTACAACATCTCATCAATCCGAGTTTTTGCGATCACATCCAATTATCTAACAGGTCAGTTTCCGGATTCTTTGGGGTTGACACTCCCGAAGATGATATTACTTGCATTTGAAATTATGGATATGTCACGAAATAAATTGTCAGGGGAAATTCCAGCCTCTTTGGAAAAGCTGAAATTTATTAGCTTTCTCAATCTTTCATTCAATATATTAGAAGGTGAAGGTCCAAAAAACGGAGTATTTGCAAATGCTCGTTGAACTTACTTGAGTGTCCTCCAAAAGATTCAAAAAAACATGGAAGGCTATATAATCATAATCCTAGTGATTTGTATCCTCATAGCCTTATTCGGATGCACATATGAATTAACTACAACATGTTAGAAATAAAATGTAGGAGTATAATTTACTATGAAAGAGAAGAGAAGAAATTGTTACCTCTGATTATTGTTAAGAACAGACAAAGACTTTGCAAATGCACTAAGTTGACCGAGTCTTTTAAACAAAACAAGTTGTTCTCAGAGAAGATTCAAAGTTCAAAGTCACTGCCATATCAGCATCCAAGCTAGCATCATATTCTGTGACTGGAAGATTTGACGAGCTAAAGATTCCCCAACCAATGTTAATAATTAACCTGAAAAAGAATGTAACTAATCGATTAATAATTTTATCGTCACATTAATACAGCATTAGTTTTGGCAATGGTACTAATTAACTAACCAGTTCTTCAGATTTGTGTTGATTCTGTATAGACAGCATTTGTTGCTACTACAAATTAGACAGACCTTCAAGCTTTGCTAGATTTCAAGAATCGTATAAAACAACCCTTCTCGATTTCTGGATTCTCAGAACAATTCTGATCATTCTGCAATTGGAAAGGAATAACATGTGGGAAAAGACACTATTAGATTATATTATTTATATTTTACGGTTATAGCCTTGTTGGCTCTCTATATAAACCTATTGTAGCACGGAACCGGGTACGAAGTCGATTTGATGCTCCACTCCTCGTAATGGCGGTAGTCCCTTTGGTTCCTCCTCTGGAAAGACATCCTTGAATTCCTGCAAAACAGAATAAATTGCACTAGGGAGAGAATTGGTTAGATCGGATACAGAAAGTAAACAAGGGGTAGGGAAGTCAGAATTCTTAAGTACAAGAATATAAACTGGATTTCCAGCCCCTACGGACTTTATCATTAAGTTCCGATTGGCCTTACTAGTGTGAGAGGTGGCGTTTTTACCTTGTTTAATTACTTGAGGATCAGGTTCAGCCTTATCCACCCGAGCTACAACCCCTTCCTTACCCACGGCTTTATTAGCATTTTGTGTTGCTTGGTGACGCAACCGGAAAGCCGCCATCTTAAGCTGCTCATCATGCGCTTCCTTAGGGGTCATTGGGTGCAAAACAATGGTCTTGCCTTTATAAGGCAGTGAATAACGGTTTTAGTATCCATCATAAGAAACACGTCTATCAAATTGCCACGGACGACCTAAAAGTAGGTGTGTGACGTGCATAGGAAGAACATCACAAAGTACCTCATCATGAAATTTACCAATTTGAAAATTAATTAACGCTTGGGACTTAACTTGTGTCTCACCCTCATCATTTAGCCATTGTAACTGATACGGTTTGGGGTGTGGTAAGGTAGGGATACGCAAAGTTTCAACAAGTAGGCTACTAACCACATTAGTGCAACTACCCGAATCAATAATCATGTTACACGTTCTACCCCCAATACCACACGTTGATTGAAAAATGTTTTCACGCTGCATATTGGTTGGTCTCTTCGCCAACTCGATGTCAATAACGCCTTCCTACAGGGGACACTTGCTGAAGATGTGTATATGTCTCAACCACCCGGGTTTGAGGATGCAACGAAACCCACCTTTGTGTGCAAACTACGCAAGGCGATCTATGGTCTTAAGCAGGCACCTCGGGCTTGGTACCATGAGCTTAAGTCCTTTGTTCTTACCATGGGTTTTGTTAACTCTGCGGCTGATCCTTCTTTATTTGTTTATCGCACATCTATCAGCATTAATTTTATCTTGGTATATGTCGATGACATCATTGTTACAGGTAGCTCCAGTGAGCAGGTTCAGAGTGTTATTGATCAGTTGGGGTCTCGGTTCTCTATCAAGGACCTTGGTCCCCTTTCGTATTTTTTGGGAGTTGAGGTCACTCATTCTGCCCTTGGTATATTACTTATGCAAACCAGGTACACACGTGAGCTGCTTTCTCAGGTTCACATGGAGGACTCTAAGCCGGTTTCCACGCCTATGCCAGCTGATGCCTTTTCCGGTGATCCCATTGTTTCTCCACCTTATGCCGATCCGACTCAGTATCGTCAGGTTTTGGGTGCCTTCCAATACTTGTGCTTTACGAGAGTTGATATCCAGTTTGCAGTCAATAAGCTCTCCCAGTTTATGCATGCACCGACAGAGTATCATTGGATGCTTGTCAAACGTCTCTTGCGCTACTTGTCTGGCACTCCTACTACGGGTTTACAGTTATATCGGGATTCACCTCTGGCCTTACATGCGTTTTCAGATTCTGATTGGGCAGGTAACAGGGACGCTGGGTATCACGACCCCGTGTCTTCTGAGTATGTACCAGGTTACACTTCTACTTCCGCATATATTGTCTTCTTGGGCAAAAATGCCATTTCATGGAGCTCCAAGAAGCAACACTCAGTTTCTCGTTCTTCCACTGAAGCTGAGTACAGGTGTGTTGGCGATACGGCAGCCGAGGTTGCCTGGCTGACTTATCTGCTTGCTGATCTCGGTTTTACAGTTAACTCCACGCCAGTGATTTTTTGTGATAATTTGGGAGCGCTTCGTCTCAGTGCCAACCCGGTTTTCCACTCACGCATGAAGCACGTGGCCATTGATTATCACTTTATTCGTGAGCATGTTGAGCGTGGTCTTGTTCGTGTTGCTCGTGTTGCTGCTGCAGACCAACTGGCTGATGTTCTCACTAAGCCCTTGCCGCGGTTATCTTTTTCTGCACTTGTTTCCAAGCTTGGACTTCGCTCAACTCCGTCAGCTTGAGAGAGCGTATTAGATTATATTATTTATATTATTTATATTTTACGGTTATAGCCTTGTTGGCTCTCTATATAAACCTATTGTACACACATTATTCCTCAATGACAATTATTTTGTTATTCACCTAAATCTATCAGACACAAACGAGTGACTGTACTCAACGTTTCATCACTCGATTTGGTCGGCACTCTTTCTCCCTCTGTTGGAAACCTTACGTTTCTTGAAAATATCCAACTCAATGAAAATTACTTCTATGGCATAATTTCGCCAGAAATCGGAAGATTGTTTCGCCTACGGATTCATGCTTATGCCAATATATAACTCATTCGAAGCACAATTTCCTACTAACATTACATTATGTAAAAATATTCAACTCATCAATTCAAATGGAAACAATTTTAGTCGAAAAATCCCCGATCAAGTGATCGAGTGCACGCATTATCCAAATTGCAGGTACGTACTTGAATTAGACCAAAACAATTTCACTGGATATATCCCACGATCTCTAGGTAATATTTCTAATCCCGCATAATTTACCCTCCAAAACTAAGGCATTTCCTAATAAAGACGCAAATAAACAAAACAGAGCTAGTAGATACAGGCAAATGGCCAAGATCAGATTGTTCATTTTGAATAAAACATGGACCCGGAACGCCATTCCAAAGTCCAGTGAATGAAACGCGCCTATTGTTCAAAGTTGGTGAAGACACTTGTCGTTGATGTACTCAAAAACTCTTCAGCCGTTGGCTTCTCACCATCCACGATATCAGTCACCGCTTTCACAAAAATTACCGGAACTTTGAAAAGATCAGCCACATATAGAAGCAATTGGCATTCTCCTGTCATGGAAAGCAACTTCTGATGCAATATACACGTCGCCTATGCAAGCACCTTTTGACTTAAACCCACCCGCAGTGCCGGCATTCAAGATAAGATCAGGCTGAAAAGCTTGTATAGAGGCATATGTCACCAGAGATGCTGAAACTGTCCCTACACTGTCCACCCCCAAAGCTGCATCTTTTCCTGGACATACAATATCGATGTGAAGACCTTTGTAATTGCCTTGGTACCGAATCCAAGGAACACCTTTTGGAAACGGTGAGTCGACGTCCTCAGTGAGTTGGATTTTGTTGACCAGTGGAAGCGCCTCTGTCTGCATAGCGATGACGAAGAGGACACTAGAGATAGGGCGCCCATTGACTTGTGAATGTGAAGCAACCTCGATCACGCTCTCCCTTTGACCGTCGCTGGACCTGCTGTCGTCGCGGAGGAGCCATGTTCGCCGCCGGAATTTCTCCTCCTTCGCTGTATCCTCATAGCCTTGGTTTCACTATTCGGATGCACATATGCAATTTATCAAACAAGAAAATCTAAAAGAGTGCCCTCTTCAACCTCTGCGTACGATAAACAACTCCTTCAGATTTCATATGCTGAAATATTGACTTCCACCGATGGCTTTTCTTCCGAAAACTTAATAGGTGTAGGAAAATACGGATCAGTCTACCGTGGAGTCCTCAAACCAAGTGAGAAAGTAGTTGCTGTCAAAGTGCTTAAACTTCAACTGAAAGGAGCCCACAAGAGCTTCTTGGCAGAATGTGAAGCATTAAGAAACATTCGCCACATAAAGATTGCCAAGATCATTACTTCATGTTCTAGCATAGACTTCAAAGGCAATGATTTCAAGGCTTTGATTTTAGAATATGTCCCGAATGGAAATTTAGAAGAGTGGTTGCATCAAAATCCATTTGTCCAAGTTAATGAGAAGAAGTTAGACTTGTTAAAATGGCTAAACATTGCAATAGACATTGCATCGGCATTGGATTATCTTCACAATCGTTCTGAAAATCCAATTGTTCACTGTGATGTTAAGCCAAGCAACATTCTCTTAGACAATGATTTACGTGGCTTGGTGAGTGGTTTTGGCCTTGCAAAATTTCTTCCAACAACTAATGAAATAGAAAGCACCTCAATCGGAATCAGAGGAACAATCGACTATGTTGCTCCAGGCACCTCTATAACAAAATGTCTTTTGAAATAAAAGTTTACATAAATTCTAACATCTTTAAATTACATCATTTATAACTGCTTATATGTCCATAACATTTTATTTGTACAGAATATGGCATATGTGGTGATGTATCAACAAAAGGGGACATATATAGCTTTGGAATTCTTTTATTGGAGACGTTCACGTTCACAGGGAAAACACCTACAGACACCATGTCTACAGAAGATTTTACTCTCCATAACTACGTTAAGGCCGCTCTTCACGATCGTGTGACTGAAATCATTGATCCACAACTTTTGACAGTAGATGATAATGAAGAAAACAAAAGCAACAACACTTACACAAGGAATATCGAGTCATGTTGCTTATCGATATTTCGAGTAGGAGTTTCATGTTCTTATGAAATGCAAAACGAGATGATAGATATGAATGATGCACTTATTGAACTACAACATGTTAGGAATAAAATGTAGAATCAACTGAATGCAGAATTTCTTAGTTACATAAACTGCCATCTTATTATAATAGGAGAATATAAGGTTATTCTAATCTTCTTTTCCCATTTTTGTTTGTGTGAAAATTAGATGTTATCAGTTGCAGTTTAAATAATGATCCAGTTTTTGTAAGCTCTTTGTTGATGAATGAAAAAAGCAATTATTTGTTATATTCTTAACTCAATGATTTTGATGAAAATGTATATTTATTGTAAGACTATTTTCAACTTGTTAATATTGTGCGTGGTTGCCCTTAACTTGTCCTGGTCTCTAGTTATCAGCTATTGAGGCATCTGGTGGGATCGGTAATGCTATTGATTTTGATGCAAGTTAGTTGCAGCTGGCTCTAGCTGTGTGGCCTAGGATTCTCAAATTTGAACCACAGAAATTAATCAAGAAATTCAATTAAATGCACACTTATCATCAGAGAAAATTCAAAGTCTCGAGTCTTTACGTGGAAAATTGATTGACAGAATGTATTCGGTTCATCTCTATAGTCGAGTAAATGTGTTTATTAAATTGATGTTAAAAGAGTAATTTTATGTTGAGAACAGACTATATATATTCATTGTTTGAAGAACAGATGAAGTTGTTGCAGGCTGCATTCTCATTTTTTAACAGTTTCCCATTTTTATGCGCAACACACGACTGGACAAATTCTACTACTATGAACGAACACACAAAATAATTTATCATCAGATCAGAGAAAATTTGAACCACAGAAATTAATCAAGAAATTCACTTATCATCAGATCAGAGAAAATTTGAACCACAGAAACCATCAAAAATTCAAAGTTTGCCACATTATTCAAAGTCTTTGTGGAAAATTGATTAAACAGAAATTAAAGCTCTCTGATTTATATTTTTTCCAACTGCTATAAGTGGCGGATCATTAGAAGCTCAGTTCTTCACCTCAATTTCAGTTTCTTTCACCTTCTTCTTCTTCCTCTTTTTTTAATACAGTTTTATTATTCTGTTTTTACCAATTCAATGGCAAACACAAATAATATGATCAACACTCTATTATGCTCTTATTATACTGTCTTTTTTTTCATTGTTGCCAGTACACAATTTCCTACTCTTTCTGCTTTTCCTACTACTACCACTAATGAGACAGACCTTCTTGCCTTGCTAAGTATCAAGAATCATATAAAAATTGACCCTTCTCAATTTCTGGATTCTTGGAATGATTCTCTTCATTTCTGCGATTGGCAAGGAATTACTTTATGAGGAAGACACAATGTCAGTGACTGTACTCAACGTTTCATCACTCGATTTGGTCGGCACTCTTTCTCCCTCAATCGGAAACCTTACTTTCCTTAGAGAGATCTATCTCTATGAAAATTCCTTCCATGGTGCGATTCCACCAGAAATCGGCAGTTTGTTTCGCATGCGGTCTCTTGTTTTCGAAAATAACTCGTTTCAAGGACATATTCCTGCTAACATCACATTATGCAAAAACCTTCGATACTTCTTTTTAGACGGAAACAAACTTAGTGGAAGAATCCCTGATCAGCTGAATGCTTTGTCCAACCTGCTTCAACTTGCATTGGACAAAAACAATTTCATTGGAAGTATCCCACCTTCCTTAGGTAATATTTCTACTCTTGAATTTCTAGATTTATCTACAAACAATCTAACTGGGAACATCCCTCATGAGCTTGGCAAGCTCGTCCATCTTCAGTTCCTGGAATTGGGCGAAAACTATTTATCAGGCTCTATTCCTCCTGCAATCTACAATATCTCATCAATTCGAGTTTTTGGGATCATATTAAATAATCTAACAGGTCAGTTTCCAGATTCTTTGGGGTTGACACTTCCAAAGATGACAGTATTCGAAGCTTATTCAAACAATCTCTCGGGGTCGATTCCATCTACACTAGCCAATGCTTCAGATCTTACAATAATAGAGATTGGAGAAAATATGCTTACCGGGACAATCCCACGAAATCTAGGAAGGCTACAGCATCTCAGGTCGTTGCAATTTCCTGATAACCCTCTACTAGGTATTGATACAGATAACGACATTAGCTTCATTACCACCTTGACTAATTGCACCAACCTAGAAGAATTGGACTTGTCAGGAATTCAAATCGGAGGCATACTACCTCCGGAAATTTCTAATCTATCTAGAAAGCTTACAATTTTTGGGCTATATGATAATCACATATCAGGCTACCTTCCCGAGGGAATTGGAGAGCTTGTTGGTTTAAATACATTACATGTCTACAATAATAATCTTTCAGGCAGCATTCCTCTCTCTATTGGCAAGCTTATAAACATGAAAGAACTTCATCTTAATGACAATAAATTTATAGGGGAGATTCCTCCATCCATTGGTGACATGTCAGGGTTGTTGATTCTTGAACTGCAACAAAACATGCTCACCGGTAGCATACCGCTTTCCTTTAGCAATCTCACTCAACTGCAACAATTAGTTCTTTCTCAAAATCGTCTAAATGGATCACTTCCTAAAGAAGTTTTTAGTATGACCTCTTTATTACTGCTAGTTTTACGCCAAAACAACTTTACCGGATCGCTACCCTCGGAAGTGGGCAATCTGAAAAATCTGATTTCGCTAGATGTTTCTGAAAATGAAATATTTGGCGAAATTCCAAAATCAATTGTTGGTTGTCTGATGCTGGAATACCTTTACATGGAAGGTAACTTCCTAAACGGAACAATCCCTTCATCACTAGGACAATTGAAAAGCATTGAAATTATGGATCTGTCGCGAAATAAATTGTCAGGGGAAATTCCAGCTTCTTTAGAAAAACTGAAATTCATCAGCCTTCTCAATCTTTCATTCAATATATTAGAAGGTGGAGTTCCAAAAAATGGAGTATTTGCAAATGCAACTGCATTGTCAATAGTGGGAAATGAACGGCTCTGCGGAGGAATAAAATCATTGAACTTACCTGAGTGTCCCCCAAATGGAAAGCTATCAACTCATATAATCATAATCCTAGTGATCTGTATCCTCATAGCCTTGCTTTCATTATTCGGATGCACATATGCAATTTATCAAACAAGAAAATCTAAAAGAGTGCCCTCTTCAACCTCTGCGTACGATAAACAACTCCTTCAGATTTCATATGCTGAAATATTGACTTCCACCGATGGATTTTCTTCCGAAAATTTAATAGGTGAAGGAAAATATGGATCTGTCTACCATGAGTCCTCAAACCAAGTGAGAAAGTAGTTCTTTGTCAAAGTGCTTAAACTTCAACCTGAAAGGAGCCCACAAGAGCTTCTTGGCAGAATGTGAAGCATTAAGAAACATTCGCCACATAAACCTTGCCAAGATCATTACTTCTTGTTCTAGCATAGACTTCAAAGGCAATGATTTCAAGGCTTTGATTTTAGAATATGTCCCTAATGGAAGTTTAGAAGAATGGTTGCATCAAAATCCATCTATCCATGGGGATGAGAAGAAGTTAGGCGTGTTACAAAGGCTAAACATTGCAATAGACATCGCAACGGCACTGGATTATCTTCACAATCATTCTGGAAATCCAATCGTTCACTGTGACATTAAGCCAAGCAACGTTCTCTTAGGCGATGATTTACGTGGCTTGGTGAGTGATTTTGGCCTTGCAAAATTTCTTCCAACAACTAATGATATAGAAAGCACCTCAATCGGAATCAGAGGAACAATCGGCTATGTTGCTCCAGGTACCTCTCTAACAAAATGTCTTTTGAAATAAATGTTTACATTAATTCTAACATCTTTAAATTACATCAATTATAACAGTTTATCTGTCCATAACATTCAATTAAATATGAATATGGCATGGGAGGCAATGTATCACCAAAAGGGACATATACGACTTTGGAATTATTTTATTGGAGATGTTTACGGGGAAAAGACCTACAAACACCATGTTCACGGAAGATTTTACTCTCCATAACTATGTGAAAACCGCTTTTCATGATCGTGTGGCTGAAATCATCGATCCACGGCTTTTGACAGTAGAGGCTATTGAAGAAATCAAAAGCAACAACACTTCAACAAGGAATATCGAGTCCTCTTGCTTATCGATATTTCGAGTAGGAGTTTCATGTTCTTCAGAAATGCAAAACGAGAGAATGGATATCAAAGATGCACTTATTGAACTACAACATATTAGGAATAAAATGTAGAATGTACTGAATGCTTTCATAAACTTCCATCTTATTATAATAGGAGGAAATAAGGTTGTTCTATTCTTCTTTTCCCTTTTCTTTTTTGTGTGTGTGTAAATATTAAAGTTTAAAAAATGATCCAATTTTTGTAAGTTCTTTGTTGAAGAATGAAAAGGGGATTTATATATTCTTTGTTACTATATTCTTAACTCATTGATTTTGGCATCTGGTGGGATCACTGAACCTAACTATGCTAAGTTTATAGAGTCAATATTCATTAACCGAACCGAACCGAACCGAACCGAACCGAACCGAACCGAACCGAACCGAATTACTATAATTCGGTTCAGTTTTCGGATAATCCATATCCGTGAACACCCCTAATTTAAAGAGTATGATTTACAAAGAAGTCTCACATATTCACTCAAAATGGAGGGAAATAAACAACTGACATATGTTTTTTAAATAAGTTGGTCAAAGTCTCCTTTGTTTCTAAAACTCAGACATTATCTTTTTCTTCCCATTGCAATAAGTGGAGGATCATTTTCTTCTTTGAAACTCAATGGGAAACAGAAATATGATCATAAGTCTATTCATTAAGCCACATCTTTTGACGGTAAAGGATAATGAAGGAAACAAAAACAACTACATTTCGACAAGGAATATCGAGTCATGTTGCTTAACGATATTTCTAGTAGGAGTTTCATGTTCTTATGAAATGAAAAACGAGAGGATGGATATCAAAGATGCACTTAGTGAACTACAACATATTAGGAATAAAATGTAAGAGTATCATTTACTCTGAGAAGAGAAGAGAAAAAATTGTTAAGTCTGTTTATTGTTAAGAATGGACAAAGTCTTTGCATATGCACTAAGTTGACTGAGTCTTTTAAACACTTATTTTTTATACAAGTCTCTGCCATATTAGTCAGTGTCTTTGTGGAAGAATAATTATTAGAAAGATAAGTGTTTTATTTTCTTTCCTTTTTTGTCTCTGTCGGTTTCATGTCCTATTCCTGACATGAAACAATTTGAGAATGTATTTTAACAGCGGTTAAATTAGATGATTGTCATGACTTTTTCTCGTTTCCATCCCCAAAAAAGATCGATTCGGATTCGGATTCGGATTCCTCCAAAGCTCACTGATCCTGACCCTGTTCCTAACTATGCTAAGTTTATAGAGTCATTCAAACGTTTAAGCGTCTTTCTATGGAGCTTATTCATATAGCTTCCATGATCCGTGATCGTATCAAATCGTATTTCCAGAAGATTGAACACTAAGAGCAGTGCTATATAGTTTCATAACAAACGAACATAACACGCTTTTAATGACTATAAATGGCCTCCTGTATATAATACAGCTGGTGGCAGATCGATTCATATGCTGCGTTTGATATATCTATGAATCAAGGGAATATAGTTAATAAAGCGCTGCCCTATTAAAGTGGAAAATAAAGCCTGTTACTTTTCGTTCGGTGTATTATATAGACTTTGAAAGTGCCCTGAGGCCTTTAGATAAATTTGAATTGAATAGTAAGGGCCTTGATAAACTCAGATACAGATACGAGGTCCTTTCCAACCTTTTATAACGAAATATCCGAAATCCTTTGGTAAGGCCTTTCGCAATACAAGGTTTGAGGCATGCATCATTCATGGGAGCCTGAATGAAGCTGGAGAGGCCTTTGTTGGCCTATATATCCTGCATCTAAATAAATAAATAAAACCACACATTTTTATGGAGCTCGAAGCCTAGGCTTCATGCGCGCTTTAAGGGTACATCCTTATTGTTACATTTTCAACAAACACTAATCATGTAACTAACTCGTTCATATCTGTCGATCTTCAATGATATGAGCGATGTAAATATGAGGTTAATCGCTGCCTACATGGACACGGTGTGCGTAGCTGATATGCATGGGTCCCACCGATGGATTTTCTTCCGAAAATTTAATAGGTGAAGGAAAATATGGATCTGTCTACCGCGGAGTCCTCAAACCAAGTGAGAAAGTAGTTGCTGTCAAAGTGCTTAAACTTCAACTGAAAGGAGCCTACAAGAGTTTCTTGGCAGAATGTGAAGCATTAAGAAACATTCGCCACATAAACCTTTGCCAAGATCATTACTTCTTGTTCTAGCATAGACTTCAAAGGCAATGATTTCAAGGCTTTGATTTTAGAATATTTCCCTAATGGAAGTTTAGAAGAATGGTTGCATCAAAATCCATCTATCCATGGTGATGAGAAGAAGTTAGGCTTGTTAGAAAGGCTAAACATTGCAATAGACATCGCAACGGCATTGGATTATCTTCACAATCATTCTGGAAATTCAATCGTTCACTGTGACATTAATCCAAGCAATGTTCTCTGAGGTGATGATTTACGTGGCCTGGTGAGTGATTTTGGGCTTGCAAAATTTCTTCCAACAACTAATGATATAGAAAGCACCTCAATCGGAATTAGAGGAACAATCGGCTATGTTGCTCCAGGTACCTCTCTAACAAAATGTCTTTTGAAATAAATGTTTACACAAATTCTAACATCTTTAAATTACATCATTTATAACTGCTTATCTGTCCATAACATTTTTTTTCCGTACAGAATATGGCATGGGAGGCAATGTTTCAATAAAAGGGGACATATATAGCTTTGGAATTCTTTTATTGGAGATGTTCACAGGGAAAAGACCTACAGACACCATGTTCACAGAAGATTTTACTCTCCATAACTATGTTAAGATCGCTCTTGACTATCGTGTGGCTGAAATCATCGATCCACGGCTTTTGATCGTAGAGGATAATGAAGAAAACATAAGCAACAACACTTCAACGAGGAATATCGAGTCATGTTGCTTATCGATATTTCGTGTAGGAGTTTCATGTTCTTCAGAAATGCAAAACGAGCGGATGGATATCAATGATGCGCTTATTGAACTACAACATGTTAGAAATAGAATGTAGGAGTATAATTTACTCTGAAAGAGAAGAGAAGAAATTGTTATGTCTGTTTATTGTTAAGAACAGACAAAGTCTTGTTGCAAATGCACTAAGTTGTCTGAGTCTTTTAAACACTTATATATTTTCTATACAACAAGTTGTTCTCAGAGAAGATTCAAAGTTCAAAGTCTCTGCCATATTCTGTGATTGGAAGATTTGATGAGCTAAAGTTTCCCCAACCGATGTTAATAATTAACCTGAAAAAAAAAATGTAACTAATCGATTAATAATTTTATCGTCACATTAATACAGCATTAGTTTTGGCAATGGTACTAATTAACTTCAGAGCTCTCGGTTCAGAAACACTCGGTTTCTTGATTTTGCCTCTTCAGAACTTCCATGTTCTGAAACAAATTTAATTAGAGAGCTCCAAAGCAATGATATCCAGTTGTTCCTGATACAGATCGAGTTATAAACAACGTATATACCATATCGATGCACCAATATATTACAGAAATCCAATGTTTTTTTTTTCTTTTTCCTATTGCTATAAGAGGGATCTTTAGAAGCTGATTACCTCACCCTAATTTCAGAAGCCTTTCATCTTCTTCTTTTTATATCTTTTATTGCAAACTCAATGGCTAACAGAAATATGTTCATCACTCTGTTAAGCTCTTATACTGTCTTTTTTTCATCTTCTTCTTTTTATATCTTTTATTGCAAACTCAATGGCTAACAGAAATATGTTCATCACTCTGTTAAGCTCTTATACTGTCTTTTTTTTCTTTTCTTTGCCAGTACAGACAAATTAGACAGGCCTTCAAGCTTTATTAGGATCAAGCGCTTACCGTTGTACTAAAACCAATTGGTGTTAGTAAAGGCGCAACTATATTTCCTTATATCATTTTAACACGCCCCTCAGTGTGGCGCCTATAATAAGCTCGCCAACATGGCACACAAAGGCATATATAAAGGCGCACAAGGCCAACGAGGCGCCAACACTTGCACAATATAATTGGGGAAACAATGTTGGTTGCAAGGATTGATCCCATGACCTCCCGCTTTGATACCATATTAGGATCAAGCCACTACATTGTCATCTTAAAACCAATTGGTGTTAGTAAAGGCGCAACTATATTTCCTTATATCATTTTAACAAGCTTTGCTAGATTTCAAGAATCGTATACAAAACGAACCTTCTCGATTTCTGGATTCTTGGAACGATTCTGTTAATTTCTGCAATTGGAAAGGAATAACATGTGGGAAAAGACACGAACGAGTGATTGTACTCAACGTTTCATCACATGATTTGGTTGGCACTCTTTCTCCCTCTATTGGAAACCTTACGTTTCTTGAAAATATCCAACTCAATGAAAATTCCTTTTATGGCATGATTCCACCAGAAATCGGAAGATTGTTTCGCCTACGGATTCTTGCTTTTGCCAACAACTCATTCGAAGCACAATTTCCTACTAACATTACATTATGTAAAAATATTCAACTGGTCAATTTAAATGGAAACAAATTTAGTGGAAAAATCTCGATCAATCGATCGAGTGCATTATCCAAATTGCTGGTACGTACTTGAATTAGACCAAAACAATTTCACTGGATATATCCCACGATCTCTAGGTAAGCTCTTATACTGTCCTTTTTTTTCTTTGCCAGTACAGACAAATTAGACAGGCCTTCAAGCTTTGCTAGATTTCAAGAATCATATACAAAACGACCCTTCTCGATTTTTGGATTTTGGAACGATTCTGTTCATTTCTGCAATTGGAAAGGAATAACATGTGGGAAAAGACACGAACGAGTGATTGTACTCAACGTTTCATCACACGATTTGGTTGGCACTCTTTCTCCCTCTATTGGATGTTAACCAGGTCAAGCTGGATCAGAAGCAGAGTCTTGCATCTCCACCTGAGGAAGATGAAGCGGTCGGCAAAGCTTATGAAAAAGGAAATGAAATAGGAAATAGCAACTAAAATGAAGTAAGATTTACAGATTATATTTTATGTGTTTTATATTTATCATTTTATGTTAATTGGGGTATGATTGTCATTACCACAATTAGGTCACATTTAGGGTTTTTCTACATTGGTAGTTCCCTATTGAAGGTTGTAAGATTTTCGGTCAATGATCATCGATAACAGTTTATTGTGCTTCTCTACTGTGTTCCTCAATTTTTCATGGTATCAGAGACTTAAACTCTTAAGCCGATCACATTGTTTCTCCACCTTCATTGCACTATCATGGTAAAAGAATCAGGATTAACTATACAGCAATTCCACCAATGCTCGAGTTTGATCTCAGTCAAACTGAACTTTACGAATTTCCTACTATGGAGATCACAGGTGATTCCATTGATCAAGAGCCTTGGTGTTTATCACCATGTCTCATCTAGTGAACAACCTGCACAGAAGACTAAAAACGAGGCTGGAGAGGAGATTGACAATCCAGAATATCCTACCTGGTTGATCAATGATGGCCTCCTGACTTCATGGCTTCTTGGCACTATGAAGGAGGAAGTTATCAGCATGATACACGAAGAAGAATTCTCTGCACATCAACTCTGGCAGAATCTCGAACAACAACTCCTTCCCCACACTGTAGAAAAGGAGGGCAACCTAAAGAACATGCTGATGGGGATCAAAAAGGGTACAAAAACAGTGGATGAGTACCTAAGAGAATTCAAGTCAATCTGTGACAATCTAGCAGCCATTAAGAAACCAGTGGCAGACATGGACAAGGTTTTCCAATTTGCTCATGGCTTAGGGAGTGAATACACCAATTTCCGTACAGCCATGTTAACAAAACCTTCATACCCTACCTTTACACAGTTTTTCATGGCTCTCCAAGGGCATGAACAGACTCTGCAAACCCAGAAACTTCAAGAAAAGGCAGTTACTGATCAATTGCAGGCCTTCTTCACACAATGAGGCCGTGGCAGAGGTAGAAGAGGGGGAGGTAGAAACTAGTACAACTCCAGGGGCAGAGGATTTGCCCCTGCTGGCCGATCTGGAAACTCAGAAGGCAACCAAAGGAGATCTGATTTTGATGAACAGAATAGAAGGAGCACATCAGACAACAGACATAATCAATCATCAGTTCCACCAGCTGTATGTCAGATTTGTGGAAAATCCAATCATGCAGCTATTGACTGTTGGCATAGATTTGACTATGCTTATCAGTCAGAGGAAACACAAAAGGCTTTTCTTTGCACTCACAACAAATCAGATCGATCGACACGAGTTTTTTGCGAGATTAATCGTGCCACTTCACACATGACAAATTCAGAAGGTAATTTAATCTCTGCTAATAAATATACTGGTTATGATAAGGTTTTTGTGGGTGATGTCACAGGACTTGAGATCTCACACTGTGGCAATGCAAAAGTTGGTAACTTATATTTAAATGATGTCCTTGTTGTGCCTGATTTAACTAAGAATCTCCTGTCTGTTGGCAAATACACTGCTGATAATCAGTGCACTTTTGTATTTAACAAGTCTGGTTTTGTTGTAAGGACCAAAACTAGAAGGTCATAGCTCAGGGACGTAAAAGAGGCCACTTATATGCTCTGGATCAAGGAGTTCAGGAAGCCCTAGCAGCTGTCAGGTCAGGGAAGGCTACATCTACTGTATGGCATCAAAGGTTGGGACATCCACTTCAGAACTTGTTGATCAAGCTAAAGCAGTCAGGGAAGATAGATCTTAGTTCATGGAAGAATAAAGAAAGACTATGTACTAGCTGTCGGTTAGGAAAAAGCTGTAAACAGCCTTTTAATAAAAGTACTTTTGTTTCCAAATTCCCTTTGGAAAAAATTCATTGTGATTTATGGGGACCTGCCCCTATTTATCTAATCAAAACTATAAATACTGTGTAGTGTTTATTGATGATTTTTCGAGATTCTCCTGGCTATATCCCTTAAGAAAGAATCAGAGTTCTTTGATGTGTTTGTCAGGTTTCAGAAACTGGTTGAAAATCAGCTGGATCAGAAAATTAAGATTTTCCAGTGTGATGGGGGTGGAGAATTCAGTTCCACTCCTTTCCTGGATCACCTAAAGGACTGTGGCATAGAATTGAACATATCTTGTCCTTACACACCAGAACAGAATGGTGTGGCTGAAAGAAAGCACATGCATATTGTTGAGACTGGTTTAACACTAATGTTTGATGCAGCCACACCTTTGAGTCTGTGGGTTGAAGCTTTCAGCACTGCACTCTATCTCATTAACAGGCTACCTTCTTCTGTCTTAAAGTTTGAAACTCCTTATTACAAACTGTATAAAAGGCATCCTGACTATAGTGGCTTAAGGGTGTTTGGATGTCAATGTTTTCCTTCCTTGAGGAACCAGATACACTCTAAGTTTGAGAAGAAAAGCTACCCATGTGTTTTCCTAGGCTACAGTCCAGTACATAAGGGATATAGATGCCTGGAACCCATTTCCAAGCGGGTGTATATTTCAGACATGTTGTTTTTATGAACAAGTCTTCCCTTTCAAGGGAACTACTCCTGTGGATACTGAGTCTATTTTTGAAATGTTTGCCTACCCTGATTCAGATGAAAGGGATATACAACACTCTGATCAGAATATTACTCACTCGGATATTTATCTGAAACTTCTCCTGTTCAGATTGATCTGAGGAACCAACAATTGATGATCAGACACAGGAGCAGCTATATGAGGACCCTGGTGATCAACATCAAGGTGAAGACCATTTGGATCAACATCAGGTTAATGAAGAACCAGAAATTGAACACCCTGATGATGATCCTGTTGACCAAGATAATCTACCACCTCAAAGGCCTGTCAGAAATAGAAGGCCACCTGCATATCTCCAAGACTATGCAATCCTGGCCACACATACAGCTTCAGAACCAAAGCACTGGAAGGAAGCTCTGGAAGACCCTAACTGGAAACAAGCTATGATGGAAGAAATGTAGGCCTTATATCAGAATGACACATGGGATTTGGTGCCTAAACCTTCTAATGGCAACATTATTGGTTCTAAATGGGTCTTCAAGGTTAAGACTACAGAACATGGAGAGATTGAAAGATATAAGGCACGTTTGGTGGCTCAGGGTTACTCACAACTCCCAGGTATTGATTTTGGAGAAACCTACAGCCCAGTTATTAAGCCCACTACCATTAGGCTTGATATAGCTGTAGCACTATCACAAGGGTGGTCTATGCGGCAACTTGACATCAAGAATGCCTTTCTTCATGGGGCACTTAAGGAAACTGTGTTTATGAAGCAACCCCCTGGTTTTGTGGATCAGAGGTTCCCTGATCATGTGTGCTCTCTAAAAAAATCCTTATACGGGCTCAAACAAGCCCCCCGGGCCTAGTTTGACAGATTGTCTCTCTGCTTGTGACACTTGGGGTTTGTGTGCAGCAAGGCAGATCCTTCCCTCTTTACTTTGCATCGTTCTAATATCATCCTTGTCTTACTTATTTACGTGGATGATATATTACTTACAGGAAATGATGTGCAGTCTATTCACACCTTAATTGATACATTGAGCAGGGAGTTTGCAGTCAAGGACTTGGGCACACTTCATTACTTCCTTGGAATGGAGATCAAATACACAAAGGATGGCATATTTCTCAGTTAATCTAAGTATGCCAATTATGTTCTAACTAGATCAGGGATGTTAACCAGTACACCTACATCAACTCCTCTTGCTCTCAAGATGAAAGCACTTGAAAATGACTCAGAACCAGTGGATCCCTATACATATCGAAGTCTAGTGGGTGCTCTACAGTACTTAACTTTCACTAGACCGGACATTACACATGCAGTAAATAAAGTTTGTCAACATTTCTCTCAACCTACAATGAAGGATTTCAAAGAAGTCAAACGCCTACTCGGGTATGTAAATGGGACTCCAAATTATGGGTTACATTACCTTGCTCGCTCTTCTCCTTCTTTGTATGCATTCAGTGATGCTGATTGGGCCGGATGTCCGATCACTCGAAGGAGCACTGGGGGTTTCTGTGTGTTTCACGGTTCCAACTGTATCTCGTGGTCTTCCAAGAAACAGCCCACTGTTTCCCGATCTAGTACCGAAGCCGAATACCGGTCTATGGCTGTTGCCACTGCTGAGCTCACCTGGATTACGTATCTGCTGCGGGATTTGGGGGTCCGGTTGTTCCAACCACCTCAGCTCTTATGTGACAATCTCAGTGCCGTTTACCTGACGGTGAATCCATCTCTCCACTCCCGTTCCAAGCATTTTGCTCTTGACTTCCATTTTGTTCGCGAAAAGGTTGCTGTGAAACAACTCGTCACTCGTCCTATCTCTTCCCCTTCCAATTTGGCGGATGTGTTCACTAAAGCTCTTCCCAAGGCTACGTTCCAGCTCATTCGCACCAATCTTCGTGTCTGGCCAGCCTCCCACGTCAGAGTGCGGGAGGATGTTAACCAGGTCAAGCTGGATCAGAAGCAGAGTCTTGCATCTCCACCTGAGGAAGATGAAGCGGTCGACAAAGCTTATGAAAAAGGAAATGAAAAAGGAAATAGCAAATAAAAGGAAGTAAGATTTACAGATTATATTTTATGTGTTTTATATTTATCATTTTATGTTAATTGGGGTATGATTGTCATTACCACAATTAGGTCACAATTAGGGTTTTTCTACATTGGTAGTTCCCTATTTAAGGTTGTAATATTTTCGGTCAATGATCATCGATAACAGTTTATTGTGCTTCTCTACTGTGTTCCTCAATTTTTCATTGGAAACCTTACGTTTGATGACGGTCAAATTATACCTGTAAAAGTCATCAACGTTGACCTTAAATCGAGATTAATAATATATATTTTATATTAAATCACACGTTTATATTTAATATTTAATGTTATGTGATTTATATTATGTAAATTGGTATTTACTCGTTCTTATCCGATTTACTGTGCGATTAATGTTGATTTTACAGATCATTACAAATCGAGAGGATTAATGTCACTCAATCAATTATCTCAAGATAAGGAAGGAAGAAAATCGGAGCATTAAGTGTAAGATTAATCGGATCAACATGCAAGCGTGCAATGGGGAACAAGCTAGACGAAGAAAACGTGTTAAACATGCAAACTTAGGTTCGGTCGATCGAGCCTATAGCTTGATCGACCGAGTGCGACTCTTGGTTGACCGAGCCTTAGGTTTGGGTCGGTTTCCGGCTTATATCGTGCTTATCTTCTAGAATCACCCTAAGTCGGCAAAAACCTCTATATAAGAAGCGGCTACGAAATTTGTAAAAACACACCAACAATCCCATCATCCCTTCATTATTTCTTCAATCTTATAGCTTTGATACAATGTAGAATAATTTGAGGGTTTCCAGCAATTTAAGGGCTGCAATATGTAAGCCCTTATTTTCTGTTTCTTTTATTTTCAGTAATTAATTCCCCAATTATGATTTATCGTTTGAGTTAGTTAATTCATAGCTAGATGATGTAGATCTAGGTTATGTCGTTATGGATGTGGCGAAGCCTTGTCTATGAGGATCCCATAACCTACGTCATACACTTAGTATTTATTCATGAATCTACTTGATTTAATTAATGCGTATCTATGTTAGTTTATATGAATACTGTGCGAATCACTGTTTAATCTGTTATGTATGATGAAACGCTGAGAGATATGTTCAGAGATGTAATCTGGGGACGAAATCGATTCGGGTGACCGAATAAGTTCATTCGGTCGACCGAGCCTATTCACTCGGTCGACCGAGCCTATTCACTCGGTCGACCGAGCCCCTGTCATCTGTTAATTACTCCACGTCTTTATGGTTAGGTTAACCTAGTTGAATTTATTATCTCAGTAGGTATGGCTATGGCTACGTTACTCGCTTAGTTTAATTAAAACGTGTAAAAAGGAAATACCGATATAAAACTCTTAGGTAGGCTTATGAATTGATCTTCACGGACGTTCAGCGTTATCTAGGTAGGTTTATATTTGGGAATTGCATGCACCTGATTATACGTACGTCGTAGATTAGCATGAGACTATAACTTGGTAAGTGCTAGTTGGACGAGAGCTTGAGTGATCGTTTAGGAAGTACGCCTAACCATAGGAATGTTGCCTAGACGAGGTGTACGGTCAATATCGGCATCCTTAGAGTCGTAAGCGTGTGAGTTATATGAGATGGAGGCACTAAAAGCGAAGTCACGTAACAATATCACAGTGATTTAGTGACTTACGGTGCTAAGTCAAGTTAAAGAGGATGACTCCCGTAGCCAATCTAAGATAGATACAAACGGATTGATGATTAATAAGTTCGATTTATTATATAAATTATCTAGGTCCAAACGATAAAGACTATAATTGGGGAGGTTAATTACGTTGTGTCGAGTCGTGTCTTTACCTTTCTTGTCTTATGTTGGTCGTAGACTGCCTCTATGTCCTTGACATGTTTAATTGATTGTTTGTATATAAGATGATCCACAATTGGTTCCCTGTGGGATCGACCTTGATTCACTATAGCTATACTACGATGGGCCTAGTCCTCTTGCTAGTTTTGGTTTATGGTGGTCAAGTATATTATAACCTGATTGACCCCGATCAAGTTTTTGGCGCCGTTGCCGGGGAACCAACGGTCAATTTTATATATAAATAATTTTCTTATTCATGTCAAGTTTTCTGTTTTAGAGTCCGTTTTTGAGTCCCTCTGGTTGTCTGCTCTGTCTGAAAATTCCAGATTCTATTAAAAAAAAAAAAAAAATTTATTCGGTCGACCGAGAGACCTCATTCGGTCGACCGAGAATTTATAATTTTTTTGTTTTGTTTTGTTTTGTTCTTGTTTCGCTCATTTACACGGTTTCGATTTGTGTTTTTGAGTCCGAATTTCGCGTGTCTGTTTATCCTCGTATGTTTAATCCGTAGAGGTCCGATAGCGACATGGGAAACCATGTTAAAATCGATCCACGGTCTGCATTTTGTTTTTCTTTCATTTGCGAAACCAGGAAGCAATAATCCAAGTCAATAATTTTTCAAGGGCGTGAGAAAACAACCCAAACAACATGCGGAATTACTACTCTACGATGGGAAAAGCGATGGAAGCAATACCATTAAAGCACCAAGATGGCTCCGAAAAATATTTTAAGGCTTAAATTCTTCGTGGTACAATGTTGAAGGCAAGGTACTACTTTTTTTTGCTTATGTTTTACTACTTTGGTTTTTTGAGCATAAGTTAGCCTATACATGAACCTTAGTATGAATCTTAGCCCGGAGTTGGTTTGTAAGAATAATTTTATTAGTGTCGAAGGTTTTGCCCCATATCTGTCTCATCCACAGGGTGTAAGGAAACATGTAGTCGTTGAAAGAAGCGGTGAATAAAGAGTTCCTCGTAGTTCTGTTAAAATCTCATTGTCCTATGCATGAGATTGCCTACGGCGAGGGAGCAACAAATTGTGTAGTTTAAGTATTCACAATCTAAAGAAGGCGTTGAGTTTTGAGAGAACACCATCTTACGCTTTCGTTGAGTTTTATGGTGATGGCTTCTCGGTGAACCCACCTTAAAAGTAGAAACGAGATTACGCTTTGGGTGACAATTTAGAAATCGGAGACTCGTAGTACATGGGTTGGAAATGGTCTAACCATGGTCGGGCGAGTTCAACCGAGCTTGGCTCAATCAACTCCCTCCACGTGTGATATGCGTTATGTGATTCGACAAGACTTAGCATAGCCGATAAGCCTTCGGGCTAAGCGGGGCTTAATCTTGACGGATTGGCCTGAACTGTCACATATGTTCCAACGAATAAGATGGCATAGGCTTGCCTACATAACCGATCTTATTCGGAGTACTTTGATTCATTGTTTCTTATTGTCAAGGCCAAAACCGTAATTTAACCGAGTTTCTTAGAATTCACTAATTCCTAAAACGAGAGCCGAGGTAAGAGCATTGGATAAATGGTATGGATAAATGTCGTTTCCTAGGTCTCATAACCAAGGGAAGGGTATTAATCCGCAAAAGCAACATGCCCACCTCTTATAGTGCGCAAAGGGTCAAAGTCCGCGATCCAAGAATGATAACTGACAAGGATAATTTTTGGAAAGTCAGTGAGGACTTTAAACTCGAACTACTTCTTTAAAACCCTTAGGATTTCTTTTTAGGATTTTAGGTTTTGTTTTCTTTGAGTCCAATAAAAGTAACGTGACATATGTTGAGGTTTTTATTTTGCCGTGTTCGATGGCCATTGGGCTAAGGATGTGCAAAACTTTTTACTCAATATAGGCCACGTGAATTAGAGTTTCTTAGGAGAGTCGAGAAATTGCTAAAGAAAAGGAAATTTAGCAATCAATCTTAAGATGGAAGCATTAAGAGAGCTTGAGAATTACTGAAAATGTAACAGAGAATGATTGGTGCGAACAAGAACAATTTTGGTCAACTTCCAAAATCTTTTAGAATGGTGATCCAAGTGAAAATTCAAAGTGATGTGCAATTCATTCTGCAATTATCCTTATCTGTCCCTTTACACTTTTTCACCTTCAAACTTTTCGATCCTCTCACCAATCTGCCCCAACAGTTCACATTTCTAAACATTCTTTCATCGCCTCTCTTTCTTTCCATCTGTTTCACTCTCCCACCCTACCCAATCCCTTAAACAATACCCACCCATAAACACAATTTCTTACCCACCCTTTATCTTTTCTTACCATCCTTATATATCTTTTTCTAAACCCATCATACTCTCAACCTCCATTTTGTTTACAAAATCCCTTTGTGTTGCGGAATTTGAAATATTGCTTAGCTTTAATGATTATCTTTTATCATTTTGATTTTCATGATCCTAGTTGGGGTAAGTGTAGCTCTGACCCTAGCTAGATTTTAAAGGTTTTTGGTTCGATCAAAGTACTACTTATCTTTTTACCGGAAGTTTTAAATTTTACACTTTTACGCCTGTTCCGGCATTTCTAGATGATGAGTTTTGTTCTACGCTTTCCCACCGATCCGACCTTGTTGATGACGGTTATGACTTTTACGTGATACATTGGGTTATTAGTCATTTCGAGGAGTAGTTCAATTTCCCTAAGTTGTTGATATCCAATGCAAGCGAGAAGTATCTGCGCTAAGTATTTGATTTCATATTTAGCCAATAGGTTGCATTCAATCTGTTATACCTTACCAAGTTTCTCTTCTCCTGGATTGAATACCTTTTCGATCGAGTAACCCTCGTGTTTTCCCACGTCGGGTAATGCTTTTTGATCTTTGTCTTCTCCACCCAGTTTTAAGAATATTTAGGCGGTGGAGGTTGTAGATGAAGACCACCATCTTTAGTAGCTTGTTTATTTTTCTTTCTATTTAGTATTTTTCTTGTCTTTGGTTGTATAAAATAAAGTGGATTAAAATGTTTTTCGGTATTCATACCTAATTACTGCCACATTATTCTATAACTTCCATAGGCATGGTGTTATTAACGGTTTCGTGGAGTTTGTCTGCTTATATAGGTTTTCACTTGCTTCTCCACAACGTGCTGACATTTGCTCCGATGTTGTTCCATTACTTGAGAGCCGTTTCCAGAGCTAAGTCTTTTTCTTAAATTCTCATTTATTTTTGTCATTGAGGACAATGCCATGTTTAAGTGGGGGGTAGGAGACTTAGCCATGTTCTGTTATGATTGAAATTTGAATGAAACGGTAAAAAAATTGAAAATTTGAATACATACCATATTATTTATCTCGTACCCTTAGAATTGTGAGTTCCTAGCTAAGAATTGATAGGAAATAAACCAAGTTTCATGAGTACGTGATCATTTTATACTTATGTTAAGTAAATTTAAGGATATTCATACCCGTTTTTGCAAGTAGTTATTTATTATTCAATTACTCAATTTGTGAATCGAGCATACCGCACAAATCATAATAACTGAAGAAATTATGTGTACATTGCATAGATGATTGGTTATGTAGACTTAGTGTCGATACTTATTAGCTGATGCATTCTTATATTCTTGCCAACAAAAGCGGAGTAATAAGCTTGAGACGTACCTGTGTTTTAGCAAAACGTTAAACACTGGGCTTGTAGTAAATTACCAAAGTAGCCTTGCGCTTGTGGTAATATTCAATGCTATATTTGATCTAAGATAGGGGGATACTCTAAAAAGTTTTCTTCCTTGAGATTGATAGTATTTGAAAAATATGAAGATATGAAAAGAATATTCAACTCTTTAAGAGGCTTTGAGTAGTACTCGGTCTCCAAGTCCAAAAACCCTATAGATACGCTCTTGCTTATTGCTCTAGTGCTCTAACCATTGCGAGGCATAAGAAGTATGAATCTTTGAGGTTGGTAGGTTAAGATTGCGGGTTAGCATAAACTCTAATCTTGCTACGAATATATAAAACTAAATGCACATGCACACATCACTTCGATTCATAGTGAGTAGTGAATAATGGATATCTTATGAGCATGACTAGTATGAGTTGACTTGAGCTTCTTGCGTAAGTATGACCTGACCATGGGAAATGTTGTCTTGGGAAATGACTTATTGATGCTTTGTTCGGGACGATCAAAGTCTAAGTGGGGGGGTAGTTGATGACGGTCAAATTATACCCGTAAAAGTCATCAACGTTGACCTTAAATCGAGATTAATAATATATATTTTATATTAAATCACACGTTTATATTTAATATTTAATGTTATGTGATTTATATTATGTAAATTGGTATTTACTCGTTCTTATCCGATTTACTGTGCGATTAATGTTGATTTTACAGATCATTACAAATCGAGAGGATTAATGTCATTCAATCAATTATCTCAAGATAAGGAAGGAAGAAAATCGGAGCATTAAGTGGAAGATTAATCGGATCAACATGCAAGCGTGCAGTGGGGAACAAGCTAGACGAAGAAAACGTGTTAAACATGCAAACTTAGGTTCGGTCGACCGAGCCTATGGCTTCGGTCGACCGAGTGCAGCTCTTCGGTTGACCGAGCCTTAGGTTTGGGTCGGTTTCCGGCTTATATCGTGCTTATCTTCTAGAACCACCCTAAGTCGGCAAAAACCTCTATATAAGCAGCGGCTACGAAATTTGTAAAAACACACCAACAATCCCATCATCCCTTCATTCTTTCTTCAATCTTATAGCTTTGATACAATGTAGAATAATTTGAGGGTTTCCAGCAATTTAAGGGCTGCAATATGTAAGCCCTTATTTTCTGTTTCTTTTATTTTCAGTAATTAATTCCCCAATTATGATTTATCGTTTGAGTTAGTTAATTCATATTTAGATGATGTAGATCTAGGTTATGTCGTTATGGATGTGGCGAAGCCTTGTCTATGAGGATCCCATAACCTACGTCATACACTTAGTATTTATTCATGAATCTACTTGATTTAATTAATGCGTATCTATGTTAGTTTATATGAATACTGTGCGAATCACTGTTTAATCTGTTATGTATGATGAAACGCTGAGAGATATGTTCAGAGATGTAATCTGGGGATGAAATCGATTCGGGTGACCGAATAAGTTCATTCGGTCGACCGAGCCTATTCACTCGGTCGACCGAGCCTATTCACTCGGTCGATCGAGCCTATTCACTCGGTCGACCGAGCCCCCGTCATCATTAATTACTCCACGCCTTTATGGTTAGGTTAACCTAGTTGAATTTATTATCTCGGTAGGTATGGCTATGGCTACGTTACTCGCTTAGTTTAATTAAAAGCGTGTAAAAGGAAATACCGATATAAAACTCTTAGGTAGGCTTATGAATTGATCTTCACGGACGCTCGTTATCTAGGTAGGTTTATATTTGGGAATTGCATGCACACTGATTATACGTCACGTCGTAGATTAGCATGAGACTATAACTTGGTAAGTGCTAGTTGGACGAGAGCTTGAGTGATCGTTTAGGAAATACGCCTAACCATAGGAATGTTGCCAGACGAGGTGTACGGTCAATATCGGCATCCTTAGAGTCGTAAAAGCGTGTGAGTTATATGAGATGGAGGCACTAAAAGGCGAAGTCACGTAACAATATCACGTTGATTTAGTGACTTACGGTGCTAAGTCAAGTTAAAGAGGATGACTCCCGTAGCCAATCTAAGATAGATACAAACGGATTGACATTAATAAGTTCGGGTTTATTATATAAATTATCTAGGTCCAAACGATAAAGACTATAATTGGGGAGGTTAATTACGTTGTGTCGAGTCGTGTCTTTACCTTTCTTGTCTTATGTTGGTCGTAGATTGCCTCTATGTCCTTGACATGTTTAATTGATTGTTTGTATATAAGATGATCCACAATTGGTTCCCTGTGGGATCGACCTTGATTCACTATAGCTATACTACGATGGGCCTAGTCCTCTTGCTAGTTTTGGTTTATGGTGGTCAAGTATATTATAACCTGATTGACCCCGATCAACGTTTCTTGAAAATATCCAACTCAATGAAAATTCCTTTTATGGCATCATTCCACCAGAAATCGGAAGATTGTTTCGCCTACGGATTCTTGCTTTTGCCAACAACTCATTCGAAGCACAATTTCCTAATAACATTACATTATGTAAAAATATTCAACTCATCAATTTAAAAATATTCAACTCATCAATTTCCTACTAACATTACAAATAACATTTTATTTGTACAGAATATGGCATAGGTGGTGATGTATCAACAAAAGGGGACATATATAGCTTTGGAATTCTTTTATTGGAGACGTTCACAGGGAAAAGACCTACAGACACCATGTTTACAGAAGATTTTACTCTCCATAACTACGTTAAGGCCGCTCTTCACGATAGTGTGACTGAAATCATTGATCCACAACTTTTGACAGTAGATGATAATGAAGAAAACAAAAGCAACAACACTTCCACAAGGAATATCGAGTCATGTTGCTTATCGATATTTCGAGTAGGAGTTTCATGTTCTTATGAAATGCAAAACGAGAGGATAGATATGAATGATGCACTTATTGAACTACAACATGTTAGGAATAAAATGTAGAATCAACTGAATGCAGAATTTCTTAGTTACATAAACTTCCATCTTATTATAATAGGAGAATATAAGGTTATTCTAATCTTCTTTTCCCATTTTTGTTTGTGTGAAAATTAGAGGTTAACAGTTGCAGTTTAAATAATGATCCTGTTTTTGTAAGCTCGTATGGGGTCCGGTTGTTGTGTTTGATGTATCCAGGAATCAAGGAAATAGTTAATAAAGCGTTGCCCTGTTAAAGTGGAAAATAAAGCCTGATACCTTTCGTTCCGTGTAATACAGAATTTGAAAGTGCCCTGAGACCTTTAGATAAATTTGAATTGAATAGTAAGGGCCTTGATAAACTCAGATACATACGAGGTCCTTTCCGGCCTTTTATAACAAAGGCATGCATCATGGGAGACTGAATGAAGCCGGAGAGGCCTTTGTTGGCCTATCCTGCAGTTAAAAAAAGAAAAAAGAAAAACCACACATTTTTACGGAGCTCAAGGCCTAGGCTTCGTCTGCCTTTAAAGGTTAAATCCTTATTGTTACACTTTCAACAACACTAATCATGTAACTCGTTCATATCTGTCGATCTTCAATGTAGAAAGCGTATAGTCATCGTGGAATTTCTGTATTAAAATGAATTAATGACACATCAACTCATCATGAATAAGCTCTAGATGTGTGGCCTAGGATTCTCAAATTTGAACCACAGAAAATAATCAAGAAATTCAATTAAATGCACACTTATCATCAGAGAAAATTCAGTGTCTCGAGTCTTTGTGGAAAATTGATTAAACAGAAAGCTCTCTGATTTTTATTTTTTATTTTTATTTTTTCCACCTCTATAAGTGGCGGATCATTAGAAGCTCAGTTCTTCACCTCAATTTCAGTTTCTTTCACCTTCTTCTTCTTTTTTTTATACAGTTTTATTATTCTATTTTTACCAATTCAATGGCAAACAGAAATAATATGATCAACACTCTATTATGCTCTTTTACTGTCTTTTTTTTCATTGTTGCCAGTACAGAAATTCCTACTCTTTCTGATGCTTCTACAACAAATGAGACTGACTTTCAATCCTTGTTAGATTTCAAGAATCGTATACAAAGCGACCCTTTTCATGTTTTGGATTCTTGGAACGATTCTCTTCATTTCTGCGATTGGCAAGGAATTACTTGCGGGAAAAGACACAAACGAGCGACGGTACTCGACGTTTCATCACTCGATTTGGTCGGCACTCTTTCTCCCTCAATCGGAAACCTTACTTTCCTTAGAAAGATTTACCTCTATGAAAATTCCTTCTATGGTATAATTCCACCAGAAATCGGCAGTTTGTTTCGCCTACAGTCTCTTGTTTTGGCCAATAACTCATTTGAAGGACAAATTCCTACTAACATTACATTGTACAAAAACCTTCGATACTTCTTTTTAGGAGGAAACCAACTTAGTGGAAGAATCCCTGATCAGCTGAGTGCTTTGTCCAACCTGCTTGGACTTGGATTGGGCAAAAACAATTTCATTGGAAGCATCCCACATTCCTTAGGTAATTTCTCTACTCTTCAAACACTAGATTTATCATATAACAATCTAACCGGGAACATCCCACATGAGCTTGGCAAGCTCGTTAATCTTCAGCTCCTGACATTGGATGAAAACAACTTATCGGGCTCTATTCCTCTTCCAATCTACAATATATCATCAATTCGATTTTTTGGGATCTCATTCAATTATCTAACAGGTCAGTTTCCGGATTCTTTGGGGTTGACACTCCCAAAGCTGACATTATTCGTAGCTTATTCAAACAATCTCTCGGGGTCGATTCCATCTACACTATCCAATGCTTCAGATCTTGAAATAATAGGGATTGGAGATAATATGCTTACCGGGCCAATCCCACGAAATCTAGGAAGGTTACAACATCTCCGAGTGTTGCAATTTGAGAATAACCCTCTACTAGGTATTGATAGAGATAATGACATTAGCTTCATTACCACATTGACTAATTGCACCGACCTAGTACGATTGGACTTGTCAGGAATTGAAATCGGAGGCATACTACCTGTGGAAATTTCTAATCTATCTAGAAAGCTTACAATTTTTAGTCTAAATGATAATCACTTGTCAGGTAGCCTTCCTGAAGGAATTGGAGAGCTTGTTGGTTTAAATGTGTTCGCTGTTAACAGTAATAATCTTTCAGGCAGCATTCCTCTCTCTATAGGCAAGCTTATAAACATGAAGCAACTTTATCTTTATGACAATAAATTTATAGGGGAAATTCCTCCATCCATTGGTGACATGTCAGGGTTGCTGATTCTAGGTCTCCAACAAAACATGCTCACTGGTAGCATACCGCTTTCCTTGACCAATCTCACTAAACTGCAAGAATTAGATCTTTCTCAAAATCATCTAAATGGATCACTTCCTAAAGAAGTTTTTAGTTTGACCTCTCTATCACTTGGGCTAGTTTTACACCAAAACAACTTTAGTGGATCACTACCCTCAGAAGTGGGCAATCTGAAAAATCTGATTTCGCTAAGTGTTTTTGAAAATGAAATATCTGGCGAAATTCCAAAATCAATTGGTGGTTGTGAGATGCTGGTACAGCTTGGAATGTTTGGTAACTTCCTAGAGAGGGTGCGATCCCTTCATCATTAGGACAATTGAAAAACATTGACATCATAGATTTGTCGCGAAATAAATTGTCAGGGGAAATTCCAGTTTCTTTAGAATCGTTGAGATTCATTAGTATTCTCAATCTTTCCTTCAATATGTTAGAAGGTGAAGTTCCAAAAAATGGAGTATTTGCAAATGCAAGTGCCTTGTCAATAGTGGGAAACGAAAGGCTTTGCGGAGGAATAAAATCATTGAACTTACCTGAGTGTCCCCCAAAAGATTCAAAAAAACATGGAAAGCTATCAACTGATATAATCATAATCCTAGTGATCTGTATCCTCATAGCTTTGGTTTCATCATTCGGATGCACATATGCAATTTATCAAACAAGAAAATCTAAAAGAGTGCCATCTTCAACCTCTGCGTACGATAAACAACTCCTTCAGATTTCATATGCTGAAATATTGACTTCCACCAATGGCTTTTCTTCCGAAAACTTATTAGGTGAAGGAAAATACGGATTTGTCTACCGCGGAGTCCTCAAACCAAGTGAGAAAGTAGTTGCTGTCAAAGTGCTTAAGCTTCATCTAAAAGGAGCCCACAAGAGCTTCTTGGCAGAATGTGAAGTATTAAGAAACATTCGCCATATAAACCTTGCCAAGATCATTACTTCATGTTCTAGCATAGACTTCAAAGGCAATGATTTCAAGGCTTTGATTTTGGAATATGTCCCGAATGGAAGTTTAGAAGAATGGTTGCATCAAAGTCCATCTATCCATGTTGATGAGAAGAAGTTAGACTTGTTAGAAAGGTTAAACATTGCAATAGACATTGCAACGGCATTGGATTATCTTCACAATCATTCAGGAAATCCAATCGTTCATTGTGATATTAAGCCAAGCAACGTTCTCTTAGGCGATGATTTACGTGGCTTGGTGAGTGATTTTGGGCTTGCAAAATTTCTTCCAACAACTAATGATATAGAAAGCACCTCAATCGGAATCAGAGGAACAATTGGCTATGTTGCTCCAGGTACCTCTCTAACAAAATGTCTTTTGAAATAGATGTTTACATAAATTCTAACATCTTTATATTACATTATTTTATAACTGCCTCTTTGTCATTAACCTTTCAATTGTATAGAATATGGCATGGGAGGAGACGTATCAGCAAAAGGGGATGTATATAGCTATGGAATACTATTATTGGAGATGTTCACAGGAAAAAGACCTACAGACAACATGTTCACAGAAGATTTTAATCTCCATAACTATGTTAAGACCGCTCTTGACCATCGTGTGTCAGAAATCATCGATCCACAGCTTCTGACGGTAGAGGATAATGAAGAAAACACAAGAAACAACACTTCAACAAGGAATATCGAGTCTTATTGCTTATCGATATTTAGAGTAGGAGTTTCATGTTCTTCAGAAATGCAAAACGAGAGGATGGATATCAATGATGCGCTTATTGAACTACAACATGTTAGGAATAAAATGTAGGAGTATAATTTACTTTGAAAGAGAAGAGAAGAAATTGTTACATCTGTTTATTGTTAAGAACAGACAAAGTCTTGTTGCAAATGCACTAAGTTGTCTGAGTCTTTTAAACACTTATATATTTTCAATACAACAAGTTGTTCTCAGAGAAGATTCAAAGTTCAAAGTCTCTGCCATATTAATTAGCCACCCGGATTTGTGGTTTCAGCATCCAATCTAAGCTAGCATCATATTCTTTGATTGGAAGATTTGACGAGCTAAAGTTTCCCCAACCAATGTTAATAATTAACCTGAAGAAAAAAAAAATGTAACTAATCAATTAATAATTTTATCGTCACATTAATACAGCATTAGTTTTGGCAATGGTACTAATTAACTAACCAGTTCTTCAGATTTGGGTGATTCACTATGTGATTTTTGAACTTCAAGTGTTGATTCTGTATAGGCAGCATTTGTGGTCATGCCAAGAGTATCTGCAGCTATGCATTCTCTACTCTGATAAATCACTAATACATGATAGACATTTATTCGGGAAATTGGGGAAATTTTATTCATTGCCTCAGAAATTCCTACCCTTTCTCTTGCTACTACAAACGAGACAGACCTTCAAGCTTTGCTAGATTTCAAGAATCGTATACAAAACGACCCTTCTCGATTTCTGGATTCTTGGAACGATTCTGTTCATTTCAGCAATTGGAAAGGACACGATTTGGTTGGCACTCTTTCTCCCTCTATTGGAAACCTTACGCTTCTTGAAAATATCCAACTCAATGAAAATTCCTTTTATGGCATGATTCCACCAGAAATCGGAAGATTGTTTCGCCTACGGATTCTTGCTTTTGCCAACAACTCATTCGTAGCACAATTTCCTACTAACATTACATTATGTAAAAATATTCAACTGGTCAATTTAAATGGAAACAAATTTAGTGGAAAAATCCCCGATCAACTGATCGAGTGCATTATCCAAATTGCTGGTACGTACTTGAATTAGACCAAAACAATTTCACTGGATATATCCCACGATCTCTAGGTAATATTTCTAATCTTCGATATCTAGAGTTATCATATAACAGTCTAAGTGGTAACATCCCGCATGAACTTGGTAAGCTCTCCAATCTTCAGGGCCTGGGATTGGCCGTAAACAACTTATATGGTTCTTTTACTTTTGAAATCTATAATATCTCATCAATCCAAACTCTTTCGATCGCAAACAATTTCCTAACCGGTCGATTTCTAGATACTTTGGGGTTGACACTCCAAAAGATGACGAAATTCATAATTGAGTCAAATAACTTCTCGGGATCAATTCCATCTACATAAGCCAATGCTTTAGATCTTGTAATTATAGATATTTTGACTTGGAGGGTCCATATTTAATCAAACTGGTTTTTTTTTTCCAGTGATGCACATTATTTTTTTGCCAGTTGTTGATGATTATTCAATGGGAGAATGGGTTTATTTATTGAACTCAAAGATCGTTTGAATGGGCTAGCAATGATATCAGTCGAGAAGAATATGGTTGATGAAGTTGATTATTCTATATTGATAAATGATTTTGTTTCTAAATATGCTAGAAGAACGGTTTTGAAGTAGCATTTTGCATTTAGACCGTGTCGACATACCTATGAATTTGAAATAAAATGTTTTTATTTACAATTTTTATTTATGTTTCTCTACAAAAAAAATTGTTCTTCAGATCTAAAGGGCCTTGTCCAGCAAAATGTTGGATCCCGAATTTCGAAGGGCCGGCACTGCACAAGATTCAGAAACACAACACAACTGAGGAAATAAGGCTTAAATCTCATCATATATATTTACTTCAAATCTTCATCTAAATCATCTTTTATCATTGAAACAAATATATAGTTGAATTCCATAATCTGCAGCTGCCTTGTTTCCATAACTTCGCCACCATCTTCTTGTATTCGTCTTGGTTCTCCCATAGCAGTGCAGCTTGTGAGTTCAAAGGTGAACTAGTATTCGGTTCTCCAAGCAAGATTTGAATAGACAGCAGTATAGTCCTTACATCATAAGCAGATGACCATTGATCATTGATAATGTCAAACCATATATAGATGAAAGCAAGGCGTCTCGAATTTAACCTTAATTGGGAGCAGTGGCGGATCCAGGAATTTATTCCAGTGGTGTCACCGGAGTCTAAAACTACATCTTTTATACCAACTAGAACCAGATCCTCATCAGAATGCTCAGCAGCCACAATTGTTGTGTCAGAATTGCTCTCCTGCTGTCTTTTCTTCTTTGGACAATTGGACTTCCAATGCCCCTGCTCTTTATAGTAATTACAGACATCTGTGGCTTTAGGACCTTTGGACTTCTTGGATTTCTTCTTCCCAGTCTACTGTCCTTATCCTTTACCACTGCTGCTGACTACTAGTCCAGCAGCCTGACTGTCTGTCCCTGCTGCCTTGTGTCTCATCTCCTTGGCATGTAAGGCTGCCCTCACATCATCTAAAGCCAATGTATCATTCCCAACTATGAAGGACTGCACAAGGTTTTCATATGAACTTGGTAATGAAACCAACAGGATTAGGGCTGCATCTTCATCTTCAATTTAACATCAATATTCCTGAGATCAAGTAATATTGTGTTCAGCTGATCCAGATGTTCCCTCAACAGACCTCCTTCATGCATCCTTAGACTAAAGCGAGTCTACGCTTCAAAGAAGCAACTTGTTGGTTAATGACTTAGTCATATACAGGCTTTCAAGCTTTGCCCACAACTTGGCAGTTGTGTCTTCCTCAGCAACTTCAGTGATAACATCATCAGATAAGCACAACATGATGGTTGAATGTGCTTTCTCTTCCAGACTGGCAGAATCTGCTGAACTGGCAACTCCTTTACCAGATAAAGGAGTTCATAACCCTTGTTGTTTCAACAAGGCCCGCATCTTGATTTGCCACAGACTAAAACTGTTTCTTCTTGTACATTTGTCGATTTTTACGTAAACTACAGACAACTTTCTTGCCAAAGATCACAACTTTTATCACAGAGTCCTAGCATCGGTGAAGGTCTTGGTGAAGATAAAGGTTGTCTGTACAGATGATTCCCAGAACCTATGCTCTGATACCAATTTGTTATAACAAGATAGGGAATCCAGATACAAGACAGATAAATTAACAGATGCATTCTAACATAAACAATCACACATAGAACGGAAACAAGAAGAACACAAGGATTTAACGTGGTTTCCGGTGTTATGCCGACTACTCCACGGACAGAAAAGATTTTATTATGCATTGAAATCCAGACGGATTACACACTTTACAATGACCAATACAGTTGGTATTTATAGGCACAGATCCCTAAACCCTAACCGCCAAGAATCTTTGTCGGATTGCCATAAATGCCCTAGATGTTGGATCACTCTGCTGATCCATCACAACCGATCATTGCTCTGCTGTAGAACTCAGTTGTATTCAACACTTCAATAGACTTCAGTAAGTCTGCTGACAAAACCAGAATGTCTCAGCAGACTTCACCCTACTGATGCACACAGACTTGAATACACTTTATCAACTGCCCATCACTCAGCTGATTTCCAGATTAGTTCCACCAGATGTAAAGTTTAAGTCACTTTGCTGACACCACAGCTTCTGACGGTAGAGGATAATGAAGAAAACAGAAGAAACAACACTTCAATAAGGATCGAGTCGTGTTGTTTATCGATTTTTCGAGTAGGAGTTTCATGTTATTTTGAAATGCAAAACGACAGGATGGGTATCAAAGATGCACTTATTGAACTACAACATATTAAGAATAAAATGTAGAATCAAGTGAATGCTTTCATAGATTCCCATCATATTATAATAGGAGAAAATAAGGTTGTTCTATCCAGTTTTTCCCCACAACCATATTTTTGTAAGCTTTGTGTTGATGAAAATGTATAATCATTGTACAACAATTTTGGAATAAATATGATTATGATGAAAATGTTTAATATATCTCCTTAATTAATATATTCCTTTCTTCAAAAAAAAAAAAAAAAAAAAAAATATATATATATATATATATATATATATATATAGAGAGAGATAAAGAGCTAAAAGTCCTCTTTTGGCACAAAATAAATAAACAGGACAATGAAATTCTAAAATGTGCAAAAAGGACAAACATTTCCCGCATGACAAAAATGCCCTTGCTTATGATAAAAACTGAAACGGAAATAGAATTGAATAGGGCACCGACCCACGTTCATTTTCATTCCTCCATGATTAAACCACTCGCATTCCACCGGAAATTTTCATTACTCCACGATTAAACCACTCGCATTCCACCGGAAATTTCATCAAAACTGAAGAATTAGGGGCGATTCAACAAGAAATCAGTAAGAGAGTCAGAGTTTAGAAGAAAAAGCGAGTAGTATCGAAGAATTTTTCGATTTTTGCAATATGTCCAAAAGAAAAAGGAAATGGAAACAAAGAAGTGGTGAAGAAGAAGAAGAAAAACGATTCACGGTAAGAACTATGAACCAATATATTCTGATTTGGATTTATATCATTTTATGTTGAGGCTTCAGATTCAAACAACATTCTCTCTGCTAATATAAAATTGATACTACTAAAATGTGAAAATGCAAGACGGTTGATCAAAAGTTACAAAATATTTTACGTATGTGCATGCCCTATATATAAAGATTGGCTTATTCTTTTGCTCGATCACGATAATGAGCATAGATCGTCAACACCGACAATTGATGTCATAATGATCTCAAAAGCTATTGAATATGTATGTTATTTAGTGTCAAACATTAATGATGCTTCTTAAATAATCGGACTTAATATGTTGCGATCATCGGGATGTGGTTATAATGATAATCGACATCACGTCTTTTGGGATGTGGTTATAATGATCACGATCATCGGGATGGGGTGATACCGATCACGATCATCGTCATCGTCATCGGCGATATGATATGATATGATATGATATGATATGATATGATACTGATATGATATGAATTTTTTAGTGTCTAAACATTAACATCTAGCTGCAAATTATTTATACATGCAGTACTCATTCTGAGTATAGATCAAACTTAAATGCTATACATGACTTCTCGAAAATCTGTGGCCGATCTTAAAAGGAACACAAAGATGCAATCAGTGAGAACCCCATTCGGACACATCTTTGAAAGCACTTTATAAATCTCAGATCATTGTAAAGAAGAGGAAGAATGAGATGATGGATGCATTCATAAACAGCTATGACAAAAAGAAGGAAACATTCAACATTGCTGGTCAATCATGCATGCCAACTAAATTAGATATCAAGCTGATCTTTGGGATAGAGGATGGGGAAAAAGAAGTTGGAAACATCAAAGCTCATGGAAGGCGGGAAACAAAGTTAGAAAAAAAATATTTTAAGACTGCAACAAGACTAAGTGCACACATGGTAAAAGTTAAAGTGATGGAGCTTGTCGAAAAACAAGACAAAGAATCTATTGATGACTCTGTCAAGCTAATGTGTCTACTACTGCTCCACACAGTCTTGATTCCAAATACAGGAGGAAATATAGCATGGGGCTTATTATACTATGTTGATGACATAGAGAGATTAACTACTTTCAACTGGTCACGATATGTGTTAGACCAACTCACTGATGGCTTAAACCAAAATTGGAATAATCCAAAACAAGTGAATGGATGCACAATCTTTGTTACACTGTAAGTTTGTTTCCTTTAAATCTTACTTATATTATGCAATAATCCTGTTAAAATTACTAACATAAACTATATTAAATGCAGTATTGGTTCTGTGAGCACTCAGAAGCAATTAGACCAAGGGATACAAATGGTGGACAAAAAGAACCAAACCAGAAAGGAAAGAAGGGACTTTCATCAAATGGAATACCAAGAATTACAAAATGGAACACAAGAGAACTTGAGAACCTGGTTGTACCAAGAAAGAAGGGAGAACAAGGAATTCTAACCAAGAAGAATAAGAAATTGGTAAGATATCATACATTGTCACTAACTCTTATACAATTTACACTAACAACCTTACACAAAATCCTTTTCATGCATTGTAGTTCAACAAAAAAGAACTGACTCCTACAATAGATGAGAAATGGCTGATCAAAGGATTGGATGATGAATTCAACACCGAAGATGAAGATGACAATGAAGAAGAACAAGAGGAAGGGGAGGAAGGAGAGGAAGAAGAAGAAGGAAATGATGAAGCACCAGAAAAACAGGGAGAGGAAGAACAGGAAGAGGAAGGAGAGGATCAAGAGCAATAAGTGGAAGGAATGGAAGAAGAGCAAGAAGAGGAGGAAGGAGAAGAAGAGCAAGAACAGAGAGAGGAAGAAAGTGTAGAGGGAATGGACAATGCATGGCTGGAAGAAAAGGAATATGGACAAGCTTCAAGGGAGGTAAAAACATTAAAACCTACATTATATGAATGATCGATGTCGATATCAGTATCACCCGATGTCGATGTCGATATCGCATTAAGAATAACAAGTATAAACTTATTTTTGCGGGACCATAAACAAGAAATATCCATGCTACAAACAATGATTGAGGGCAAAGAAGAAGATATAAAGAAGCTTCAAGAGAAAGTGCACCAAAAACAAAAAGAAATATCAGAGCTTGAAGAATGTGTTCGAAATTACAAGACCAAGGAAACATATATAATTGGGCAGAAAGAAGCACTGGATGTTGAATATGAAAACATGAAAACAAAAATGGAGGAACAAGTTGCTAAAATTGCTGAATTGACATCTGAAGTAAACAAATTGAAGGATTTATATGGAAAGGAAAGATACCAAAATGAGGTCCTTCACACAAAACTTGACAAAAAGTCAAGATACATTGAAAATCTCATGGCCGAAATGAATCCAAACAAAGATAATCAAGAAAAAGAAAGAATCAAGCAGAAGGAAGAGGAAGATAGAACAAGGATTGAGACACTTGCACGTAAAGTTCTTTGAACTTGAGAAGGAGAGCTTTGATAAAGAGAATACAATCAGCCAATTGAAAGGAAAAGTTGAGGAGAGCTTAGGAATCAGACAAGACATGAAGATGCATCTAAGTGAAATGAAGAATGCACATTCAAAAGAAAACACAGAATTCAAAAACAGGATTGCACAACTTGAAAAACAGTTGTCTGAAAAAGATGCAACCATGGATGAGTTGAAAAGAGTGGCTGAAAATAATGCATTATCGGAAGAAGCGCTTAGAAAACTTGTAGCAAAGTATGAAGGGAACGCTTAGATGCACAGGACAAGGAGATTGAAAAATTGAAAGCTGAAGCAGAAACGTTGAGGACACACAATATAGAGCTTCAAGTTCATCAAGTAACTCAACAAAGTAAGCCAACAACTGGTGAGTCATCATTGATTAGAAGGCTTCATCAAAATCCAAGAGAAAAGAAGGCAGTTCAGGATGAAGCGTTCGACTACAACACCAAGAAAGGAAAGAACAAAAAACAACAACAACAAGCAAAATACATTGCTCCAACAGACAATGAGGTGATCAATGGAAAAGTAATCATGAAAGACTCAAAAGAAGAATACAAGCTGTGGAGCACATGTTATGACAGAGGCATCTGAACGTATATGGGATCATAATCAACAGCAGGGTGGGCAAAAGTAAGTATCTTTTCATAATAAATTCATGTAATACTTGTATAAGGATTACATATTCAACAATAATGTGACTCCTATCATCATACACAGCAAAGAAGTATGGGCAAGATCAATAGGAGATTACCCATTTGTCACGATCGACTCACTAGTGGTGTAATGAATAACTTATTCATTGACGAATCGGTAAGTTCATAATATCAACTGCAATATCTACTTCCATATGCAATATAATTTAGCTAATGACAAAATAACTTCATACGCAGATTATAGATGCAATGTGCACAATCATGGGAAAGCGGGGGTAATACATGAAAATTACCGGATAATTGAGGCGACACCATTGGTATGATGAAAAATCGACTATTATACTCCTATAAATCACGATAATACAAATTATTTACTATGAACATTAACATTCTTTTTGCGTGGGGATTTCTTAAAGTTCTACAACACGGTGGGTAATCTTGACAAGGAACCCATTGAAGAAATTGTCAAACACATAAGAACATGAAAAGCAGATTGCTTATTCCATTGTGGGGCAAAGGTAAAGAAGAAGATGGGAACCATTGGGTGCTTCTCACCCACAACAACCATGAAGGTACTTGGAATATGTACCATTCATTGAAAGCAGGAAGAACAAATGACCCTTACTTGAAGGATTGTGGAAGCGTGGTAAGCAACACCGACGATCTTGTTGATACCGACATCTGCGTCATCGATACTTCCGATCATCGATCATCGACATCTGCGATACTTTATGATCATCGATACTTATCTTTGTTTATTGATACTTTGTTAGTCTAACATCTATTGTTATACATATTCATTCACACGACAATCATTTATTTGGGACACCATGTACCCGGATGAAGCAACAAAGCCGGAGAAGACTCAAAAGAAGCCTCGGAAGATAAATAAAGTTCGCGACCTACCACTACAAAAAAACAAAAGCGTAAGAAAGTATTACATACATTGTATATGATTACTAACATGACTCTTAATCAATTGAACTAAAAGCGATGCGAGAACGATTGTGTTGTTTATATGATATACTACATCAACAGAATCGTAACAAGAAATGCAATCCAAAGGGATTTGAAAGATGAAGACGTCCAACAAATGAAAGGAATGATCATAAACAGCATAACAATGAATGAAATGTTGCTGGTACCTTAGAATTCTTCTTAAAATGTAAACTAATGTTAAATTGTTACTCTTGGTTATTCTAACTACTTTTGTCAATGAATGGTCAACAATTGAAGTACTTTTGTTGTTAAGTACATATTGAATGTTACTCTGAATGATGCAGACTACTTTTGTCAATGAATGGTCTTTTATTTCTCAAATATTATATTAGACAAACTACAAATGACTATTATTATGTCAGTTTCTAATTGCAAATCTAATTATTCAAATCTTTATCAAAATAAGAAGCTCTTAATGCAGAATCATGCTCATTAAACAAGTACAAAAAATATTGAAAAATCAGTAAAGAAATGGCACAGATTACAAAACTATTACTCAAGCAAATATAATCATTATTATTCAATGCAACTGTCAAATAATGAGATCGATGATCGATGATCGATGTCGATGTCGATAATGATATGTAGAATTCATAGCAGTAAACAAAATCAGTACAAAACAAAACACCACAACCATTTTCTACAATCATCAACAGTATAAAATCAGCCCAATTGAACAGCAGAAGTACATATTTTCTTATTGTGACTAGAAGAACATAGCGACTACATTTATATGCACGCTTTGAGCGTTTTGATGACTCTCCACGTGAAAGAATGCGTTTAGTCCGAGGTCTTCGGTGCCTCACAGAGAATGGAGGCAACACAATGATGAAGTGATATTTGAGATGATAAATAAGTATCCGGAGCAGGATAAATTGCATATTGATAACAATCCACAAACGAGCTTGTCCTGTAACAAACATCGACATAATCATGCAAAAACAGTCTTGTACTCATGACAGCAGCAACTCCATGACCACATGGATAACCAAATCTTTGCCAAATAGAGCAAGAGCAGGTCCGATCCCTCAAATTCACTGAAGCACTCGGTGAAGAATGAACCTTGTAAACAAAAGCCGTCGAGCTAACAACATGCCACTGCTTACATTGATCCATGATACGCAATAGAATGGCATCAATTGTGGGACAAATAGCAGTAGACCATGATGCAGCTAAAGTTCTCTTATCTACAGTGAAACATTAAAAACTAAGAGAGCGTGAACAAACACATTAACATGAGAACAATAAAAGTAAAACTAATACAAACCTGAAAGCCGCTGCATAAGTTTAATACGGATAGCATCAACCAAATTAACAACAGGAAGATGACGCTCTTTCACAACCCACGCATTAAAGGATTCTGCCGTGCTAGATGATATGTATCCATACCGACAACCCTTGAAGTGAGCATTAGCCCAATTCTCATGCTTCAGATTTTTAAAAAATGCTTTTGCAGCATCACCACCCTCAAATAGCATTAAGTTATAATTAGAATCAAATTCAGATTTGGTAGAAGCATAGGCACACTGCTGAAGCAACTCAACCATTCGATGCCTAAAAAACTTGTTTTTTGAAAATTCAGCACACTTCTCACGTAAATTAAGCTTCAAATGATACAAACAATATGAATGGTAAGCGTCCGGAAAAACAGTACGAACACCATCAATCAAACCAGGATTCCTATCACTCATAAATGTAAGCTGCCGCATAGGATCCAAAATAGCCTTCAGATTGATGAGAAACCAGTTCCAATTTTCAATGTCCTCAGAATCAACAATAGCAAAACAAAGGGGATAGATACCTAACATAAAAGAAAATAATATGAATGTCAGAGTTTATGATATCGATAGTGTTCGCGATCATCGTCATCGATCACGGATCACGACATCACGTCTTTGTGTTACTCTCATTATTAATCAAACATATTATATAACAAGTAAAAACTCATATACCATGATTACCATCTTTCCCAGTAGCACCCAATAAATGACCCCTAAATTGACCCTTCAAATGTGCTCCATCCAGAAAAAGGAGAGGACGGCAATCATTGAAACCACGTATGCAACCCGGCAAAAGCAACAAACAATCGTTTAAAGCGACATGATCCATGATCCACTTCATAAACAACACGAGCCGGATTTGAATCCAAGAGGCAGGCAACATATGCGCAGCAATCTGTTAAAGGATTCACGCACATTTCCAAACAAAGTCGATTTGGCTTTCGACACACCAATTCTTGCTTTGAAATATGTAACCCTAAACGATAATAGGGAGAACAAATCGCGTTTAACTACACCAGGACTCAAAGTAGGTGTATCGCGCACCATAGTTTCAATAACATCTGCAACAAGCTCAGAACTCATTCGTGAACCATCAAAAGAACGACCAGCAGAACCACAAATATGAACAGTGCATGAGTCTCTAACATAAAAATAGCCATTCGTATTCAATTTTAAACCATGAACCTTCCATGCACAATTATATATTTCCTTGAAAGGACAATAAGCTGTTATCCTAATGCTGTCATTCTTTTTTAAAACATATTGAAAACCAGTGTATATGGACACCTTTTGCAAAGATAATCTGAATTCCGAGGCACCACCATAAAACACTGTCCCAGATTTAAAAGATATCTTATCCCAACCTAGCTCAAGCCTAGCCTTCTTAACTGAGGAACTAACTGACATAAAATCTTCACCACTATCAGCACAAACAACAGGCAAACAACTATTCGAGCTTGAGGAAACAACATCACCACCATCAGTTAGACAGGTACTAGAAGTTGATGAAGAAATATTGCTGTCTTGTACAACATCCACATGAAGACCATGCCCATTAAAGGAACGAGAAACAATAAACAACGAAACCAAATCTTCATCATTAGATAAAATACACTTAGAACAACCAGGTAACTTGTAGTACAACTTAACACACGATGGATTCAAAGAAGACCATTTCCTACAAATCTTATCAATAATAAACTCAAAGCAATCAGTTTCAGAAACAGGCAAGACATAAGTCTCTAATGCATAGCTGCAAAGCAAAACCACCATCCTCACACAATCTGCAAGGAAACACAAGGAAAACTTAACAACTAACACTAAAGAAATAAGTCATTAACAATGAAAATGAGATACTGATACTGTTACTGATACTGTTTTGTAACACAGTATCAGTAACATGTACAATGAACGAAAGAAATCATGCTCTTTCTCTCATAACATCACGCTTCAACAATGTAATTCGAAATGCAGTATTCACAGAGCAGTCTGTACATACATAGGTTACACAAATGAGAATCAGGATTCTAAAAGCAATAAAGAGTAAAAAAATGTGTCTCCAATGGAAATCGATCTCAAAATAAAGCGAAAACATAATCAAAATGAGGTATCAAACTAAAAATACAATGCGATTTGACTTGAATGGAAAATAAACGAAGAACAACAGATTACAAACAAACAAAACAGCTGAAACGAAAATAGTCGACTACGAAATAAAAAATCAATGAAAATTTGAGATGAAAACTTACCTTCAAGCTAAAGATCAAAACAGAAACACAATTCACGCCGTAAATTGAAAAGGAAATCTAGGAAGATGAAATTGAACAGAAAATCAATGAAGATACGCCAAAAAAAGAGTCGAAACAATGAAATTCAAGACGGAAATGAATCAGCCAAGCATTTAATGATGAAACAGAATTAACGCCGATGAAATATAAAACATAAATGAAGGGCAAATGAGTCCGTATGGAAAATTATTGTCCTTATTGCAACTAATAATTTGAACCAGGATTAAGACTTAAATAAGGGGAAAAAAAGGGACTTATACCTAATTTTTTCCATATATATATATATATATATATATATATATATATTCCTTCCCTTATTATTGGTATATGCTCTTCTTGTTATCGGCTTATTTTATGAGTTTCATCTTTTTACGGTTAGTTTAATAAGTCGTTGGGGCGGCTTCATTTTGGGTCCGGTTTTTTTGCTTGATATATCCTGAATGAAGAAAATACTTAATTAAGTGCTGCCTTGTTAAAGTGGAAAATAAAGCCTAATGTGATTTCAAAGGATGAAAAATCGACGGTACTGTTATTTGTTTTGATGTTTTGCGAGTATTGATGGTAAATACCATTAAATTTCTATTTATCTTCACAGCAGAGGATCCGGAGTCAGACAATGGGGTCTAGTTTGATTTGTATGTAAGAGTGTTTAACTTCATATCGATCAAAGGGTAATTTATGTAAACTTCTTATATTCATTGTTTGAAGAACATACAAAGTTCTTGCACTAAGCTGCAATCTCATTTTTTTTCTTTTTTAATTAAAGTTCCCGGTTTTTCCGGCGACAACTCTAGACAAATTCTACTATGAACACACTACTTGGTCAAATTTTTAGACGCTGCACCATTTTCTTTCGGAGAAACAATCAATATTCAAAGTTCAAAGTTCAAAGTTTTTGCCACATTAGTCCAAGTCTCTGACTTTTATTTTTTCCTACTCTTTCTTTTAATTTGCTGCTACTAATAATGAGAGGGACTTTCAAGCCTTGCTAGAAATCAAGAATAGTATACAAAGCGACCCCTTTTCGGGTTCTGAATTCTTGGAATGATTCTATTCATTTCTGCAATTGGCAAGGAATAACATGCCGGAAAATTAAAGACACATAAGAGGGACCGTACTCAACTGACGATACCGGGTTTCACTCCCTCCACGTGTCGTCTATCGGTTGGTCATCACAATATGAATTAGCTCCAGATACTCATGTCGATGCCCGGACTCGGGGCTACGACGATCGACCATTGAGCAGTGTGGGGCGACAAGTCCGTAAGGACAGAGTCCACGCCAGCTAGCAGTGTAGGACAACTAGTCCCAGAGTCGATTACCGCAGGTCGGAATATCGACATCGAGGACAGAGTCCGCACCAGCTATCCAAGCCCATTAACAGTGATAACTTGGGCAAGGGTTAAGGCCCATTAAAGGTTAAATGTGACAATAACACAAGCCGACTTAACCTTAGGGTTTAGGCAAGTATTGTCATTATAAATACCCCATTCCAGGAACTATATAAGGCTTGATTCCTGGAACCTAACAGGATACGTAGGCAATCTAAGATACAGTCTTAGACTCAGCCGCAAATACTAAAATCCACCACGTACCTCATACTCTTTAGGCATTAGGGTTTTGCGTGTGTTCATCACTAGATTCAATTAGGGCCCGGATTATTCAAAGTGACATAATTTGTCATCGTCATCAACGTTTCATCACTCGATTTGGTTGGCACTCTTTCTCCCTCGATTTAAGTATGTGCAATTTAGGGATTGGATGCTCACTGATCCTGACCCTGATCCTAACTATGCTAAGTTTATTGAGTCATTCAAACGTTTAAGCGTCTTCTGTACGTGCTAGTTTAGAAACAAATTACCATAACGCACTTTTAAATGACTACAAATGGTCACCTGTATTATAATACAGGTGGCCATATCACGGTACAGTCATATTAATAAGTTGTTCGAGGCGGCTTCATATGGGGTCCGGTTGTTGCGTTTGATATATCTATGAATCAAGGAATACTTAATAAGTTGTTCGAGGCGGCTTCACGATACCTTTCGTTCCGTGTATTATAGAATTTGAAAGTGCCCTGAGGCCTTTAGATAAATTAAAGTAAGGGCCTTTAAATAGTGAGTGATCTCCAACTCTTTAATGAGCCTGAATAAAATTAAAGATTTGTGAAATAAGAGATCGGTGGCCGGCCCCATAGGTATCAGGACGAAATGATCGAGAGGCCTCTGTCGGGCAGCCTTTACGATAAGAGGTCCGCGGTGCCGAGATAAACAAGATGAACAACGTTGATTCCATTGTCTATGGACCAAGTTAGTTGTACACATGATTGACTTATGTAAACAGATTATTTCCAGGAAGCTTCATATGGTTTCTGGTTGTTGTGTCACATTCAATTACAAATGTTTACAGAGAAGGGTTCAAAGTCGAGTGTATATATTATTTACAAAGAAGTCACAGATATTCACTCAAAATGGAGGGATATAAACACCTGAGATATGTTTTTAATAACTTAGTCAAAGTCTCCTTTGTTTCTAAAACTCAGATATTATTCTTTTTCCCTATTGCTATAAGTGGAGGATCGTTAGAAGCTGATCAGTGCAGCCACACCTTTCTTTCACCTCAATGGCAAGCAGAAATATGATCATCAGTCTATTAAGCTCTTATACTGTCTTTTTTTTCATTGTTTCCACAGAAATTCCAACTCTTTCTGCTTTTGCTACCACATCAAATGAGACCGACCTTCATGCCTTGCTAAGTATCAATAATCATATAAAAAGTGACCCTTCTCAATTTCTGGATTCTTGGAATGATTCTCTTCATTTCTGCGATTGGCAAGGAATCACATGCGGAAAGAGACACAAACGAGTGACCGTACTCAACGTTTCATCACTCGATTTGGTTGGCACTCTTTCTCCCTCTATTGGTAACCTTACTTTCCTCAGAGACATCCATCTCAATGAAAATTCCTTCCACGGCATCATTCCACCAGAAATTGGCAGTTTGTTTCGCCTACGGTTTCTTGTTTTGGCCAATAACTCATTTGAAGGACAAATTCCAGCTAACCTCTCATCGTGCAAAAATCTTCAATTCCTCCAATTACACAACAACAAACTTAGTGGAAGAATACCTGATCAACTGGGTGATTTATCCAAATTGCAAGTACTTGCATTAGCCAGAAATAATTTCATTGAAAGTATCCCACCGTCTTTAGGTAATATCTCTACTCTTAAAGGACTAGATTTATCTGAAAACAATCTAAGTGGGAACATCCCACATGAGCTTGGGAAGCTCGTCAATCTTCAATTCTATCATTGCTCGTAAATAAGTTATCGGGCTCTATTCCTCTTCCAATCTACAATATCTCATCAATTCGAGTTTTTGAGGTCTCACATAATTATCTAACAGGTCGGTTTCCGGATTCTTTGGGGTTGACACTCCCAAAGATGACAGTATTCATAGCTAATTCAAACAATCTCACGGAGTCGATTCCATCTACATTAGCCAATGCTTTAGATCTTACGATGATAGATATTTCAGTTAATATGCTTACCGGGCCAATCCCACGAAATCTAGGAAGGTTACAACATCTCCAGGTGTTGCAATTTGCCAATAACCCTCTAGGTATTGATAGAGATAATGACATTAGCTTCATTACCACCTTGACTAACTGCTCCGACCTAGTACTATTGGAATTGTCAGAAATTGAAATCGGAGGCGTACCTGTGGAAATTTCTAATCTATCTAGAAAGCTTACAATTTTAAATCTGCAAGTTAATCAAATATCAGGCAACCTTCCCGAGGGAATTGGAGAACTTGTTGGTTTAAATTATTTTGGTGTCAACAGTAATGATCTTTCAGGCATCATTCCTCTCTCGATTGGCAAGCTTATAAACATGAAAAAACTTTATCTTCATGGGAATAAATTTATAGGGGAGATTCCTCCATCCATAGGTGAAATTTCGGGGCTGTTGATTCTTGGTCTAAGAACAAATATGCTCACTGGTAGCATACCGCTTTCCTTGACCAATCTCACTCAACTGCAAGGATTAGATCTTTCTCAAAATCCTCTAAATGGATCACTTCCTAAAGAAGTTTGTAGTATGACCTCTCTATCACTTGGGCTAAATTTATTCCAAAATAACTTTACTGGATCACTACCCTCAGAAGTGGGCAATCTGAAAAATCTGATTTCGTTAAGTGTTTCTGAAAACAAAATATCCGGCGAAATTCCAAAATCAATTGGTGATTGTGAGATGCTGAAAGACCTTGAAATGGATGGTAACTTCCTAGAGGGTACGATCCCTTCATCGTTAGGACAATTGAAAAGCATTGAAATTATGGATATGTCGCGAAATAAATTGTCAGGGAAAATTCCAGCTTCTTTGAAAAAGCTGAAATTCATTAGCCTTCTCAATATTTCCTACAATATGTTAGAAGGTGAAGTTCCAAGAAATGGAGTCTTTGCAAATGCTAATGCATTGTCGATAGTGGGAAACGAAAGGCTCTGCGGACGAATAAAATCATTGAACTTACCTGAGTGTCCTCCAAAAGATTCAAAAAAACACGGAAAACTGTCAACTCATATAATCACAATCCTAGTGATCTGTATCCTTGTAGCCCTGGTTTCTTTATTCGGATGCACATATGCAATTTATCAAACAAGAAGATCTAAAAGAGTGCCCTCTTCAACCTGTCCCTATGATAAACAACTCCTTCAGATTTCATATGCTGAAATATTGACTTCCACCAATGGCTTTTCTTCCGAAAACTTAATAGGTGAAGGAAAATACGGATCTGTCTACCGCGGAGTCCTCAAACCAAGTGAGAAAGTAGTTGCTGTCAAAGTGCTTAAACTTCAACTGAAAGGAGCCCACAAGAGCTTCTTGGCAGAATGTGAAGCATTAAGAAACATTCGCCACATAAACCTTGCCAAGATCATTACTTCATGTTCTAGCATAGACTTCAAAGGCAATGATTTCAAGGCATTGATTTTAGAATATGTCCCTAATGGAATTTTAGAAGAATGGTTGCATCAAAATCCATCTATCCATGTTAGCGAGAAGAAGTTAAACTTGATAGATTGGCTAAACATTGCAACGGCATTGGATTATCTTCACAGTCATTCTGGAAATCCAGTCATTCACTGTGATATTAAACCAAGCAACGTTCTCTTAGGCGATGATTTACGTGGCTTGGTGAGTGATTTTGGGCTTGCAAAATTTCTTCCAACAACTAATGATATAGAAAGCACCTCAATCGGAATCAGAGGAACAATCGGCTATGTTGCTCCAGGTACCTCTCTAACAAAATGTCTTTTGAAATAAATGTTTGCAATAATTCTAACATCTTTAAATTACATCAATTATAATAGTTTATCTGTCCATAACATTTAATTCGTACAGAATATGGCATGGGAGGCAATGTATCACCAAAAGGGGACATATACAGCTTTGGAATTCTTTTATTGGAGATGTTCACGGGGAAAAGACCTACAAACACCATGTTCACGGAAGATTTTACTCTCCATAACTATGTGAAAACCGCTCTTCATGATCGTGTGGCTGAAATCATCGATCCACGGCTTTTGACAGTAGAGGATAATGAAAAAAACAGAAGCAACAACACTTCAACAAGGAATATCGAGTCATGTTGCTTATCGATATTTCGAGTAGGAGTTTCATGTTCTTCAGAAATACAAAACGAGAGAATGGATATTAAAGATGCACTTATTGAACTACAACATATTAAGAATAAAATGTAGAATGTACAGAATGCTTTCATAAACTTCCATCTTATTATAATAAGAGAAAATAAGGTACAACTGATGTTGGTCTTATTTATGGAAGTGATACTCAGAGTTTGGTCAGTGATGCTGATTATGCAGGTGATGTGGACAGTAGAAAATCTATGACTGGTTATGTTTTCACATTGGGAATTCGGTTGTCATTTGAAAGCAACTCTTGAGCAATGATGTCTTTATCAACTCATGAAGGTGAGTATATGGCTCTTCTACCAAGCGACCAATGAGGTATCTGGTTGAAGGGACGAGTAAGTGATTTGGGGCTACATCAGGATCAAGCTGAGATTTGTTGTGACAGTTTAAGTGCAATTTTTCTAGCTAAGGATCAGGTTCACCATGAGAGAACCAATCATATTGATGTGAGATATCATTGTCTAAGGAATAAGAAAAGGGTTGTAGTGAAGAAGATCAGCACCAAGGAGAATCATGCTGATATGTCTACTAAACCAGTTCAACAAAGCAAGTTTCAGTTGTGTCTGGACTATTCAAAGCTTATAATCAGTTTTCTAGAAACTCAGTTGAGGAAAGGTCAGCTGAGTGGATTCTGTGGAGAAGTCTGGTACAAGTACATCCTGGCATTGACGAATGCATCTGGTACAAGTACTTCTGAATTATGCAATCTGGTGACGAAGAATGAGAGTTCAAGTCAAGGTGGAGATTTGTCAGTTTTGTGACTGATCTCTAAAACTGCTGGAATTAATCTAAAATTCATTATTGTGAAGTGAAATTGAGTTTTGATAGAAACTGAGTTTTGGTGGAAACTGAGTTTTGGTGGAAGCTGAGTTTTGGAGGAAACTTAGAAAACTGGGTTTGCTTAATACAACTGAGTTCTACATCTGAGTTGGTTGATTACAAGGGAAAAGTGAGCTTCTGGAAAGTGAGTTTTCATCTGGTAGAGTCAGTTTGAGTTGGGATCCACATCTGGGCATTTATGACAACCCGACAGAGATCCTATAGCGGCTAGGATTTAGAGATTTGTGTCTATAAATACCATCCGTTGTAATGAATGTTGTGTGTGTTTTTTCAAGCGTGAAAAGTTTTGTAACTTTTGTGCATAATAAAACATCTCTTTTTCTGTCCGTGGATTAGTCGGTACAACACCGGATACCACGTTAGATCACTGTGTTCTCTTTGTTTCTGTGTTTTATCAATTTCCGCCTTATTTTTCTGTTACATTGCATATGTTTTATCTTTTTTCAAGTGTAAGTTTCTCATCTGTGTTTTAACAATTTTCTTCTTCTGCTCTTGTGTTGATTTGATTTGATTGGATTATTGCAATTAGTTATGATCGGATACATCCAAATACATGGAGCGGATCATACCTGTGCTGGGGATAAGAAAACAGAGAGGCTCCAATCCGGACGTCTTGTCAACCTGGAGTTCCTGATGGAGTGATGGTGTAGTAAGAAAATTCAAAGTCTATTATATATGGATTCTCAAATTTGAACCACAAAAAATAATCAAGAAATTAAATGCACACGTTTTTCCATTTTTTTTTTTTATAATGTTTTGTCGAGTATTGACGGTAGCGCATAAACCCCTAAATTTCTTATGTTATAGTCAATTTATCATCTATCTTCACATGCAAGATACTCTAGACAACAAACTCTAGATTTTTCAGGGCGTCAACCAATGCCTGATTGGCTGGGTCCTGGAGAACCGGGTCTACTTGATCTCCTTGGAGATCTGCCCTTTTCTGGGCTACCGCATCGTGAGTTTCCCCCTGGGTGGTTGAGGTTGTAATATCCCGATTTTTGAAAAAGGGCAATTCGGTCTTTTAGCAAAAATCAGAATATTATGTTATTTAATTAAAATATTTAAGAAAAAGAAAAAAAAAGGGATACACAAGGATTTTTCTTTCTAAGGAAAATAATTAGATAATTGAGATTATAAAAGGAAAAACTAATCCTAATTTTAACCTAGTTGTTTTTGACCAAAAAAAGGGAGAGAGGCGCAGGAAGAGGGGGCGCATTTTTTTGAAAAAAGAAGAAGAAGAAGCTTTCGCTTTTCGAGGCTAATCCGTTGCTCTTTTCAACAGACGTCTCAAGAGAGAAAGGATCACCGCGAGACGAGGATCGTTTCGATACCAACAATCCCTAGATCCGTTGACGTTGGAGGTTAAAGGTTTAACCTTTTTCAAAGCTTTGGTAGTTTGTATCGTTGTACCACGCAAATTAACGTAACGTGGTTTTCTTATCGTATGATTAAGGTTTCGTAAAGTGGTAGAGCAATTTGTATGGTTGTTTTTCATGGTTTTAATTTGTTTAAGTCGAGTTTGGGTTGAATTTGAGTAAAAACGCAGAGTGCGAAAAACCGCCCCTTTGGTGCAAGAAAAGCGTGTAACGGTGTGCAGAGAGAGGCTCGGTCGACCGAGCCTATCCATTCGATCGATCCGAGTGTGGGTCCATCCGTACGGATGAGTTGCTTATCCGCTCGGCTATTTCTCAGTATCGGATTGAGGGCAGAAAGGAGAGCTGTCCGTACGGACAGAAAGTTTATCCGTCCGGACAGGGACTGTTTTTCTTTGTTATGTGTTTCAAGCTCCATAATAGCGTATTTACTGCATAACCTTACGTGACAAAGCTCGAATTAGCTTTTGATGCGTTTAGTTCGGCACCACATGGAATCCCTAAAAGATGAAGTGTGGGACCGTCGAAAGCTTTGGATTTGCCTTGTGCTTCGATAAGCTAGAGTTTATCGATGTCTGTGTAATTGCAAGGCCTTGTCCGTGTCTAGTGGTCTAGGAAAGAGAGTAGGAGATGTGAGGGAGCTTACTTGAAAACACTTAGGTGGCTAGTTAAACATCTAATCAAACATATGTGTTAGATTAATAATCTTAAACATCATGTAATGCTTGGTAAGGCATAGTACAATATCGCGATGTGTTCTCTGACCAGACAAAGTAGACTGTACCCACGCCGGTCAATCGATTGGCTAGATAAAGCGTCTGGTACATTCTCGCCGGTTATCACACTATCGGGCTCGAGATATTCCCGGGGCTACTAGAGCGTGTCTCTAAGTAGTTGCACCAGATTGTCCTAGTACATCCTATTACTAGGCGTAGTGCCCTTGTTATTCATGATGTAACAAATTTGAGCTAAGCTAGATACCTTTGGAACCTCATGTTATGCTATGAACATAATATGATAGTTAGCTAGGGTTAATAACGGAAACGAGTTAATAAATGACGGCGTTGCTTTTATTTCTTTATGAGATCATGGTTATACGATCTTCTACAGCGTTACTAAGTACTTATGTACTTACCCGTTACTTTTGTTTGTCTTTCTATTTCCCCAAAGAAGATGAACATGTTGCTAACTTGATGAGTTCTTTGAGGGCGTGTGCGAGACGGAGCTCGTGAAGATTTAGTTCTTTTAGTTTTAATTCTTTCAACGATGTTGTTGATTCAAGTTCAAACATTGTTGTCTTTCTTTTGGATTAGTTCCGTTTAAGTTCTTTTGGATTTAACGTTGGATGTTTAGTATTCTTTATTGGATTTAGTTTTACAGCATTGAAAACCGTGTGTTCGATCTTTTGTCTTTTGTTTTCCCGAGTCGTTTTGTCTTCCGCGTCATTTGGTTCTGATGTATGACGTAAGGCTTACATATATTATTGAATTTATTTGATAATATATGTGCGAGCGCTTCTTTCCGGATAAGGACTCGGTGTCGGGGTTACTGATTGGTATCGAGAGAAAGGTTTTCCTTCTTTGTGTAGGACTTGATTTCTTCCTTAAGATAAGTTTTAGAGCTTTAGTAACCCCTCTCTTTTCTGGTTACAGAATGGTTCTTACTAGAGGAGGAGCTAATACGAGTAACACCGAGGCAGCTAACACCCAGACAAGTAACTCTCAGGCAGGTTTTACCACAGTCGTCATCCCGAGAAGGAGAAGAAGTGGACCCGCAACTCAAGGCCCTACAGTTTCCCAAGTTAACACCCCGTCTGTGAGCAACATCATGAGTGGGGTGAACCAAGGACCAGATATCGTCGTCAGAGGTAGAGTGGAACAAGGGGGTCCTTCACGGTTTAACACCCGCGTGCGGTTACTACTTGACTCAAGGACCACGAGTTGGACCGGGTTGGGACTTTCTCATCCACCGGCTAGTCAGCTTTTTCGATTATCCACAGTATCGCGATTCATTCGCACCGGCCGAGTTTTACACGCAAACGGCGGTTCTACCTCCACCACCGCCTAGGTCGGATTCTTTCGTAGCACCTGGCTACACCCATCCCCTATGAGAACTATCGAGATCGAGAATGCCCCGCGGTCACGGCCGAGTACAACATCATCAATTTGGGGTTATGACAGACGGTGGATTGGTATGAGAAGATGAAGAAACATAGGGTGCCGAGTTCTTTGGCAATGTCGAACCAACAAAGCAGCAGACTTATGGATTCGTGGGTTTGAGAAGGCGTGCGAGAAATATGAAAGCTCCGAATCCCGAATGGGCTCGATTAGCGATATCCTTGTTGGCGTGAAATGCGAGAGAGTTGGATGGAAGCGTATGAGCAAGTTAATCCAAGGATCATGGATTGGGCGGTGTTCAAGGATCTGCATTCTAAGGAATACTTTCCTAGGACAAAGACGGATTGCGAAAGCTAATGAGTTCCTGAGTTTGAAACAAGGGAGATATACTACAGTAACTCAGTACTCCCAGAAGTTCCATGAGTTGGGCAGATTCTACCCTGAGATCATGAAAAGTGAAGAGAAAAGGATTGATAAATTCATGGAAGGATTGTCACACGAGGTGGCGAAGGGCATGCTAGGAGATAGACCTACGAGCATGGCAAGCGTCATGGATAGAGCTTTGATTGCGGAGAGATTTGCCAGTAGACAGACGGTTGTAGTTGGAGATAAGAGGTCTTTCTCAAATTTTCAAGGAAGCAACGGAGGGGCAACGCAGCAGAATGTTAAGAGGACAGGAAATCCGGCTACGAAGAGTTCAGCAAGTGGAACGCCATCGGTTTGTGCTAAGTGTAACAAGACACACACAGGAGAGTGCATGGCAGGTAGCGTGAGTTGTTTCCATTGTGGGAAGTGGAACATTACTCGAGAGCGTGTCCTAAGAAGCTCTCTCAAGGTAATCGAGTAGGAGGACGAGGTAACCCGGCAGGTAATCGTACCACAGTATGAACCGATTCGTGTCTTCGCAGCAGATCTGAGAACCGGAAGAGTTAGATGACCTTGTGGGTGACAGTACTTTCAAAGTGTTTGTGTTTATTATAGATATTTAATATGATATAGCGCATATGATATTACATATTTATACTTAAATTGATTCACTTATTAGGTACCATAATCATAGATAATCTAGCAGTTTCAGCTCTGTTTGATACTGGAGCTTCAGGGACTTTTGTTTCCTCTAAGATAGCTAAGAAGTTGAACCTACCTCTTAAGGAATTGGAGAGACCTTTGAGTATAACCACACCTTTGGGCAGAGTTACTAGATGTGCTCAAGTCACACCCCAAGTCGATTTTAGAGTTGGGACTTACAAGTGCCAGACATGCATTGACGGTGTTGGATTTCTTGGATTTGAAGTTATCACCGGTATGGGTGGTTGTCCAAGAATTACGTCTAATTGGATTGTAGAGGTAAGAGGGTGATCTTTAAGGCCCAGGAAAATCAGCTAAGGCGTTTTAGGGTAACGTATGCAAGCCTAGCAAGGGTCGTTATCCGATTATCTCAGCAGTTAAAGCCTTAAAAGCTTTGAAGAGGAGTTGCCAGGGTTTCGTTGTTTATGCATTAGATAAGGAAAAGCATAGGCCCGAGTTAGGAGAGACTCGTGTAGTTCAGGACTTTCCTGAAGTTTTCCCGGAAGATTTGCCAGGACATATGCTTGATAGGGCCATTGAGTTCGAGATCGAATTGATTGCCGGAGCATCACCAGTGGCTAAAGCACCTTATAGGATGGCACCAGTGGAGTTGAAAACTCAGCTTAAGGATATGCTAGAGAAAAACATCATCCATCCAAGTACATCACCGTGGGGAGCACCGGTCTTGTTTGTGAAGAAGAAAGATGGGAGTATGCGTTTGTGCATCGACTACAGAGAGTTGAATAAACTGACAATCAAGAATAGGTATCATTTACCAAGGATTGATGATCATTCGATCGATTGCAAGGTAAGAAGGTGTTCTCTAAGATTGATCTTAGGTCCGGTTATCACCAGTTGAAGATCAAGGTGTCAGATATACCTAAGACCGCCTTCAGTATGAGATATGGACATTATGAGTTTTTGGTCATGCTGTTTGGACTCACTAATGCTCCATCGAAATTCATGGACTTGATGCAAAGAGTTTTCATGCCTTATCTCGATAATTTTGTGATAGTTTTCATAGACGATATCTTGTGTACTCTAAGGATGAGGAAGAGCATGAAGAACACCTAAGGATAGTCCTACAGACCTTAAATGAGAACAAATTGTATGCCAAGTTTTCTAAGTGCGAGTTTTGGTTGGACCAGGTTAGTTTCCTTGGGCATATAATTTCTGAAGAAGGTATTAAGGTGGATCCAGCAAAGATAGAAGCCGTTTCTAAGTGGCCTAGACCGACATCAGTAATGGAGATAAGAAGTTTCTTGGGTCTAGCTGGGTACTACCGGAAGTTTGTAAAGGATTTCTCTAAGATAGCCACACCTCTCACGAGGCTCACTCAAAAGAACGTTAAGTATCAGTGGACCAATGATTGGGAGGAAGCTTTCCAGTCTTTGAAAGAAAAGTTGACCAAAGACTTTGTGTTAGCATTACCAGAAGTTTTTGATAACAATGATGTATATCTGAGACGCATCGGGTCAAGGTTTGGGTTGTGTTTTGATGCAATCAGGAAAGGTAATTGCTTATGCATCTAGGCAGTTGAAGGTGCATGAGAAGAATTACCCTACACACGACTTGGAGTTGGCAGCAGTGGTATTTGCCCTGAAGCTTTGGAGACACTATTTGTATGGTGTCAAGGCAAGGATCTTCACGGATCATAAGTGTCTTAAGTTCTTCTTTACTCAGGAGAATCTGAACATGAGACAAAGAAGATGGTTGGAGTTCGTGAAAGATTACGACTTGGACATTCATTACCATCCGGGTAAAGCTAATGTTGTAGCTGATGCACTTAGCCGGAGAGCGGTTAATGCTATCACTACCTTGCAAGAAGTTGTGGATCAGCTAGATAGGATGCAGATTCAAGTGATTTAAAGGAAGGGTGAAGATCCGACTCTGGCGCCATTGATGGCAAGGTCAGATTTGCTAGATGAGATTCGGGCTAAGCAGGATAAAGACCCGGTGTTGATTAATTTGAAGCGAGTGGCTCGAGAGAAGCCTACAGTGGGTTATCAGTTGGACAAGAGTGGTCATCTTTGGTACGGAGACCGTTTGTGTGTGCCCGATGTGGATGGCCTAAGAGAGAAAGTTATGGATGAAGCTCATAAGATTGCTTTTGCGGTACATCCAGGAGCCACTAAGATGTATAGAGATCTCAAGGAAAGGTATTGGTGGCCTGGTATGAAGTTAGGGATCGCAGAGTTTGTGGCAAGATGTGATACATGACAGAGAGTGAAAGCAGAACACAGAAGACCAGGAGGTTTGTTGAAACCCTTAGAGGTACCGGAATGGAAATGGGAGAATATCACGATGGATTTCATCACCGGTTTGCCTAAGACTAAGGGCGGTCATGACATGATTTGGGTGATTGTGGATAGACTCACAAAATCAGCCCATTTCTTGCCGTGTAAAGTGGACATGCCTATAAAGAAGTTTGCTACTATGTATATCGACAATATAGTGAAGCTTCATGGTGTGCCTCTATCTATTGTATCTGACAGGGATAGTAGATCTATCAGTCGCTTCTAGAAGGGCTTACTGAAAGCTTTTGGGACGAAGGTCGATTTGAGTCTGACGTTTCATCCATAAGCGGATGGGCGTCGAGAGAGAACAATTCGAGAATCTCGAGGATATGCTTAGAGCTTGTGTTTTGGATGCCGGAGGATCATGGATAGATTACCTCAACTTGGTGAGTTTGCTTACAACAATAGTTACCATGCAAGTTTGGGAATGCCACCTTTTGAGGCCTTATGCGGTAGGAAGTGTAGAACTCCACTTTCTTGGGACGAAGTGGGGAGAGAAACATATCACAGGGCCGGAGATGGTTCAAAGCAAGCCAAGGAGAAAATCGAGTTGATAAGGAAAAATCGAAAGCTGCTCAAGATCGTCGGAAGAGTTGGGCCGATGTTAGAAGAAGACCGTTTGAGTTTGAGGTCGGGATAGAGTTTACCTTGAGCGTCTCCAATGAAGGGTATCAAGAGGTTGGACAGAAAGGAAAGCTAAGTCCAAGGTATGTAGGACCTTTTGATGTCATCGAAAGAGTGGGGAAGTTGGCTTATAGACTTCGGTTACCGTGAGTCGATGTCTAGAGTCCACAATGTTTTCCATGTATCGATGCTTAGGAAGTGTCTATCTAAAGTGGACGTGGAATCTGAGATTGATCCGGAAGTGTTGCAAGATAATCTCTCCTACGTGGAGAAGCCGATAAGGATTACGGATAGGAAAGAGAAGATGATAAAGAGGCGAGTGATCCCGTTAGTATTAGTGCAATGGAGCAATCATGCACCGACGGAAGCCACTTGGGAAGTGGAAGCGGACATGTTCAACGAGTTCCCGAGTTCCTCATCTACAGTGCGATCTAGTTTCGAGGACGAAACTCCTCTTAAGGGGGGAGGAATGTAATATCCCGATTTTTGAAAAAGGGCAATTCGGTCTTTTAGCAAAAATCAGAATATTATGTTATTTAATTAAAAGATTTAAGAAAAAGAAAAAAAAGGGATACACAAGGATTTTTCTTTTTAAGGAAAATAATTAGATAATTGGGATTATAAAAGGAAAAACTAATCCTAATTTTAACCTAGTTGTTTTTGACAAAAAAAAGGGAGAGAGGCGCAGGAAGAGGGGGCGCATTTTTTTTTGAAAAAAGAAGAAGAAGAAGCTTTCGCTTTTCGAGGCTAATCCGTTGCTCTTTTCAACAGACGTCTCAAGAGAGAAAGGATCACCGCGAGACGAGGATCGTTTCGATACCAATAATCCCTAGATCCGTTGACGTTGGAGGTTAAAGGTTTAACCTTTTTCAAAGCTTTGGTAGTTTGGATCGTTGTACCACGCAAATTAAGGTAACGTGGTTTTCTTATCGTATGATTAAGGTTTCGTAAAGTGGTAGAGCAATTTGTATGGTTGTTTTTCATGGTTTTAATTTGTTTAAGTCGAGTTTGGGTTGAATTTGAGTAGAAAACGCAGAGTGCGTAAAACCATCCTCTTTGGTGCAAGAAAAGCGTGTAACGAGTGCAAGAGAGAGGCTCGGTCGACCGAGCCTATCCATTCGATCGACGAGTGTGGGTCCATCCGTATGGATGAGTTGCTTATCCATTTCGGCTATTTCTCGATGTCGGATTGAGGCGTAGAAAGGAGAGCGTCGTGCGGACAGAAAGTTTATCGATCCGGACGAGGGACTGCTTTGATCTTTGTTTTTCTTTGTTATGTGTTTCAAGCTCCATAATAGCGTATTTACTGCATAACCTTACGTGACAAAGCTCTGAATTAGCTTTTGATGCGTTTAGTTCCGGCACCACATGGATTCCTAAAAAAGATGAAGTGTGGGACCGTCGAAAGCTTTGGATTTGCCTTGTGCTTCGATAAGCTAGAGTTTATCGATGTCGTGTAATTGCTAGGCCTTGTCCGTGTCTAGTGGTCTAGGAAAGAGAGTAGGAGATGTGAGGGAGCTTACTTGAAAACACTTAGGTGGCTAGTTAAACATCTAATCAAACATATGTGTTAGATTAATAATCTTAAACATCATGTAATGCTTGGTAAGGCATAGTACAATATCGCGATGTGTTCTCTGACCAGACAAAGTAGACTGTACCCACGCCGGTCAATCGATTGGCTAGATAAAGCGTCTGGTACATTTTTCCGGTTATCACACTATCGGGGCTCAGATATTCCCGGGGCTACTAGAGCGTGTCTCTAAGTAGGTTGCACCCAGTTGTCCTAGTACATCCTATTACTAGGCGTAGTGCCCTTGTTATTCATGATGTAACAAACTTGAGCTAAGCTAGATACCTTTGGAACCTCATGTTATGCTATGAACATAATATGATAGTTAGCTAGGGTTAATAACGGAAACGAGTTAATAAAAGATGGCGTTGCTTTTATTTCTTTATGAGATCATGGTTATACGATCTTCTACACGTTACTAAGTACTTATGTACTTACCCCGTTACTTTTTGTTTGTCTTTCTCTTTCCCCAAAGAAGATGAAACAGGTTGCTAACTTGATGAGTTCTTTAGCGAGGGCGTGTGAGACGGAGCTCGTGAAGATTTTGTTCTTTTAGTTTTAATTCTTTCAACGATGTTGTTGATTCAAGTTCAAACATTGTTGTCTTTCTTTTGGATTAGTTCCGTTTAAGTTCTTTTGGATTTAACGTTGGATGTTTAGTATTCTTTATTGGATTTAGTTTTACAGCATTGAAAACCGTGTGTTCGATCTTTTGTCTTTTGTTTTCCCGAGTCGTTTTGTCTTCCGCGTCGTTTGGTTTTGATGTATGACGTAAGGCTTACATATATTATTGAATTTATTTGATAATATATATGCCGAGCGCTATTTCCGGATAAGGACTCGGTGTCCGGGGTTACAGTTGGTATCAGAGAGAAAGGTTTTCCTTGCTGTGTAGGACTTGATTTCTTTCTTAAGATAAGTTTTAGAGATTTAGTAACCCCTCTCTTTTCTGGTTACAGAATGGTTCTTACTAGAGGATGAGCTAATACGAGTAACACCGAGGCAGCTAACACCCAGACAAGTAACTCTCAGGCAGGTTTTACCACAGTCGTCATCCCGAGAAGGAGAAGAAGTGGACCCGCAACTCAAGGCCCTACAGTTTCCCAAGTTAACACCCAGTCTGTGAGCAATATCATGAGTGGGGTGAACCAAGGACCAGATATCGTCGTCAGAGGTAGAGTGAAACAAGGGGGTCCTTCACGGTTTAACACCCGCGTGCGGTTACTACTACTTGACCCAAAGACCACAAGTTGGACCGGGTTGGGACTTTCTCATCCACCGGCTAGTCAGTTTTGATTATCCACAGTATCGAGCGTTTCTTACGCACGGCCCGAGTTTTACACCGCAACCGATGGTTCTACCTCCACCACCGCCTAGGTCGGATTCTTTCGTAGCACTGGCTACACCCATCCCCAATGCAGAACTATCGATGATCGAATGACCCACCAAAGTCGGCTGGCGAGTACAACATCATCAATTTGGGGGTTATGACGGACGGTGGATTGGTATGAGAAGATGAAGAAACATAGGGTGCCAGAGTTCTTTGGCAATGTCGAACCAACAAAGCAGACTTATGGATTCGTGGGTTTGAGAAGGCGTGCAGAAATATGAAAGCTCCAGAATCTGAATGGGCTCAGTTAGCAGTATCCTTGTTGGCAGGAAATGCAGAGAGTTGGATGTAAGCGTATGAGCAAGTTAATCCAAGGATCACGGATTGGGCGGTGTTCAAGGATCTTTTCTACAAGGAATACTTTCCTAGGACAGCACGGAATGCGAAAGCTAATGAGTTCCTGAGTTTGAAACAAGGGAGATATACTACAGTAACTCAGTACTCCCAGAAGTTCCATGAGTTGGGCTGTTTACGACTAATTTTACAGTTTTTATCGAGTTATTTCGTAACATTATCTTCCATGTTTTAGTGATTCTTATAGAAAATCACTCGCCAAAAGGATAAACTGAGCAAATGAGTTTTAAAGATAATAAATTGCAAAAGTGGCTGATTTATGTGTTCTTATCGTTGGTTTTATGTTTATTTGGATGTTGTTACACTTTGCAATATTTTGGATATCTTGTAGATGCATATCTTCGGTCTAAAAGAGGTGTTTAGAGGGTTAGAAGAAGATGCCACAAGTTTACGAGTTCAACGGAGCAAATTTTCCTAAGTACTTAAATCGTTACATATTTTCGACGGAGATTTGACCCAGCTTAGAGGCATTTTCATGGGAGGACTTCTTCATGAAAACTGTAGATCTTTGAAAGAGCTTTCCAACGCACTTTGAATTACGTCAATCGGACTTCTACAACTCAAATGGTGATCAAGTGGCTAATCAATTTGGGTAAGTGGAAAATCCCGAAAACGACTCGTAATACGACGGGCTAATCAAAAAGGCGTTTTCTGAAGAAGAGTCCTTAATGAAAGTTGTAGAGTTTTCCGAGAGCTTTTTTATGACATTCGGATCATAATTTTTGGAGGTCTACAACTCAAGATATGAATTTTAGAAGTTTGAGTCCATGGAGTGAACTAGCGTTCAGATTTCTAAACTAGCGTCCGGAGTGCACCGCCTCAGCAACCGACCTATCCATCTATAAATACAGGCCGCATGATAAACCCTAATACATCCATTCCATACATAAGAAAAGAGCAGCAGCCGTACATAAGAAAAGAGCAGCAGCCGCATCATTCAAAAGAGGAGATTCAAAGATGAATCTCTCCATCCCAATGATCATGATTAACATCATGGTTGTTGGCTAAGCACATCGCGGTGGGACAACGGATGAAACCGATCAACATCAACACCAACTAGAGAGATTTTTAGCCGTACTTTTAGTGAGTAAAGTTATCGTTTTTCATCAATTAGAATTTGTTATTTATCGTTTATGTTTTATTTGAATCGAGAGATCGATGAAACCATCTTTTATGCTTTGAATTTATATGAAAATATTGTTCAAGTTGTGACCTTTTCAATTGATGCGATTGATTATGTTTCAAGAGATTGATCATAGTTAGTTGAGTAGGAGTATTAGAAATAATCTCGTGATCGTGTTTTGCATGTCGTTTTGTTTTACTTGAAAAAGCGAAACCCTAGAATTCGTTTAGAAATTTAATCGAATTCGTGATAGATCATTACTAAAAATTATATCTTTAACTTGCCGTCTAGTTGGGGTTGGGTTGATTGATCGGTGGATTCCCGTTGCCTTGCCGTTGTTTTAATTATTTGATAAACCAATTCGTTCGTCATCAACTTTGTTTGTTGAGTTTAGTTATTTTAGGAACCCTAGTTGTTAATTGTTATTTTTCTGCAAATTTACTGTTCATCGTACTGTTCATCATCGTTTTTACTGTTCATTATTTCATAATTAGTATAAACCCTGATTTAAATTAGTTTAAATCTAGTTTTAGTTAATGGTCGTGACATAATCGATTTAATTATTGCACTTTGATCCGATAAACATTCCACTCCCTTAGGACGATCCGTTAACATCCTATACTACGATCCTTATACTTGGGGTGTTTGGTTATAAATTGTAAAAACTCGTTTTACCGAACAAGTTTTTTAGCGCGCCGTTGCGGGAGTCGTAACGGTTGTCGGATTCTTCTAGAGTGCAATTTTTATTTCGATACTATTTTTTATGTAATAATCTAATTGTTACGTTTTTTTATTATTTTATTTCATTTTATCATAGTTTAGATTTTAGATTTTTCATAAGTTTTTCTGTCTTTTTATTTTTATTTTTATTTTTTTCGTGTTTACTGTTAATTCTAATTGTCATATTTTAGATTTACTTTAAATTTTAGATTTTAGATTTTATAAATTTGATTTTAATTATCATAGTTTATATTTATTTTATATTATTGTTCACGTTAAATTTTTATTATTTTAGCAACCTTATACGTAGCTTTAGATTTTTATTCTAGCCTTATATTTTTATTTTATTCTTTGTTGTTTAGATTTAGCGTAGATTACTAGATCTTTTAAAATTTTTCTTTCTTTCCTCCTCGCTATTATTTTACGTATCTGCATCGTTTTAAGGCGATCAGAGGCAGCGTCTGGATTCCCAAACGCTCGTCCGACCTCTAAATGCCCGTTTACCCCCGATACATCTTACGAACGCTTGATTCGATGATCTCAACAGCGTCCACTTCGAGAATTTCCCTGAGCGAGCGTTCACTCATACTGAACGCCGTTCACTCTCTTCAATTGACACTTCTTTTCTCTTCTCTCTTTCTAAACCCTCTAATTTCCTCTACATTTCGTTCTCATCAACCCTAAGGTTGATTTCTTTCCATTTTGCTCTTCTGGTTTATGCAAACCAGGAGCAAGAAAGGACCTCTTATCTTTAATCCACGAGCCTGAAGCGATCTATTATCGTGAGAAAGCTCTTTCCCAATCCGGACATCATGGCTAATGAAGTCCCGAATCTGAGACCCTCAAGCCCAGATGAATCTGATCCTTCAACAGATGCAAGCAATACAGCAACAACAGAATCAACAAGCTGGCATAAATAATCAGTTTCAACAATTCCGTCAAAACCAGCTAAACCAGTTAAACCAAGACCCCTATGCTCCCTATCTTGACCAAGACTTCCTGGAAGGGCATAGACCCATTCGCCCTCCAGAAATGGGGCAAGTTAATTTCGATCTGAAAAATGGAGTGGTAGGATTTGGTCGAGAATAGTTCCTTTCATGGCGCTTTGCCGGCGAAGATCCTCATGACTTCTTGTCCACTTTCGTTCAAATCTGCGAAGCAGGCCACTATCCTGGTGTTGATTCTGAGATTGTCAAGTTAAAACTCTTCCCGTTTACTCTCAAGGGTGAAGCGAACCGTTGGTTTAAATCTCTAGCCCATCATTCTCTCCGCTCCTGGAATGATGTCAAAAGAGCCTTTGCTCTGAAGTTTGTCTCACCAGGGACAATCATGGACATGAAAAGGGAGATAGCCACATTTGAACAACTTGATGGTGAGAGTGTGGGGAAAGCATGGGAGAGATTAAATCTGTTGATGAGGAAGTGCCCCAACCATGGATACGATAGACATGAGCTACTCGAGTTATTCTACAGAGGTGTCTCTCAACCAAATAGAGACTACCTTGATTCGATTTGCTCGTGGATCCTTTTACAGGGGAGGTGATGGCCGCCGCCTACTGAGGTAGCTGAAACAATAGCGAAGAATAACATGTGGTCATCTCAAGGAAGGCCAATGTTAGTGGGAATCGGGAGTCTGCTGCGAGCAACTCGAGACTAAGCTAGTTGCTCAAATGGAAATAATGAGCAAGCAACTAGCCAATTTGCAGAGATCTGCAGAAAAGAGCGCCATCGGATGTGAATTATATGGGACTTGAGCGGAGATGAAATCATCGAGGAAGTGAATTTCAACCAAACCCATGGAAACTTCAATCGAACCGAATTATTCGGATTTCAACGTCGATGCACCACACAGCCCATCCAATTCAAACACTTCCTTCAACTCAAGCTATCAAAGACCACCTCTTGGAGTGGTTAATCAATCTTACAATCCCAACTCCCGAGAGACCGCAAGGTGGTTGGAATCAAAGCCAACATGGGCGATTCTACCCGAGATCATGAAAAGTGAGAGAAAAGGATTGATAAATTCATGGAAGGATTGTCACACGAGGTGGCGAAGGGCATGCTAGGAGATAGACCTCACGAGCATGGCAAGCGTCATGGATAGAGCTTTGATTGCGGAGAGATTTGCCGATGAGCAGAGACGGTTGTAGTTGGAGATAAGAGGTCTTTCTCAAATTTTCAAGGAAGCAAGAGAGAGAACGCAGCGTGAGAATGTTAAGAGGACAGGAAATCTGGCTACGAAGAGTTTAGCAAGTGGAACGCCATCGGTTTGTGCTAAGTGTAACAAGACACACACATGAGAGTGCATGGCAGGTAGCGTGAGTTGTTTCCACTTTGTAGGAAGTGGGACATTACTCGAGAGTGTGTCCTAAGAAGCTCTCTCAAGGTAATCGGTAGGAGGGCGAGGTAACGGCGGAGGTATGTCGTACCACAGGTAGCATACCGATTCATGTCTTCGCAGCCAGATCTGAGAACCGGAAGAGTTAGATGACCTTGTGGTGACAGTGTTTTCGGTGTTTGTGTTTATTATAGATATTTAATATGATATAAGCGCATATGATATTACATATTTATACTTAAATTGATTCACTTGTTAGGTACCATGATCATAGATAATCTAGCGATTTTAACTCTGTTTGATCTTTGGAGTTTGAGGACTTTTGTTTCCTCTAAGATAGCTAAGAAGTTGAACCTACCTCTTAAGGAATTGGAGAGACCTTTGAGTATAACCACACCTTTGGGCGAGTTACTAGATTTGCTCAAGTCACACCCCAAGTCGATTTTAGAGTTGGGACTTACAAGTGCTTGACATGCTTTGACGGTGTTGGATTTCTCGGATTTTGATGTTATCACAGGTATGGTGGTTGTCCAAGAATTATGTCTACTTGGATTGTAGAGGTATGAGGGTGATCTTTAAGGCCCAGGAAAATCGGCTAAGGCGTTTGAGGGTAACGTATGCAAGCCTAGCAAGGGTCGTTATCCGATTATCTCGTGATTAAAGCCTTAAAAGCTTTGAAGAGGAGTTGCCAGGGTTTCGTTGTTTATGCATTAGATAAGGAAAAGCATAGGCCCGAGTTAGTAGAGACTCGTGTAGTTCAGGACTTTCCTGAAGTTTTCCCGGAAGATTTTCTAGGATATATGCCTGATAGGGCCATAGAGTTCGAGATCGAATTGATTGCCAGAGCATCACCAGTGGCTAAAGCACCTTATAGGATGGCACCAGCGGAGTTGAAAGAGTTGAAAACTCAGCTTAAGGAGATGCTAGAGAAAAACATCATCCATCCAAGTACATCACCGTGGGGAGCACCGGTCTTGTTTGTGAAGAAGAAAGATGGGAGTATGCGTTTGTGCATCGACTACAGAGAGTTGAATAAACTGACAATCAAGAATAGGTATCCTTTACCAAGGATTGATGATCTGTTCAGTCAGTTGCAAGGTAAGAAGGTGTTCTCTAAGATTGATCTTAGGTCCGGTTATCACCAGTTGAAGATCAAGGTGTCAGATATACCTAAGACAGCCTTCAGTACAAGATATGGACATTATGAGTTCTTGGTCGTTTGGACTCACTAATGCTCCATCGAAATTCATGGACTTGATGCAAAGAGTTTTCATGCCTTATTGATGGACCTCTTTCTAGGCTATATAGATCCTAACCGGCAATGCACCGGGTCAAACTGTAGTGCTAGTACGGTGAGTCAGAGTGTCGAATCCTCAGGGAAACATGGTAATTCTTCTAAGTGTGGTTAAACACCAAAGAGCTGTTATTAACTCGATCTAAACCGCAATTTTATAACACAGAAGACTACTATTCTACTGAAAATAAAATAAATGCGTAATTTAAAAGTTATTCTAATATAATATATATAGACATATAAATATATATAGATGTACATAGATTGCAATATATATATATATAGATATAAATATATAGATACCAATATATTATTAGAGAACTAGCCAAAGTTTATATAATTGATTTATACGATCTTTTTCAGTAGACGGAATGTGCTCGATCTTTCCTTTATTATTAGGTCCAATTGAGTAAATGAAACGGTGCACTCCTGGGGTTAACAATTCCTCCTCACACGAGCGTATGAAATTGTCATATGTCATTGTCATCAGTTTAATTTCCACAACTGCCCCATGCTAATCTCGGTTAGTGCGAGCAGTACCGTGTACAAATCTACCCCGGATAAAAGAGGTTATTCCGTTTGTCAGACGGCCGATGTTATTCAAAAGGCTCCGGTTGTCGAGCGGATCGATTTAACTTTCGGTGTTAGTTTCAATTAAACCTTTGATTTTAACATTATTATGATCTCGGCGCGCAATTTTAATAAGATTCATCTTTCCCAAGACAAATCGCCCGGGTAGGAAATAGGATTCCGTTGTCACGCTTTCGCGACGGCCAATTTTACCCTCCGGTTTTCTATCTTTTATCTCATATCCTAACTTCTCAGGTGGGTTCATCGTTAGGTTATATGTTGCGATTCATCTTGGTTAATTACGTCAATCCGAATATTATCAATACGTTGCAAAATAGAAAAAGATTCAATTAACTCAATTTTAGTAAATTTTACTTAGACAGCATTCCTTTACCGAAAAGATCGAAATAAAACGATTACATAACTTTGTTTAGTTATTTAGACTTAACTAAAAAACATTATAACAATTTAAAAAGATAAAAATAAACATAACAAACATAAATACTTTAGAAAATTTACCCGATTACAAATCTTTGAAAGCAGTCGTATTCTTCCGGACATTACAACGACTTCAAAGAACATTGAACTTCCGATAATTTCTCGAGCATTACAACGATACTACTATTTATTTATGGCATAAGGCCTATATACATACATACTACTACTATTTAAGAGATTAGAGGATATATATTGGTACCCATTTTATGTCTGCAAACCTACTGAATTTATAGGCCAAATTTCCCAGGGCCGGATCGATCCGAGGTGATGCCGGATCGATCCGAGAATAAAAAATATTATCTCCTGGATTATTCTCTGCAGGATCACATGTTGATAATCATTATGTTTCCTCGGTTCGATCCGAGGTTAATCCGGATTGATCCGGGTAGTTAATTTTCACATCTTGATCTGAAACTTGATAAAATTATATCTTGAACTCTGGATCTCCAAATGTCATAATTCAAGAAGCGTTGGAAAGCTCTTGAAAAGATCTATAACTTCTATGAAGGACTCTTCTTCAGAAAATGCCTTTTTGATGGGCCATTTGTTCGTCGAAAATATAATTCGATAATGGTATCACGAACCGTTGATCCACTTGAACTTTAAATCTCGAGGCACTTCCTTACTCTCTTCAAAAGATATGATTTTACATCAAAAAGTGTCGTCACTCGGGGTCTTGGTTTACCTAAAAATCTGCAATAAAATACCAAAAATACCCACGTAAATCTGACACGACACTCCGGTTATTAAACCGGTACAAAATTTATATCTTTTTATTACTTTTGCTAGATTTTTATAGTATTTAGATTTATTCATTACTATTAATAATTTATAAGATTATCGTTATAATTTCTTATATTTTATATAAAAGAGTTAATAAAATATATAAAACATCGTAATTTTATCATATAAATGTTATCGTCAACTACTCCCCACTTAGCTCTTTGATCGTCATCGAGCAAAATAAGCGTAATATATAAAAATTACAATAAAAATGATATACTTGGTAGATTAAATTTCAAGTTAGTAAAATATCATTTCAATATTATAAATATATTATATCTTTCTTTAGAAATTAACAAGATAAAAGTGTATATAACTTAGATAAATTAGTTATCAAATATCTTTTAAATGAAAATTGCATAATCTACTTAATAAATATAATTAAAATTCTAGAATTATTCTCCTATCTCAACTTATATGAAATATTTGGAATCAAGGACTAAGTCAAGTAGTTGACAAAATGGCTTATAACGTTTCGAGGCTCAGGGTGTTGGTTAATCGAAAGGATAGAAAAGGAAATCAAAAGAGAAAGCGCCAGTAAGTGCGTACTTACACCTTCATAATTTTGATCAAAAATATCTCGATTAATAACATTTTTTCCAGATTTTCTCTTCTTTTTTTTATATTTTTTTTTTAAGAACTAAAAGCGTGCGTGTGTGTAGAAAATCAAACTTACAAGCATTGCTTCATCAAGATTGATCGGAGTACTACTCTTTCGATCGAAAATTACAAGTCCGGTTTCCTTAAACTTGTAATCATTCTTGAGATCTTATGATTCGACTTTTTTTTTTTTTAATATTTTTATTATGCCTTCATTCCCAGCAATAGGACATTTCGAGATAGTACCCTAGCTGGACTACTATCATCAGGCAATCGGGAGCTTTTTTAAACCTCATAGTGATATAGGATATTTCGAGATAACACCCTACTGCACTCAAAATCATTGGTAGCTACAACCGATATGTTCTTTTTATATTTAAGTTGTCGATCAAAGATAAGGAAGATACCTGGTATTTGATTAATTCTGTGTAAATATGGTGCTTCGTTCTTAATTCTTTTATAGAATATTAACATATCCGAACTCATTGCCAAAATCGACTATCTTGCAAGCGTCATGAGGTAAGATCGAATATACTAATACTTATCTAATTTTTCCAATCTCAGCATACACCATTCTTTTGTAACGATACTTAACTCTCGCGTCATTATCTCCTTTCATAAGTACGTACAAACTCAAGGGATTTTTAGGAAATGTAGACCAAAATAAGCTAAGGTTCGGTTATAATTAGTTTAATCAAAATGGCTATTTCGAGTGAGATCTTGATCACTCTAATCAAAAAGCGAGTAAGGACAAAATTAGAAATTTATTTAGGTAATCTATTTGGCTATAGTTTATATTTTTGTGGTGCCAAAAATCTCATCATTCCTAATCCGATTCCATATTCATATTTCGTTTTGAAAAGAAAATTATTCTAACATTTCATTATAGATATAAGTATATCTGCTAAATTTCAAAAAAAAAATTTACTTGATATATTTATGTATAGTTACATATACTTAAAATCTTATAAAAATCTAAAATTGACATATAATATAATTATAATATATCTAATTTACTTTACTTAATCAAAATCTATTCTTACCAATTTATATTATTTTTATTCATATTAATTATATATTATCTAGTTATTTTTATTCAAGAAAAACTAAGTATTAAGCAATTAAGTATATATTTATATGAGAAAATTTTAATTTTTATTTACTAACCTAACTCTACTCCCCACTTACGAAATGGCATCGTCCGATGTTGAGTGAGTAATAAAAATGAGTTTGAAAGAAAAAAATAAAATTTTATACGATTTTGATTATTATCATTTTCTCAACATATATTACTTTAATTAAAGAAAACCACATATATATTAAACATTATGAAAAACTATTACAAACTTAAAGAAAAGCTGATTAAACAAGAGATTAAACTACTAACTTAATTGACTACCAACTTAACAAACTTCCCATCGACAACTATCAACTCAAACAACACATCAAGCTGTCGGCGAACATCCGGGAGTATCTACCGGAAGCAATCCCAATCGAGAACCACGAGATGGAAAAATCTCAAATGCATACTAAACTTCAGGCACTTGATTTAGATGAACACATAGTTGAGAGATAACCCAAGCAAGCGGTAGTGGTCTTCCCCTATTACGCCTCTCCACTGCAAAATTAATTGCCGCTTTGAACATCAATATCCCCCAGTCAATATATGCCCCCACAGTCAGTGCATACAACAACAGCATTTCATCATCAGTAACCCCAAAAAAATCTCTAGTTGGATAGATCCGGGAATTAATGAAGCGTTTCCATGCCCTCAAATGGGGGTAAAGCGAGTTGAAGAATCATAGTTATGATCAAACAGTGGAAACACATATTGAAAGGCTTCTGCAGTACGATTGACAACATTGTAAGCATTTCCGAGTTCCCATAGAAACTCGAAGTGTGGGTTTTGATCAAAGGTACACGGTGGGATTTGAAAGATTTGATTTATGATGACTGGAGAAAAGGATATAACGATGCCCCTAACAGTAATAAGATGAGACGAGGCTGTTGTCGTTATATCAGTAAGAGATGCATAAAAATCTCTCACAATTGAAATGTTAATTCTACCTCCAGGAGTCTAATCGACTTTTTCCATCCACAACCACGGATTAGATTTTCGTCCCAGCGATCGATTTTTCCGTATTTAAGCCTTTCTCCATCAGAATAGGAGAATAAACGAAATTTAGACGTCTCGGAACGTCATTGTGAAAACACGAGGCATGGCTTTCGGGAACCACACCGTCAGGCGTATGTGGTTCGTAACTATTCACCGAGGGGGATGAATGATTAGACATTTTTACTACAGATAGGAAAGCTTAGACAGATAAAAGTGAAAAGGGAATGAGCAATTGAATAGGCTTCTGCTCTTTCTTTTTATAGAAATGTATCAATCATGCAAAAGTAGAAAAAAATCTACCTTTTTGGCGTTTTTGTACTTCCCGGATCAATCCTGGAAAGGGCCGGATCGATCCGGCCTCTCAACTAGCATTTATGTCAGGTCGGTATACTCACGCCGGATCGATCCGGGGTTAGGTTGGATCGATCCGGTGAGTACTATTCACGGACAGAGTTGGTTTTTGCATGAAAGTTGCCCATAAAATTTTTTCTAGTTGGATATCTTTGCTCAATAACTTTGGTTCATTTTTATTATGTTATCAAAATATTGATAACGCTAAATTTTACTACACGGTGCGAAATAACATAAAATCAAACGAAAGTAATATAAAATCCTATGAAAATAAAATTAAAATAACACAAAATCATACGAAAATAAAATCGAGGACTAGTTGTAATAAATCGTTTTAAATGTCAAAAATCATAAAATGGTTGAAATCAATCCTCATCATCACTCATCTCGACATGGCTTGAACTTGGCATGGCTTTAGAATTAGCTGGATCATAAGTCGAATCATGAAATGGTTCTTGAAAATGTGTCGACATCCTAATCGAGCCATCTAATCCCATCGAGCTCATCCATGTCGTGACATCGGTATAAGTGCTTCCCCATCCCGTCGTGGTATGGCTAAATGCTCCAAATCCTTCCCAATCAGATGCAGCTGCTGTCGTAGTACCTGTCGAAAAATCCCCTATACCACTAGTTTGATATCCAAAAGAATGTGGCATTTGTTGGAAGTTTGATCGAGGTGGCATCGGTGGAATAAAGTCGGGCAAGGTATACGACTCGGATTGGCAATGTGGAATATCCATCTCGGCATAGGTAGGGTTCTCGCAAAGTATATTCATTTGATATATACCTCGCATGCCTTGGCGTAAATCTTGAGACCACAACCTATTCCTTTCACAAAAGCAGCCATATTGGCATTGGCACGATGAACATCATAGGCCAAGGATTGAAACATGTCGTATGTGATGGTGTTTGGAAGTTGAGTTTGAGTCTGACTAGATGATGGAGGAACAGTAGTGGATTGAGAAACATGTGGAATAGGCTGAGGTCGATGGCGGTTAGGGTCCATAAAATCTATTCTTCCCGCCGGCCTAAGCGGTAAACTAGGACCTATAAGTGTTTCATCAACCATAATCAGATTATCATTTGGAAGTTCAGGGACACCTATCTGGCGACACAAGGAAGAAATAAAACAAGGAAAAGGCATGTATTTGCTGGTTTAGTGATTGAGACAAATTCCTTGGCCCTTCTATACATTACCTTGCCTACATCCACAGGTATATCATTGACCATAGCCCAAGCAATACAGATCCTCCTTACCAAAAGATGTCAAATGGCGAGAAGGGTAAAGAGAAGGCGATAAAGCGTTTAATAGCTCTCATATCCCTTATACATTTTCCATAGGAAAACCTATTTTCATGCCAAATAGTTGTGAGGATCTAACTCGTCTTTGGGTTGTCGAGACTATATGGTCAAAGTCTCATGAGCTCATCTAGATTCCATACCGTATAATAATCCTCATTTTACGGTATATCGGGATACCATATATATCATTTATAAGCTGGGGATTAAGCAGTGCTCATCATGGTTCTTAGGGTGTGAAGTTAACTCACCATTCTCTGTTGCATTATGAGTTGCTACCAGAGAATAAAATTCAACTACTAAGGTTGTGTTAACTTCACCGCCCTTAAAGCAAGCTAACTCCAACCACTTTCGCCTTTCGAAAATCTCTTTCACCTCCTTCCTAAATCCTTGAAATCTAAACCCCTCTCTACGCAACTAAACACTTGTCCAAATTTATTTTTAAGGCATTTCTTTTGCTCTCTGAGGCGCAGTTCTTTCAAAACTAACAGACAATTCTTCTTTCATTAAAGGCCTTGTCTATATAAGCTGGGACTTGGGTAGGGATATGCGACTTACGTTTTTAGTGGCTTTTGATGATTCGGCCATTCTACGATAGTGACACAATAACAAAACAACCCAAAACAAACAAAACAACACAAATGAGTAACAAAATAGTTGAAATTAAATAAAAATTGCATAAAAACGAAATTAACAAAATACATCACTACAATGTTACCTTATAATGTTTAAAAGGTTGAAGAGTTGGCCGGAAAAGTTGAATATCACCGGAGTGAAAGTTGAAGCTTTCTTTGAAAATTTCTTCAATTTAAACAAGAATTTGAAGAGAAAAGAGGAAAAAGAGAAGAGTATAAGGATTGGGGTAGTTTAATAGTAATTTTATATGATGATTTGAAGAAAAAAATTCGAGGGGAAATGGGGATGAGGTAATTTGTTTGAAGAAGAAAAATGAAAGAGGAAGAAGAAGAAGAGACCACGTTTTTTTTTTTTTTTTTTTAGTCTCCGGATCGATCCGGGGTTATGTCGGATCGATCCGACCAAAATTATTTATTTTTTTTTTATTTTTTATTTTATAAAACTCTATAAAACTTAATAAAATCTTTATAATATTTCTGCTAATTTTTTAAATAAAACCTTTTACAAGAATTTTTATAAAACTTTTAAATAATTTCATAAAGATCCTATTTATAAAATTTTCAAAAGTTGTATAGAATCTTATAAATATTATAAAGCTTATAGGGGTCCTAATTCCTCTATTTCTAAATCTTCCAGAGTTCTGATATAACGTTCTATCAACCTAACCTTAAGAAATGAGGCGTTCGAATTTTCTCTTTGATCTCCATCGGGATTTTCGGATAACCACCTAATCGTTCCCTTCTTAACAACATTCAAACACTCATCCTGAGATTTGGTTGTGTTTTCTCCGCATTTCCCATCATGCTCACTTTTTCCACAGATTCTGCATCTTCTTAAAAACTTTGCCCTTCTCTTTATCGAACTTCTCGATTTTCCATTACATACTTCTTTCAATCTGATCTCTCTCAACAATTGCTTGTTTTTCTCAAAAACTAAAGCTTCTATAGCAAATGCGACATCTTTATCAAGGCCTAACTTCAAAAGTAAAATAAAAACTCCTATTCTATCCAAAAAACATCCAGTTCTTTTAAATCTGTCGGTAAAAGACGAAACTAGTTTAAACATATAAAACACAGAAAAGCAGAGTAAAGATAGATAGCACGATATTCGGCTAATTTGAGTTTCTCTGCTTTTCAATTTGTCAGGGGATCATTCAGTAGCATTACTTCTCCCTTTAATGTGATTCCTTCTCCCTCCACAAATAACTTCACTCTGTGGCCATTGGCTATAAAAGTCGTATTTCCATCGAGTTAGTTCAACGACTCAGATTTGTAAACCCTTGTTACTTTAAATGGACTGTCCATCTTGATTTAAGCTTACGGAAATAACTTTAAGCGTGAATTGTACAAGAGCACTCGATCACCTACATGGAACTCACGTTTAAAGATTCTCTTATCATGGAAAGATTTCGAGTGCGTTCCTTGTAGATTCGAGCATTTTCATAAGAATCGAGACGAAATTCTTCTAGTTACATTAATTGAAGCAATCTATGATCACCGGATGACCTTAGGATCGAAATCGAGAATCTAATAGCCCGGAAGGCTCGGTGTTCTAACTCAACTCAGGAGATGACAAGACTTACCAAAGACTAGCTTATAGGAGAACAACCAATTGGTGTCTTAAAAGGCATTGCAGCACGCCCATAATGCATCGTCTAATTTAAGCGCCCAGCTTTTTTTCGATTTGAGTCCCTTTGTCTTTTCTACAATTCTTTTGATTTCTCTATTTGACACCTCTACCTGACCACTGGTTTGCGGATGATAGGGCGTTCCTAACTTATGCGTTACACCATATTTTTCAACTATCTTAGTAAATGGTTTATTACAAAAGTGTGACCCTCTATCACTAATGATAGCCCTCGGAATGCCATATCTGGTAAATATATTCTTTTTAAGGAATCGTATGACAACTTTGGTATCATTAGTTGGAAGAGCTTCAGCTTCTACCCATTTTGAAACATAATCTACCATTACAAGAATAAATCTTTTTCCAAAAGATATAGGGAAAGGTCCCATGAAATCTATACCCCAAACATCAAATAACTCACATTCTAAAATAGGTTGCATAGGCATTTCATGTTTTTTAGATACATTTCCCCATTTTTGACAAGACTCACAAGATTTAACATACTTATAAGCATCTCTATATAGTGTAGGCCAATAAAAACCACATTGTAAAACTTTAAAAGCAGTTTTCCAACCTCCATGATGACCTCCTGCCTCACGATCATGACAAAATGATAAAACACTTAAAATTTCTTTATTAGGCACACATTTTCTGATTATCCCATCCGAACATTTACGGAAAAGGTCTGGTTCTTCCCAGTAATAAAATTTTAAGTCATAAAAGAACTTCTTTTTCTGTTGCCAAGTCCAATGAGATGGAATATAATCACGGGTTAAGTAATTAATGATATCTCCAAACCAGGGTGACATTTCCTTAGAAGGAATTCTATTCTTTAATAACTGCATGGTTGGAGGGTATCTATTCTAAAGCAGATTTGTTCATCAGGGAAGGAATCTTTAATTTCATTTCCTATTTCTTCATCATTTTCCATTCTACTTAGATGATCTGCTACTACATTCTCACTTCCTTTTTTATCCTTAATTTCAATATCGAATTCTTGAAGTAAGAGAATCCATCTAAGAAGACGTGGTTTAGCATCTTTCTTACTTAGTAAATACTTCAGGGCTGAATGGTGCAGTATAAATTATTACCTTAGAACCAACAATATACGATCGAAACTTATCTAAGGCAAAAATCACAAACCAATGGCTCTTTTACGTAGTTGCGTAATTAAGTTTGCTGCGTTCAATGTGTGAGATGCATAGTAAATAGCTTTGAGAATTTTGTTATATCTTTGACCGAGAACGACTCCTCTGGCTAAATCACTTGCATCACACATAATTTCAAACGGCAAATTCAGTTTGGTGCTACTAACACACAGTGCGATGAGTTAACCTTGCTTTTAGGTGCGAAAAGCTTCCATACATTTACTATCAAAGTTAAAAGGTACTTCTTTTTCAAGCAAATGACTTAGAGGTTTTGCTATTTTCGAGAAATCTGCAATGAATCTTCTATAAAAACCCGCATGTCCGAGAAATCCTCTTAGAGTTCTTAAATTAACTGGTGGAGGTAATTTTTCAATTACTTTGACTTTAGCTTTATCAACTTCAATACCTTCTTCAGAGATTCTATGTCCTAAAACAATTCCTTCTGATACCATTAAGTGACATTTTTCCCAGTTTAGTACTAGATTGGTATCTTCACAGCGTTGTAACACTCGTTCTAAGTGTAACAAACAAACATCAAATGAGTCTCCGTAAACACTAAAGTCATCCATAAAAATTTCTAAGAATTTCTCAACCATATCAGCAAATATAGCCATCATACTCCTTTGAAACGTAGCTGGTGCATTACATAAACCAAACGGCATTCTTTTATAAGCAAAAGTTCCATACGGACAAGTGAAAGTAGTTTTTTCTCTATCTCCTGCTGCAATGAATATTTGTAAATATCCTGAATAACCATCTAAGAAACAGTAATACTTATGTCCACTTAAACGTTCCAACATCTGAACTATGAATGGAAGTGGATGATGATCTTTCTTAGTATGATCATTTAGTTTTCTAAAATCAATGCACATTCGATATCCAGTAATTTCTCTTGTCGGAATCCATTCATTCCTTTCATTCTCTTTCACTGTGAAACCTCCTTTCTTTGGTACCACTTGAGTTGGACTTACCCATTCACTATCTGATATGGGAAAAATTATCCCTATTTCTAATAGCTTAATGACCTCTTTCTTAACAATTAAGCGCAAATTTGGGTTGAGGCTGCGTTGCGGTTGAATACAAGGTTTAGCATCTTCCTTGTAATTATCTTATGAGCGCAAATCTCAGGGCTAATACCTCGAATATCAGCAACTGTCCATCCAAAAGCTTTCTTATGCTTTTTCAACATTCTAAGTAATCGATCTTCTTGTAGCTCGGTTAAAGATGATGAAATAATAACCGGTAATAGATTATTAGTTTCGAGAAAAGCATACTTCATATTTAAAGGTAACGGTTTCAATTCCAGATTCTTAGGTGGATCTTCCAGTGATGGTTTAAGAACTGGTCCTTCTAGTTCTAATTCCAAATACTTATGCCATGATGGTTTAAAAGTAAAACTTCCTTTATCTAGAGAAATGATTATCTCTTTCATTTCAGTGTCTTTCTCATCTTCCTTATAGATAGATAGAGTTAAACATTCTTCTAATCTGTCTTCAAAAGTTGGTGACTGATTATCATAGACAGAATGAATATCTTCTATAAAAGAACAAGATTACGTGATTTGTGTGGATGGTTCATAGCTTTGAAAATATTGAAAGTAACTTCATCTTCATTGACTCTCGAATTAACTCTCCTTTCGGACATCTATTAAAGTTCTTCCTGTAGCTAGAAATGATCGACCTAAGATAAGTGGCGCTGAATATCCTTCTTCCATTTCTATAACTACAAAATCTCTTTGGAAAATAGAACTTGTCTACTTTAACCAATACGTCCTCAATAATTCCTTTAGGGTATTTAATCGATCTATACGCCATTTATGAGTCATTTCGATCTTTCGTAAGATTTCTATGCCTAGCTTCTTATAACCTCATAAGACATGAGATTTATACTAGCTCCAAGATCACATAAGACCTTCTTAAACAGAAATCCTCCAATCTCACATGGAATGGTAAAACTTCAGAGATCTTTCGGTTTAGGTGGTAACTTATCTTTGCAAAGCTATGAGAACATTCTTCATTTAGGCATATATTCTCATATTCCTCTAATTTTTCTTGTTTGATGAATATCTTTCGAAACTTTCCATAAGCGGGCATACTAATTAGAGCTTCGATAACAGGGATATTAACATGAATATGACGAAAAGTATCAAGGAAACGAGCATACTTATCAGTTTTTATCTTTCTAATTTGATCTTTAGGTGGGTAAGGTAAGGATTCTAAATCTATAACCTTTGATCCCAAAGTCATTTTCTCTTTTCCTTTTTCCTTAAACTTTTGAGTATTACTTGATCGCCAAGTATCATGATCTTGAGTTTTTTTCCTTTAAAACATTCCCTGAATCCATCTCTATTTCAGATTCCTTCAGTTCTTCTTGTTTTTCATCCTTGTTTTCATTATCTTCCATTCTAACATGTTCCTTGAATAAACTCCTTAAATCTTTATCCATGGGATCTTTCAAAATCTTTGGGATTTTTATCCATTTCTCACCTTCATTCTCAGGTTCCAAACTTCTATTTCTCTTCAAGAAATTCTCTATAATTTCTTCTTCCTCATCCGTGAATTCAAGTTCCTCTTTAGTTTCATTATTTTTTCCATCTAAATCATTTTCTACTTCATTATTTCCGAAGTTTTCTACTCCATTACTACCACAGAGTTTTCTACTTCTCGTAACTACCACATTTACCTCTCTCGGATTTCTTTCAGTATTGCTTGGTAATCCTCCTGGAGGTCTACTGTTATTACGTTCACCTTCCCTACTCAAATGATCTTCCATATTCCTTAATGAGGCTTCTATCGTTCTCATTCTGGTATCATGTCCACTCATAGATGTTTTCATTGAACTCATATATTTAGAGACTGTACCTATAGAAGTCATCATTGTTTCCATATTCTTGGCTTGAGTAGATATCACACCCATCATATTTTCCATTAGTTTCTCCCATTTTTCAACCCCTTCTGCAGGTTGAGTTGAACTTTGAGTTACTGGTATACTTTGAGTGGTATGTTGAGGATAGGATCTAGGTAATGATTGTAAATTCTGATTAGATGTATTTCCTTGATAAACTTGATTATTATTCATATTCCTATATGGAACTGGATATGGCGGTTGTCCTTGCTTACTAGGGTTTTCAGACCATCGAAAAGTTGGGTGGTCTCTTCTAATAGCATTAAACGAGTTTGAATATGCATTGTTCAAATTCTATGTCTTTGAAGAAAACTCACCTCTCTCTTGAATATCCTGTTGGTTCTTCGATTCCTAATGGCATATTATCTGATTTGAGTATTCGGTTGGTGTACTATTTTACGAACTTTGGTTTTGTTCGATTGTAGGCCATAAAATTTCCTACTCAAATTCTCCAAATGTGCTAAAACTTCGTATTAGATGTACATTCTCCCCAAAAGCTACTTTTACGGTGCTAGAACCGGTTTCCCACATTCTGTTATTTTTGGAAATCTTTTCTATAGCATCGTAAACTATTTGTGCTTCACTCATCATTAAAGAACCACCACATGCATGATCTACATCCGCGACGTGAGTCTTTTCTTAATTTCTGACGAGAAAAGTTGAATTTGCATATCTAAGGAATAACCATGGTCGGGACAAGCTCTTAACAATTTTTAAATCTTTCCAGGCATTCCCAAGCGTTTCTTGAGATCCTTGTCTAAAGTTAGCAACCTCAACTTTTAATTCCAAATTTCGTCCAGAGTGAAATATTGTTTCGTAAATTCAGTTTGAATATCCTCCCAACTTGTAAGTGAATGATGTGGAAGAGACATAAACCAATCTCGGGCTCGTCCTTTTAAAGAAAAAGGAAACATAGTCATCCTCGTTAGTTCCTTATGAGCACACTTGACTTTTGGTTTGTATTACACAGATTCTTCAAAAGATAGAGAAGATGATGTGGATCTTCATCATCCTCTCCTAGGAATTGGGCTCTTGCGTCAATTAAACCAAAAGATGAGATTTAATTTCGAAATTGTTTGCTCCTTCATTAGGTAAAAGAATGGGATTATTAGTCCGGTTTCTTCTTATGGTTTGATCACGAGATAGGTCTCGGGTTTGGTGGGTTATTACGATTATTCTGGTTCCGATCTTGATTATTTCTATTATTATTATTTTGATTATTATTAGGGTTAACGAGGGTGTTGTCCATGCCCTGGAGCATGATCTAGCCTCTGTTCATTTGTTTCATCACTAGTTTGACCATTTCTTTTTACTGTTTGAAGATGATTCTTGGTCGATTTCACGACTAGTATGACCACGTTTACTCTCTACTCTTAGCGCCTTTTCGTAAGTATTTATGTCGGGCTTATAAGGAGTGAGTGGGGCCTTACCCTTACGGTCATCAACTAACGAAAATAGAAAATACTCGACTTTTGTAAAGAAGAAAATTGGTAACTAAAAGAAAGTAGATACCAACGAAAAATAAAATAGAAATGAGATAAGAAAAAGTGTTGACTTATTCTCGAGAATTTTGAGCTAATATAAGTAGTAACCATAGACACAAGGAAAAAAAATTAGCGTCGTTCCCCGGCAACGGCGCCAGAAAGCTGACGGACCTCTTTCTAGGCTATATAGATCCTAACCGGCAATGTACGTACCGGGTCAAACTGTAGTGCTAGTACGGTGAGTCAGAGTGTCGAATCCTCAGGGAAACATGGTAATTCTTCTAAGTGTAGTTAAACACCAAAGAGCTGTTATTAACTCGATCTAAACCCCAATTTTATAACACAGATGACTACTATTCTACTGAACATAAAATAAATGCGTAATTTAAAAGTTATTCTAATATAATATATATAGATATATAAATATATATAGATGTACATAGATTGCAAAATATATATATATATAAATATATAGATACCAATATATTATTAGAGAACTAGCCAAAGTTTATATAATTGATTTATACGATCTTTTGATGAGAGCGGAATGTGCTCGATCTTTCCTTTATTATTAGGTCCAATTGAGTAAATGAAGCGGTGCACTCCTGGGGTTAACAATTCCCTCACACACGGCGTATGAAATTGTCATATGTCATTGTCATCGATTTACTTTCCACAAGCGCCCCATGCTAATCTCGATTTAGTCTCGAGCAGTACCGAGTACAAATCTACCCCGGATAAAAGAGGTTATTCCGTTTGTCAGACGGCCGATGTTATTCAAAAGGCTCGGTTGTCGGCGGATCGATTTAACTTTCGGTGTTAGTTTCAATTAAACCTTTGATTTTAACATTATTATGATCTCGGCGCAATTTTAATAAGATTCATCTTTCCCAAGACAAATCGCCCGGGTAGGAAATAGGATTCCATTGTCACGCTTTAGACGGCCAATTTTACCTCCGGTTTTTCTATCTTTTATCTCATATCCTAACTTCTGCGGTCGGGTTCATCGTTAGGTTATATGTTGCGATTCATCTTGGTTAATTACGTCAATCCGAATATTATCAATACGTTGCAAAATAGAAAAAGATTCAATTAACTCAATTTTAGTAAATTTTACTTAGACAGCATTCCTTTACCGAAAAGATCGAAATAAAACGATTACATAACTTTGGCTAGTTATTTAGACTTAACTAAAAAACATTATAACAGTTTAAAAAGATAAAAATAAACATAACAAACATAAATACTTTAGAAAATTTACCCGATTACAAATGCTGAAACAGAGGTCGTATTCTTCCGGACATTACAAGCGACTTGACAACATTGAACTTCCGATAATTTCTCGAGCATTACAACGATACTACTATTTATTTATGGCATAAGGCCTATATACATACATACTACTACTATTTAAGAGATTAGAGGATATATATTGGTACCCTTTTATGTCTCGCAAACTCTTTGAATTTATAGGCCAAATTTCCCCAGGGCGGATCGATCCGAGGTGATGCGGATCGATCCGAGAATAAAAAATATTATCTCCTGGATTATTCTCCGCAGGATCACATGTTGATAATCATTATGTTTCCTCGGTTCGATCCGAGGTTAATCCGGATTGATCCGGGTAGTTAATTTTCACATCTTGATCTGAAACTTGATAAAATTATATCTTGAACTCTGGATCTCCAAATGTCATAATTCAAGAAGCGTTGGAAAGCTCTTGAAAAGATCTATAACTTCTATGAAGGACTCTTCTTCAGAAAATGCCTTTTTGATGGGCCATTTGTTCGTCGAAAATATAATTCGATAATGGTATCACGAACCGTTGATCCACTTGAACTTTAAATCTCGAGGCACTTCCTTACTCTCTTCAAAAGATATGATTTTACATCAAAAAGTGTCATCACTCGGGGTCTTGGTTTACCTAAAAATCTGTAATAAAATACCAAAAATACCCACGTAAATCTGACACGACACTCCGGTTATTAAACCGGTACAAAAGTTATATCTTTTTATTACTTTTGCTAGATTTTTATAGTATTTAGATTTATTCATTACTATTAATAATTTATAAGATTATCGTTATAATTTCTTATATTTTATATAAAAAGAGTTAATAAAATATATAAAACATCGTAATTTTTATCATATAAATGTTATACATCACTTATCTCGATAAGTTTTTGATAGTTTTCATAGACGATATCTTGGTGTACTCTAAGGATGAGGAAGAGCATGAAGAACACCTAAGGATAGTCCTACAGACCTTAAATGAGAACAAATTGTATGCCAAGTTTTCTAAGTGCGAGTTTTGGTTGGACCAGGTTAGTTTTCTTGGGCATATAATTTCTGGAGAAGGTATTAAGGTGGATCTAGCAAAGATAGAAGCCGTTTCTAAGTGGCCTAGACCGACATCAGTAACGGAGATAAGAAGTTTCTTGGGTCTAGCAGGGTACTACCGGAAGTTTGTAAAGGATTTCTCTAAGATAGCCACACCTCTCACGAGGCTCACTCAAAAGAACGTTAAGTATGAGTGGACCAATGAATGTGAGGAAGCTTTCCAGACTTTGAAAGAAAAGTTGACCACAAAGCTTTGTGTTAGCATTACCAGAAGTTTTTGATAACTATGATGTATATACAGACGCATCGGGTCAAGGTTTGGGTTGTGTTTTGATGCAATCAGGAAAGGTAATTGCTTATGCATCTAGGCAGTTGAAGGTGCATGAGAAGAATTACCCTACACACGACTTGGAGTTGGCAGCAGTGGTATTTGCCCTGAAGCTTTGGAGACACTATTTTTTATGGTGTCAAGGCAAGGATCTTCATGGATCATAAGAGTCTTAAGTTCTTCTTTACTCAGGAGAATCTGAACATGAGACAAAGAAGATGGTTGGAGTTCGTGAAAGATTACGACTTGAACATTCAATACCATCCGGGTAAAGCTAATGTTGTAGCTGATGCACTTAGCCAGAGAACGGTTAATGCTATCACTACATTGCAAGAAGTTGTGGATCAGCTAGATAGGATGCAGATTCAAGTGATTGAAAGGAAGGGTGAAGATCCGACTCTGGCGCCATTGATGGCAAGGTCAGATTTGCTAGATGAGATTCGGGCTAAGCAGGATAAAGACCCGGTGTTGATTAATTTGAAGCGAGTGGCTCGAGAGAAGCCTACAGTGGGTTATCAGTTGGACAAGAGTGGTCATCTTTGGTACGGATACCGTTTGTGTGTGCCCGATGTGGATGGCCTAAGAGAGAAAGTTATGGATGAAGCTCATAAGATTGCTTTTGCGGTACATCCAGAGCCACTAAGATGTATAGAGATCTCAAGGAAAGGTATTGGTGGCACTGGTATGAAGTTAGGGATCGCAGAGTTTGTGGCAAGATGTGATACATGACATAGAGTGAAAGCGAGAACACGAGAAGACAGGAGGTTTGTTGAAACCCTTAGAGGTACCGGAATGGAAATGGGAGAATATCACGATGGATTTCATCACCGGTTTGCCTAAGACTAAGGCGGTCATGACATGATTTGGGTGATTGTGGATAGACTCACAAAATCAGCCCATTTCTTGCCGTGTAAAGTGGACATGCCTATAAAGAAGTTCGCTACTATGTATATCGACAATATAGTGAAGCTTCATGGTGTGCCTCTATCTATTGTATCGGCAGGATAGTAGATTTATCGATCGCCGCTTACGGAAGGGCTTACTGAAAGCTTTTGGGACGAAGGCGATTTGAGTCTGGCGTTTCATCCATAAGCGGATGGGCGTCGAGAGAGAACAATTGAGACTCTCGAGGATATGCTTAGAGCTTGTGTTTTGGATGCCGGAGGATCATGGATAGATTACCTCAACTTGGTGAGTTTGCTTACAACAATAGTTACCATGCAAGTTTGGGAATGCCACCTTTTGAGGCCTTGTACGGTAGGAAGTGTAGAACTCCACTTTCTTGGGACGAAGTGGGAGAGAAACATATCACAGGGCGGAGATGGTTCAAACAAGCCAAGGAGAAAATCGAGTTGATAAGGAAAAATCTGAAAAGTGCTCAAGATCGTCGGAAGAGTTGGGCCAATGTTAGAAGAAGACCGCTTGAGTTTGAGGTCGGGGATAGAGTTTACCTTCGAGCGTCTCCAATGAAGGGTATCAAGAGGTTCGGACAGAAAGGAAAGCTAAGTCCAAGGTATGTAGGACCTTTTGATGTCATCGAAAGAGTGGGGAAGTTGGCTTATAGACTTCGGTTACCAGAGTCGATGTCTAGAGTCCACAATGTTTTCCATGTATCGATGCTTAGGAAGTGTCTATCTAAAGTGGACGTGGAATCTGAGATTGACCCGGAAGTGTTGCAAGATAATCTCTCCTACATGGAGAAGCCGATAAGGATTCTGGATAGGAAAGAGAAGATGATAAAGAGACGAGTGATCCCGTTAGTATTAGTGCAATGGAGCAATCATGCACCGACGGAAGCCACTTGGGAAGTGGAAACGGACATGTTCAACGAGTTCCCAGAGTTCCCTCATCTACGTGAGTGCGATCTAGTTTTGAGGACGAAACTCCTCTTAAGGGAGGAATGTAATATCGATTTTTGAAAAAGGGCAATTCGGTCTTTTAGCAAAAATCAGAATATTATGTTATTTAATTAAAAGATTTAAGAAAAAAAAAAAAGGGATACACAAGGATTTTTCTTTTAAGGAAAATAATTAGATAATTGGGATTATAAAAGGAAAAACTAATCCTAATTTTAACCTAGTTGTTTTTGACAAAAAAAAAGGGAGAGAGGCGCAGGAAGAGGGGGCGCATTTTTTTGAAAAAAGAAGAAGAAGAAGCTTTCGCTTTTCGAGGCTAATCCGTTGCTCTTTTCAACAGGCGTCTCAAGAGAGAAAGGATCACGCTTGAGGCGAGGATCGTTTCGATACCAACAATCCACTAGATCCGTTGGCGTTGGAGGTTAAAGGTTTAACCTTTTTCAAAGCTTTGGTAGTTTGGATCGTTGTACCACGCAAATTAAGGTAACGTGGTTTTCTTATCGTATGATTAAGGTTTCGTAAAGTGGTAGAGCAATTTGTATGGTTGTTTTTCATGGTTTTAATTTGTTTAAGTCGAGTTTGGGTTGAATTTGAGTAAAGCGAGTCGTAAAACCGTCCTCTTTGGTGCAAGAAAAACGTGTAACAGGTGCAAGAGAGAGGCTCGGTCGACCGAGCCTATCCATTCGGTCGACCGAGTGTGGGTCCATCCGTACGGATGAGTTGCTTATCCGCTCGGCTATTTCTCAGTATCGGATTGAGGGCAGAAAAGAGAGCTGTCCGTATGGACAGAAAGTTTATCCGTCCGGTCATGGGATTTGATCTTTGTTTTTCTTTGTTACGTGTTTCAAGCTCCATAATAGCGTATTTACTGCATAACCTTACGTGACAAAGCTCTGAATTAGCTTTTGATGCGTTTAGTTCCGGCACCACATGGATTCCCTAAAAAGATGAAGTGTGGGACCGTCGAAAGCTTCGGATTTGCCTTGTGCTTCGATAAGCTAGAGTTTATCGATGTCTGTGTAATTGCTAGGCCTTGTCCGTGTCTAGTGGTCTAGGAAAGAGAGTAGGAGATGTGTGGGAGCTTACTTGAAAACACTTAGGTGGCTAGTTAAACATCTAATCAAACATATGTGTTAGATTAATAATCTTAAACATCATGTAATGCTTGGTAAGGCATAGTACAATATCGCGATGTGTTCTCTGACCAGACAAAGTAGACTGTACCCACGCCGGTCAATCGATTGGCTAGATAAAGCGTCTGGTACATTCTGCCGGTTATCACACTATCGGGGCTCAGATATTCCCGGGGCTACTAGAGCGTGTCTCTAAGTAGGTTGCACCCAGTTGTCCTAGTACATCCTATTACTAGGCGTAGTGTTAAGGGTGTTTTTATATGTTTTATAAGGCTATATTTTATGATAATTTCCCCCGTATTTGTATCATTTGCATAAGAAAATAAGTGTTTAGATGGAAATATTGAGCATGTGGTGTTTTTAATAAGTTAATCGCAAAATTAGTCAATTTATGCGTTTTATTGATGAATTTATATTTAATTGGACGTTATTACATTTTGCGATGTTTTTATGTGTTATAGATACATGTTTGAGGCTCAAAAGATGATCAAAAGTTGATTAAGTTCGAGCTAATTGATGATAAAAGAGATAATGAAGGAATGGGATAGAGAAAAGAGATAAAGATCAAGAAATCGAGTCGATCATATTGAAGCTGGCGTCGAGTCCCGTCGAGAGGGACGGGCGTTTGATTGAGTGAGCGGGCGTCTGGAGGTGCGATTTTGATCTGAGAGAGTTTGGACCCGAGTGGGACGGGCGTCTGAAGCAAGTCTAAATCCATCATACGGGCCCGGGCGTTCAAGGCATCACGGACGGGCGTCCAGCGGCCGACTTAGTGAAACCGACTTTAAATTCTATATATAGCCGCATTATTTTCCACATTGAGGATACCATATACTCATTATTCAAAACCCTAAACCTAGGGGCGGCTTTAGGCTGCGTTTTTACTTCTTTTATTCCAGTTTTTATGCTCCAAATTCTAGATTAAAAGTAGGTAGTTTTATGTTCGTTTTTTCTGCAATTTCGAGTTTCCAGAGGATGTTGAGAGGCTAAGCTTCATCAAACGAGCATTGTGAAGCCATCCAACACGTTTTGATTCCGTTTCTGCGATTATATTGTGAGCTTTTTTATCTAAAGTTGTTCCCTTTATCATGTCTATTATTGTTTAATTGCAATTGTATCGAAAGACTTGCATGTTATGATTGTTTTATGTTGATGAAAATCTCTATAAACCTTAGATCACCATGATAAGGAATAGTTGTTTAATCTATCACAATGAGAGTTAATAGGTTAGATTGCTAGGTTAAAGTTTACACCTTTGATTAGTAAAATTGTTAATCTTAGATCTAAAGATATAGATTAATAGGTGAATTACCTAAGAAATTAGGGTTCATGTTTTAGACGAGGTGAAACCACAACTTGGTTAGAAAACGCAATATAATCGAGATAGGAGTTGATACTTGTTAGGATAGGTGGATCAATCGCTCGTTTGTTCGTTAAACTTGAATTTAATCCCGTGAAACTTGAATTGTCTAGATTAGTTACTTTTATTTCATATTAGTTTAAGTTTAATAGTTATAACCCGTATGTTTCTGGCTTTAGATCATATCTTCATGTCGATTTTACGTTTTAGTTAAGTTTGTTTTGAGTTTCGTTTAGTTTTATCCGCTGTTTAGATTAGTTTTCGTGACATAATTTAATTAGACAAAACTAGGGTTAGCAATCGCCAGTTCCCCGTAAGATCGACCCGGTATCAACCTCTATATTACGATCCTTATACTTGAGGAAAACCGGATTTATAAATATTTATTACTTGTTATATTTTGCATTGCATAAATACGTGACAAGTTTTTGGGGCCGTTGCCGGGGAACAAAACGGTTGCCTAGTTTTTGTTTTTTCGTTTTTCTTATTTCGTTTTAATTCCTGTTTTTAGTTGATAATCGTTTAGGTTATTAGGATAATAGGGTTTTAGTTTAGGGTTTAAGGTTCTTCTCTCTTCTGATTAGTTTTCTTCTCTTCTTTCGATCTGTATTTCTGTCTTTCTGTTTTTCTTTTTCCTGCTGCGCTTCTCCATTCCTGCTTCGTTTTCTGCTTCCAAACGGGCGTCTAGACCAGTGGATGCCCGTCTGTTCTAAATTTTTCAACTCTGAACCGTTTTTAACCTGTTGAACGAACGTCCATCCAATTTGGACGTCCGTCCACTTCTTCAACCTTTCGGACGAACGTTTGGACTTCCAGACGCCCGTCTAGTTCAAATTCCAGCCAGACGCCCGTCCAGGTTTCTGGACGTCCGTCTGTTTCCCTGTCTTAACTATTTTCATTTCTTTTTCTCTTCTTAGGCTTTAATTTTTAGTTTAGGTTTTTAAATCCTTAGTCTTTAGGTTTCAACTACCTGTTTTTGGTTCGGTTTATGCAAACTCGAAGTCAGAAGGGACCACTACTGTATACCCCTGACTTAGAGCGGACCTTAGTCCGGCCAAACATGCGGATTTTCCGTTACGTAGTTACGCGAGGCGAGCCGAGCAAGATCTTGAGGAGCGACTAGCCAAGGAAATCAGCGATTTTGTAATAATGGCGCTAATGATAGGCGTGCGTTGGCGGACTACGCCATGCAGCGCGATCCACGATCCAAACCGGCTATTGTCATTCCGGCCATCACTGCACAGACCTTCGAGCTAAGGCCGGGACTTATTCAGATGATGCAGCATGCATCTATTTTCCACGGATCAATCAGAGAATCCCCATACTCATTTACATACGTTCTTGGAGATATGCGGCACCACGCGTATCCAAGGTGTAAGTGAGGATGCCATCAAACTGAAACTCTTTCCATTTTCTCTAAAGGGAGAAGCGAAGGAATGGTATACTTCTCTCCCCTCTGAATCGATTACCACCTGGGCCGAACTCGAAAAGGAGTTCTTGAGTCAATATTTCCCACCTTCAAAAACAGCCCAGTGTTTAAACGAGATTTTCACTTTCTACCAGAAAGAGAATGAATCCTTCTTCGATTGTTGGAAAAGATTCAAAGCTCGCTTAGAAAGTGTCCCCACCATGGCTTGCCCTTTGCAAAGGCAAGTCAACACCTTCTTTAGTGGATTGACCGAGCTTACAAAAGGCATGGTCAATAGTTCATCTGCAGTAGGCGTTTCAAGAAAACGCTTTGATGAGATGGCCTTTGTTTGAGGACATTGCAAAATACAACTACGCCCCCTCTTATCAAGCAATTCAAGCACCTTCTCCTCCTCCTAAGGTAGAGGAGGTAAACATGCAAAGTTTGATCGCCATGCTGTAGAAGCAGATGGCAGCATCTCAAGTTTCAAATCCGATAAATCAAACTTCTTCTTTTCCACAGAACCCTCAGGTTCTGTACTGCGAAAACTGCTGTCAGACTGGCCATATGAATGGCCAGTGTCAATTCAATCCCCCTGCACCTTATCAAGTGAATGATGTTCATGATTATGGACAGTGTAATCAAGTCACATGTCAGAATTGTGACGAGGTGGGGCACACATCTAGATTATGTCCTATGAACGGGCAGAATGCTGAAGTGAATGCATTTATGGCCAGAACAACCAAAGGTCTAATCAAGTTTCCGGCCAGAATAATTTCCAAAACCACGGGTTTAATCAATCTTCCAGTTTCAATCCTAATTCGAATCAAAATTTCAACAGAAACCCTGGTTTTAATCAGAACCAAAACTCAAAATTTTCCAATCCTACTCAAAGATTCAATCAGAATTGGCCTTCCAATTCAAATTCTCAATTTCAAAGTCGGCCCAGCCAGCCCTATGCTCAAAATTTCCAAAACTCTCAAGGCCCCTCCCAAACTAACAATCTTGAAGCTAAATTGGAGGAGCAAAATAAAAGTATCCAACTCCTGATGACTACAAATAAGAACCTTGAGAGGCAAATCGGGCAACTGGCTGAACAGTTAGCTTCTCGACCCCCAGGGCAGCTGCCTAGTTTCACCGAGAAGAATCCAAAGGGTGGTCAAGTTGCTCAGACCGATTTGAACAAAGACCCATGTACTGACCTCGTACCTTCAATTCCATACGGTAGAGAGTAGGCCAGTGCAATGAATTTAAGAAGTGGTACTCAAGTGAGTGGTCCTTCCCACCAGGGAAACCACTAGCCCCTCCTGCCATTGATGAGGCAGGAGGGGAAGCTGAGCACCTACACTCCCCTTGGCCAAAAGAGAATACCCAGGTGGCTGATCCCCTGAGAGGTGAAAAAGTTGGAAGTCCTCAGGTGGCTGATCCCCTGAGGAATGAAGAAACAAGTGGAAGTCAGGAGCCTAATCCCCTGACTAATAAAAAGATTGAAAAAGCTGTTTGGTGGAAGGATCTGGAAGACAAAGCTGTCAGTGCATCTTCAAAGAAAATCTTTTCTGAGAATGATCTGAACAAGCTTCCATTTCCACCAAGAAAGAGCAACATCCCTTTAAGTGAAGATAAGAAGTATGAAAAAGTGCTCAATCTTTTGAAGAATACTCAGGTGAATCTTCCATTATCAGAGGTCTTGGTTGAGATGCCTAAGTATACAAAATTTATCAAGGATGTTGTTTCATCAAAAAGGAAATTGTCAGACATGGAGAGGCTGATTGGTGAGGATTGTTCAATGATCAACTATGAAGACTTACCAACCAAGAGAGGTGACCCTGGAAAGTTCGTGCTTACAGTGTTAATGGGAGGTCTGGTCTTCCCTAACTCTTTGTGTGACCTGGGTGCATCTATAAGCCTCATGCCAATGTCGTATGCAAGCAATTTGGGTTTAATTGATCTTCTAGAACACACTACCATGAATGCAATTATTGATAGATCTTCTAAGAAAGCGTGGGAATCTGAAAGGCGTGCTAGTTCAAATTGATAGATTTACCTTTCCGTTGGTAGTACGTCCTAGACATTGAAAAGGATGAAAATGTTCCCACGATTCTTGGAAGACCTTTTGCGTCTATAGCTCGAGCCCTCATTGATCAAGCGATGGCGGGTGTGTGACGATCCGTGTTGGTGATCAAGAGGTAAGCTATAATGTTTCTAAATCCATTCAAATACCCTCTGGTCCTCCAACCGGTTTTTCCATTGAGGAGACGTCTGATGACTTCGATGATTTGATGGAAAAGCAAGTCATGGCTGTTGCAACGGAGTATGAGCGACTGGTTGATAATTTGAATAATCATGGTGTGGTAAGTCTAGAGCAGTTAGAAGCTGAATTTAAGGATGAGTTGTTGGAAGGAGAAGCTTTGGTAGTGGGACCACTAAGTAAACTCAGCGATGTTGAGTTGAACGGTGGAGAGCTCAAATCTAGTTTAGAAGACCCCCCCTGCAGATCTGGTGCTGAAGCCGTTGCCTAAACATCTTAAGTATGTGTTTTTAAGAGAAGGTGACAAGCTTCCTTTAATTATATCTGCCAAGCTGTCTCGTTTAGAGGAAATGAAATTAATCAACGTCTTGAAGAAAAATGAAAAAGCCTTTGGATGGCAAGTAGGAGATATCAGAGGGATATCTCCTGACATCTGTATGCATAAGATCAAGACAAATGAGGGTGTGAAATGTGTTAGACAGCCCCAGAGGAGGCTCAACCCTCATATGCAAGAGTAGTTAAGAAAGAAATCATCAAACTTCTGGACATGGGAATCATTTATGCCATTGCTGATAGTGAATGGGTTTCCCCGACTCAAGTAGTTCCTAAGAAAGGTGGAATTACAATTGAGAAGAATGAGAAGGGAGAGGAAATAGCATTGAGACTAGTCACTGGTTACAGAGTCTGCATCGATTATCGAAAGCTCAATGAGGTAACCATGAAGGACCACTTCCCCCTTCCATTCATTGACCATATGCTTGAGCGTCTGGCGGGACACGCATTCTACTGCTTCTTGGATGGATATTCAGGATACTTTCAGATACCCATTGATCCAGCTGACCAAGAAAAGACCACTTTCACCTGCCCTTATGGTACATTCGCTTACAGGCGAATGCCATTTGGTCTCTGCAATGCCCCAGCTACATTTCAGAGATGTATGCTGGCTATCTTTGACGGGCTAGTAAAAAAGTGTATGGAAATCTTTATGGATGATTTTTCGGTCTTTGGTCAGTCCTTCGATGATTGTCTTGACAACCTTGATCAAGTGTTATCCAGATGTGTGGAAAAGAACTTAGTGCTCAATTGGGAAAAATGCCATTTCATGGTTGATGAGGGAATAGTTCTTGGCCACAAAATCTCCGCTAAAGGTATAGAAGTTGACAGGGCAAAAGTAGAAGCTATCGAGAAGATGAGTTATCCCAAGAATGTGCGTGAAGTGAGAGGCTTTCTTGGACATGTCGGTTTCTACAGAAGATTCATTCAAGACTTCTCCAAGATAGCCAAGCCCATGTCTACTTTACTAAAGGAAGACGTTGAGTTCAATTTTGATGAAAGCTGCAAGCAAGCGTTTGAGGAGCTTAAGGACCGTTTAATCTCTGCTCCAATTCTTATATCGCCTCGATTGGAATCTACCTTTCGAGCTTATATGCGACGCATCAAACTATGCGGTTGGTGCTTTGTTTTAGGACAAAGAATCAAAAGGAAATTCCAGCCAATCTATTACGATCCACACATTGAATCCTTCTCAAGTTAACTATACTACTAACGAAAAGGAATTATTGGCGTAGTCTTTGCTATGGACAAGTTTCGTGAGTTACTTGTTAGGAGCTCAAGTGATTGTGTGGGTGATCACATTGCTTTGCGATATCTCGATGACTAAGAAAGAGGCCAAACCGCTTACTACGTTGGATAACGACCTTACAAGAGTTTGATGTCAGATTAAAGACAAAAGAGGCGTTGAAAGCGTTGTGGCGGATCACGCGTTTCAAGAATGTTAAGTGAGGAAAAGGATGACCCAGATGATATAGATCTTTACTTTCCTCTAGAAAACATTATGCTTATCGATGGCTGCGCTCCAGATGTTCCTTGGTATTCTTCCATTGTCAATTACCTTCATTCCCGATATCTTGATCCTGAATTGTCCTATCAGGAGAAGAAAAAGTTCTTCTCTGATTTGAAATCTTTCGTTTGGGATTAACCTTATCTTTTTAAGATCTGTAAAGATGGTCTGCTTAGGAGATGTGTTCCGAATGAGCGCAAAGGCGATATCATTGAGCAGTGCCACAGTGGACCCACTGGAGGTCACTTTGGTCCTTGGAAAACCGTTGCCAAGATATTTCAATCCGGTTTCTATTGGCCCACGATCTTTAAAGATACATAAGCTTTCTGTAAAGCTTGTGATAGATGCCAAAGAACCGGAACTTTGACAAGGCGTTTTGACATGCCTTTGAAACCCATCCTAGAATGCGAAGTCTTTGATGTATGGGGTATCGATTTTATGGGACCATTCCCATCATCTTGTGGTAACAAATACATCTTAGTCTGCGTGGATTACGTGTCGAAATTGGTGGAGGCTCAGGCCACTCCTCACAATGATCATAAGTCGGTCATGAAATTCTTAAAGAAGAACATCTTCATGAGATTTGGATGTCCACGAGCCTTGATCAGTGATGAAGGAACGCATTTCTGCAACCGACCCCTAGAGAAAGTTCTTGAAAAGTATGGTGTTCGTCATAAGACTGGTACACCATATCACCCGATGACTAGTGGTCGAGGTTGAAAGGAGCAACCAAAGTATTAAGAAAATCTCGAGAAAGGGTCCATGATCATAGAAAGACTGGAGTTTGAAATTGGATGATGTACTATGGGCATCTGAACCGCCTATAAGACTCTATGGGTACATCTCCATATCAAATGGTTTATGGTAAGCCATGTCATCGCCAATCGAGTTAGAGCATAGAGCTTATTGGGCTACAAAGTTTACGAACTTTGATTCCCAATCTTGTGGTAACACCGGCTGCAGCGATTGCATGAGTTGGATGAATTCGAGACTTCAGGCCTCACTGAAAGCGCCGGGATTAGCAAAGATAAGATGAAACTCCTCCATGGCGCCAAGATTAAGAAGAGAGAATTTCAAGTCGGGAACAAGTTCTTGTATAATTCCAGGCTACATTTGTTTCTGGAAAGTTAAGGACACGATGGTCCGGTCCCTTTGAGATTCTCAAATTATTCTGGAGGCGTTCTAGAACTACGAGGTTATGGTGACCAACCGTTTGAGTAAATGGTCAAAGGTGTAAGCACTACATTGGTGAACCCAAGGAAAAGCCTTTGATTGTTCGTTTCCTCGATATCCTCGGGTGTGGTACTAAAGAAGTCGAAGAATTTGACAAGTTCTCACCCGACTTGTTTTCAGAGGATGACGGTAGTGGTCGATCTGAAGAAGTTCAAGCAGGTAGTTGGGATATGGAAGAATTTGAGAGGGAGCGTCAGCTGCGACGTCATCAGAAGATTCAGAAGAAGAAGTCGGCCATGGGGAAGTTTAAACGTGTTTGGAAAGCTATTAGAGATTTAACCCCATGTGTTAAGTCTTTGTTTTCGCGCGACCCAAGCGCTAATCAAAGTGTAGGCGAGGTAGTGGTGGCGTGAGAAAAGTCAAATGGCCTGATCCAGTGAACTTTCAACAAATGATGTCGAGCTAACGACATTAACCAATAAGCGCCAGCAGGGGCAACCTAGATATCGTTATATTAGTTGTTTTTGTTTTGCTTTTGTAGTTTTAGTATTTAAGTTTTAGTATTTAAGTTTAGCTTACTAAGTTTTGCTTTTGTTTATATCATCGATTAGTTGTGCTTTCTAGATATGGATTTTGAGTTCTACCGGAGGAGTTACCTTTCCTTTGGAGGATCCCACTTATCACTTGTAGATGACGGACCGGGAGGGACTATAGTGTTGCACGAGATTTTGATATTAGTAGCCGCATCGGAATGTCACCTATGTTCTTATTGTTCCCGCTGTTCGGGAGGTGGAGACTTCACTCTCGAGGAGTTGCGAGCAGCTCTAGGGCGTCCGTACACAATCTCGAATGATCCGATCTTTGACAGATTTAGCGCCAGAGCGCAAGCTGAACATTTTCGAGGTGTTGATGTGGCTGGTGAGGACTGGGGTCTGCAGGATGAATATGATTTCCCTCCGGTGATTGACATGCTCCGCCGTCTTATCCGGATGAATATGATTTCCCTCCGGTGAATGCCATTTGAGGGTCGGGACTACAAGGAGGAAATTGTTCATAGACAGAGTACGGGGCAGGATCCTTTGGAGGAGTTGAGGCTGAGAGTTTGCCCGGATGTGGCTTGGACATTGAGACCGGGTGGAGACCGGAAAGAGTTGGTCACCACTACCTGGACGGAGGACTGGAAAGTCCAGTGTAGGTTCATTCAGAGTCGGTTGTTGCCGAAGAACAACTTGACACATTTCCATATTGGTGACCTCGGCATGCTTTATGCGTTGACATTTGGCCTGAATGTGAATGTGGGACAAGCATTATACGATGAGGTGGCTATCAATCAGAAGATTTATACACGTTGCCTGATTATCCCTCACTTGATTCACAGTTTATGTCTTGATGCCGGTGTACCTGAGTATGGAGCGGATTATAAACCGAACAACCCGAGGCCTATACAGAGAGAGAAGGGTAAGTCTTCGGGACAGTCTGAGTCGGGGGCACCACAGGAGCCCGGTTCTTCATCAGCACCGCCGCGAGCATCCTCCCTTCCTACTTTATCTCCCTCAGTCCGGATGAGGTTGAGTATGGCCGACAGTGTCAGGAACTGGATGGAGGATATTCGGACTTCACAAAATAACATCTTGACCATTTTATGGTGCATCAGTGAGGTGATGAGCTAAAATTTACCCCTCGAAAATATATTTATAAAGACTCGAAAACCGTGGGTAAACTAACTATCTAACCGGCAGTGGACCGGGTCAGATTGTTAGAATAGCTACAGGAGAACGAGGTCGATCCCAAGGGACAAGTGTTTGTAAGTACCAAAGTGAACGTGTGTCTTAGTCTAGGCGATCAAGTTTTTGGGAAGGTTTGTTACTACATGACACTAAAATAATTTTAGTGTTATATCAAGTCTAAAGAGAGAAAAGAGAAAGAAAGTTAAACTACTAGATTTTAAAGATAGGTTAAAAGACATAGCCGAACCATGATCAAAGTAGCTAATTTCAACCCCAAGGATAGACAAAACCGGGAGTGTGCATTATAACAAACGAACTCTCACATTCAATCTCACGGGTGCGTGCTCCTAATTCTGATGTTAAGATCTGAACAACTCTCCTTTAACATCCTATGTGAGGTTAATTAATTCTCTTTTTAGAAAACCGATTATCCTAACATGATTAAGTGCTGTGAGACGCTTGATATAACCCTCATTACGGAAACAAGTCCGAAATCACTCGGTCGAAGTTACTACCGATTCAGACTCATCAACGTACTACACCAAACATCTTAACGAGAATGTGTCAAAGCAGTAAACCGAAGCTTTACCTAATCCATGGTCTACCCGAAAGACTCCGTGAAACAACTTGTCATCGTTGGCTCAAGAACCACCCGGCACTTCATAGTTCAACCCCGGGGTCTAACACTAAACTACACTAATCTAGACTACCACATTCAAGTTACTATGTTGATAATAAAACACCAATGAGCACGGGCCTGAATTCACGACCTAAAACCCGGTATGTTTTACCTCCCGATCTTAGAACCATTTTTCCCACACCACTCTCTCTTGAACAACTCTCAAGAATGATGTGTGTGATTTTTGACCTAGGTAGCTAATCTAGCCCAAATCCGTTATAACAAGTTCTAAGACGTGAAATATGTAAGATTCAACAATAAAAACACAACACACTCCCAATTTTATCTTCCAAAGGATGATTTCACCAAATTTTACATGATTCGACTATAATAAGTTTAGCTACTCATATATATATGTAGATATATAGATATTACAAGTAATCGACTCTGTCAAAATGTCATGGATTAAACGCAGGGAAGTTTTACATAATAGCCTTCATAATAATGCCGAATTCTATTAAAACCAAATTAAAACATTAATCCAATCATTTGCCGATTCTCGATATTTATATATATATATATATATATATATATATATATATATATATATATATATATATATATATATATAAGAAAGAAAAAACTAAAACGGAAACTATATTATAACGATAATTAGTGAGTTATTACATCAACATTATAACGATATATATATATATATACATATAGGCCCCCCAAAACATAATTAAAGAAGGGAAAAGAAGAAGAAGGCTGGGGAAGAAGAGGGGCAACGATCTGCTCTCTGTATGCTCCTTTATATAGAAAAAACTCCTTGGGCCGGACCGGGCCGGGTAGGGGCCGGACCAGGCCGGCCTAATCATTGCATTCAGCCCCATTGATCATCTAATTTACGGATATAAATTTATATATTTGAATAAAACTTCTAAAATTCATATCTTGAGTTCTAGACCTCCAAATGACATGATTCAAGAGGAATTGGAAAGCTCGTTGAAAAATCTACAACTTGCATGAAGGACACTTCTTCAGAAAATGCCTTTTTGATGGGCCATTTGTTCGTCGAAGATATTTCCCGATTTCCACCAAATCGAATCGATTAGCCACTTGACCACTTGACTTAGTGACGCTCTTGTATAGCCTCCATAAGATATGATTATACTTCAAAATGTCGTTACTCGGGGTCTTGGTCAACCTATAATTCTACAATAAAGCACAAAATACCAAGCGTAAATCCGACACGACACTCCGGTTACTAAACCGGAGCAAAAACTAGTAAAAACTTATAAAAACACGATATTTTATAAAATAGTCACGACTTATATATTTTTATGAAACTTAGGAATTAATGACTTGAATTGATATAAAAGTGCTCGAAATGATATCAGAAATGGTGTCAAAAGTTATAAAAATAACAGTGAATTTTTCCCTTATCAACAACCCCCTACTTAGCTTTTGGTCGTCCTCGAGCAAAACAAGCGATAAAACAAAATGAATGAAGGAAAAATTCATGCAAAGATAAGATAATAAGGACAACCAGATGATATAACCATTAGAATTACAACCAAAGCGTTAACCTCAATATAAATGTATAATGCAGTGTGTGTGTGACAAGCCTTTTCAATTTCCACTATCCTCTCTTGAATAATTCAAGCAATACACACAAATATCCATTCAGACAGTCCTAATGACTTTCCTAGGTATAGGCAGTAACAGTTCCACACAAAGTTCTCTCGTGTACTTATTAGGATAATCCCTAAAGCATATCATTCAGTTTATACTGGGGATAGTCAGAATATAACTAAGTTTTCAACCATGCTTAACCAAATTGTCAAATTTATTTATTTATTTATTTATTTATTTATTTATTTTTCACATTTGTAGCATATGCCTTCATTCCCAGCAATAGGACGTTTCGTGATAACCCCCTAGCTGGACTACTATCATCAGGCAGTTGCCCTCTTTCCCAGCAATAGGACGTTTCGTGATAACACCCTAGCTGGACTACTATCATCGGGCAGTCGGGAGCTCTTAAAACTCATAGTGATTTAGGACGTTTCGTGATAATGCCCTACTGCACTCAAATCATTGGTAGCTACAACCGACATATATATAGTTCATCTTAATTTGGTATTTTTCTTTTCATTCCACTTAACTTATATCCTTTCTATCACATTCAAACCTTGAGATATTCACGAAGACACGTTCAAAAATTAGGTACTAAGGTATCGCAATTATCTCTAGAATAACCACTAGGATCTTGAATGGATACGCTTTAAAATTTTCGCTCAATATCAAAGGCTTACGTGAACAATGAATTCATGTTACACAAATAAATTTGGGGTTAAAATGCACTTACGGTTCACTTTGGTTATATACATCCAAATCGATCATTACATCATCAAATCCATGAAATATATACCTTATACATATTATTTTAATCAACTAAATAATGCTCGAAAAAGAATCAAAAACTAAGGGTTTAAACACTTACTGCCATTGCTAGACCAACCACGACGCTACCCCCCACTTACGATTTTGCATTATCCCCAAAGATAGAGAGAAAGACTTAACTTATAGACCTAGCAGAAAGGTGCTATCGAATTCCGTAACAACCATGAGAAAGCACGACCCGAATCCCTATACAAAACCAAAACAAAGAAAACACGGGAAATGGTCCTCGTGCCAAAGTATGCAATAGGGATATGGGAATAATAAGAAAATGGCCCTGTCACGTCAGAAAATTCGATAGGCAATATATAGCACATAATAGCTTTAGATGGAAAAATCACCATACGGGGAAAGCACAGAACATCTAAGCATATACGTATCATAGAGAGTATCACATGAGCATATATCATAGTCAACTCAGCTATTCCTAGATTCATTTTTATTACACACAGTTTTATTAAAGGCGGGAAAACTCACCACTATACTACAACGACCAGAAATTTGAAACAGACTAGATCATAAAATGAAATGTGTGAAAGAGCGTTGAGTCTTTTATACCCAGATCCTCAAGGGTTCTTTCGAAGCATTTTAACAACCTAAGTCCAAGAAATGATGTATTTAAATTTTATCTTTTTTTCTCCATCGGGATTTTCGGATAACCACCTAATCGTTCCCTGTTTAATGACATTCAAACCTTCATCTCGAGACTTGGTTGTGCTTTGTGTTCATCTTTCCACAGATTCTACATTTCATTAAGACTAGTCTTTATCCAAATTATTATTATTATTTTAACGGGCTGCCTCCGGTGGCGCTTTTGTTTAACGTCGTTTGCTCGATTGGGGTGAATCTAAAGCAGACTCAATCAACCAAAATCCGAACTCAAGAAGATCAATAGCTTAAGAAAAATTAACGATGCGAGAACCATTGAAATTGTATTGTCTAGAAACGTACCTCTTTTAATTCTCGATATCACCTCCTCCCAGCCAGAGAATCTTCTGTTATCAGCCTGTCGAACCATCTTCTTTACTATTCCATATAGTTCATCCATCGGGGAGTACACAAACTGGACCGCAGAAAATTCATCCTCACAGAGTGGACGAATGTAGTAATCCGGGACCGATATATCAAACATTACCAACTCTCCCAGTGGCTCTACCAAAGATGGTCGATCAATCTTATCAGGTTTCTTTATACACTCTCCAATTGGGAGTGACAAAGATTTAGGCGATCCCATATGCTCCTCTAATTCTGTCTCATCAAAGAGTGCACTCAAATCCATCACACACCCTTCCACATCATTATTTTGTGGTTTATCGGAAGACTGTGTAATAGATAGAAGTTGCACCACTTCCATCTCTAAATCTTGCACTTCCTCTTTATCCAAAAATGAGCTATTTTCATCACCAAATACTTCTTGCTCAGTCATAACAATCGGCGGCTCCACCACACACTCCACCAAGGGTTCATCAATTTGTATCTCAAGGGGTGAAGGTGTAGCAGGTAGAACGTGGAACCTGCCATAGTCAAACATCGCAATTGGAGGGACTGTAAGCAATCCCAACTCACTATCTAGCTCGGACACCTCGTCATTGCAAACCGAATCCTCAATCTCGTTCTCTTCTTGAACTTCAACAGTGAAGTCCTCATCAACCCTAGCCGCCTCTATTGCAAATGCATCTTCTTCATGCTCCACTCTTCGTTTTTTCACAAATCGACTGAGATTATCACACAACGTGCGTAGAAGCTTGTGCACACTTTCCCAACTTTCTTCATCCATAGGAGTCTCATTCTCATCTTTCTTACTCTGTTCTCGGATTCCATTAACCCGAATCGTAGATTCCATGAGCTCTGCTTGAGATCATCCATTCGCATCTCGGTCGTAAATCGATTTTTCAAATTTTCTCGGCTTTGGCTATAGCAACTTTCTCATAAAGCTCATCCACTCTGTCCATTTCCCTACTTGCTTCATCATAAGTATAGACATATGCTATATGCTCCATGCACTCCTGATGAGAGATAAATTAACACTCATTATTATAACATTTCACCCCATTTCTGATACCGTTTTGATCATTATTGTACCAATTCAAGTCATAATTACTAAGTTTTATCAAAATGTATAAGTAGTAATTATTATATAAGATATCGTATAATTTCATAAAAATATACTAAAAACTCATAAAAACCTAAATCGTTATAAATAGATATTATCGTTATAAATTTAATAAAACTTATAGTTTTTGTGGTCGAATTTGTGGCTCGCTTTTTTATTTGCTTTGAGTACGTGTGATGAAAAATGAAGAATTAATATCGAAACAGTAGAAAACCGAAGAAGGATATTTTTCAAAATTCGGCCCGAACCGAAGTAAACCGGCCCGAGCCGGAATCTCTCTGCCATCAGCACATGGGGCCTAACACAAGAGAATCTCCACTGTAGCACCGGCACGCGCCGGGAAGGGGCCGGCACGCGCCGGTGCACTACCCCTATAAATACTCCCCTCAGTCCATTTGTTCAGATTGCCCCAATATATATATATATATATCTATATATATTTTCCTCTACCTCTTTCTTTTTATTTCTTTTATGTTTTGGGCCCATATATATATATATATATGTCTATGTATGTATATATATATGCATATGTGTATAAATAAATAGAGTAGTATCGTTGTAATGCTTGGATTTATTATCGAGGATTGTTGTCTCGGAAGCCGTTGTTACTTTCACGAGGATTAGGCTCCGATTCAGCAGTTGTAATCGGTAATTTTCTAATGTTATTATGTTTATTATTTCTATCTATTTATATACATATATATATATTAGTAGTAGTAATATTAGCCAAGATATGTAATTGAACTATTTTAATCTTTTTGGTAAAATGGATGATTGACTATGATAAAAATGATTAAAACCGATTATGATGAATCTTTTTCTACTTGAGTTTAATGAAACGTTAATATTGACATAGCTAATCAATATAAACAGAATCGTAACCTAATGACGAACTAAACGGTAAAGTTAGGATATGAGAAAAAAGGTAGAAAAACCGGAGGGTAAAAATGGCCGAGTGAAAACGTGACAACGGAATCCTATTTCCTACCCGGGGGCAGATTTGTCTTGGGAAAGATGAATCTTATTAAATTTGTGCTCAAGATCGTAATAATGTTAAAATCAACGGTTTAATTGAAACTAACACCGAAAGTTAAATCGATCCGCCGACAACCGAGCCTTTTGAATAACATCGGCCGCCTCGACAAACGGAATAACCTCTTTTATCCGGGGTAGATTTGTACTGTACTGCTCGACTAACCGAGATTAGCATGGGGCGGTTGTGGAGATTAAAGCGATGACAATTTGACATATGACAATTTCATACGCTCGTGTGAGGAGGAGTTGTCTAGCTTAGTGAGTACACCGGTTCATATATAATTTACACCTTGAATAAAGGAAGATCTGTCTCATTTAGTTTTTATTAACTAAAAGAGATCATGGTTTAATAACATTATCTTGGTTAGTTTCTATATATTATATTAGTTTTTATATTATATATATCTATATATCTATATATATATTTATGTCTATGTATCTATATATGTATTTATATATTTATATATATATCTATATATCTATATAAGTATTTATTTACTGTTTTACTAACAATCTAACTAATCTAACTATCTAACCCGAGGAAAATGGTAAAAACTGCGACTTAGATCGAGTTAATAATAGCTTCTTGGTGTTTAACCACACTTTGAATTATGCCTTCATTTCCCTGAGGATACGACCTGACTCACCAGACTAGAACTACAATTTGACCCGGTACACTGCCGGTAAGGATTGATAGCCTAGAAAAAGTCCTTCAGCTTTTCTGGCGCCGTTGCCGGGGATGCGACGCTAATTCATTGTGTTCGAATGGTTACTACTTGTATTAGCTCAAAATTCTCGAGGATAAGTCAACACTCTTCTTATCACATTTCTTTTTTATTTTCCGTTGGTACCTACATTCTTTTAGTTACCAATTTTCTTCTTCTACAAAATTCGAGCATTTTCTATTTTAGATAGTTGATGACCAGAAGTGGTAAGGCCCCACTCACTCCTTATAAGCCTGACATAAACACTTACGAAAGGCAGTTAAGAGTAGAAATTAAACGAGGTCATACTAGTCAGGGAAATCCTGACCAAGGATCATCTTCAAATCGAAATAAGAAAATGGCCGCTGAGAGTAAGGATGAGGAATGGGTCAAGGTTCCTAAAATGTTGAAAAATCCAAGAATGGGTAGGACCTTGTTCAATGATAAGGTTAAAAAGGAATCAAGTTTGAAAGGGCCAATTCAAACCGAACCTTATCCGGCTCAACCCAAATTCACCTCGGTTCAATCTGATAGGGTAGCACCATATCCAGTGCATATTTTGAAAAAGAAGGTACTGAATGATGACACACAGTGTCCTCTACATGCACAATCATTCAAGGAAGCTTCACCATCTTCGTCTAACGACAAGGGTAAGGGAAGTATACATTCTAACCCTAATTTAATTGATCTTGAATTACTTCCCTATTCCCCGAAAAAGAAAATCAAAAAGATGAAGTTGGATAAGAAGTATGCACGTTTTCTTGACACTTTTCGGCACTTAACTATTAATATCCCTTTCATCGATGTTTGTAAGGGAGAGCTTAGTTTGGCAGTGAATAATGAGCGCGTTATCTTCAACATTTACAATTCATTGAAATATCCATGCACTACACTAGAATCTTGTTCTTGTGTGGACCCTTTGTGTCCTTTTGTTGTGGATCGTACTAACACGCAGGTAATTGAATAAGATGACTTCATCAATAAAGTGAAGGCTCGCAAACCGAAAGCTCGAAAATCAAAGGAAAAGGTCAAGAATCGCTTGGATTGGTGGAAATTGTCTGCTCTATGTTGGAGACCGGTATTAAAGACGGATGCGGTGCGTGAGGATGACCCACCACCAGTGCATTAAAAACCGAAGCAAGGAAAAGTCTAGCTATAGACTATAAATATAGTAAAATCACGGGTACTATCTTTTTAATTATTCCTTAAGCATTTATTTTCGACTGATCGTGTGCTTAATTGTTACATGCTTTGGTGAGTAATTGTTAGAAGTATCCCATTTTGTTTAGTATATTATATTAGTTAATCATCATCATTATGGTTGTTTAAGTGTCGAGCAAACGACGTTAACCAAAAGCGCTACCGGGAGGCAGCCCGTAAAAATGTTAAATATAATAATTACTCATACTTTGGATGATACTTTGCCAATACTTCGGATTGATTTTCATTTTGTTTCACCAAGTCTTAGGATGAATGTTTGAATGTCATTAAAAAAGGGAATGATTAGGTGGTTATCCGAAAATCCCGAGAGAAAGCAAAGAGAAAATTCAAATTCATCATTTCTTGGACTAAGGTTGATAGAACGATTTGAAAGAACCCTTGAGGATCTGGGTATAAAAGACTCAGAGTTAATACTTTGTCACATATTTCATATCATGATCTAGTCGGTTTTAAATTTCAAATAATGTGTGCCATGTATTAGTTCAACTACTATGGAATATTGTGTGTTTTAAACCAATAAAAGTTTATGTGGTGTGTTTATCTACCTTCTGTCACTACACTGTCACACTCCATACACTTTTATTTTATTTGCACACACAACGGTCATAACTTTGACCCACCCACCCACCCTTTTTTATAACCTTGATATTTGTTTGGACTTGTTTTAGTGCACCATTGCTTTCCCAACAACTTTTTACACTCACTTTACATTGGGGACAATGTAAGTTCGTAAGTGGGGAGTGGAGTCGTGGTTGGTCTATAGCAATGGCATTAGTGCTTATTTTGTATCAATAAATCCCTTAGTTTTTCATTTTTTTCGAGCATTATTTAGTTGATTAAAATAAACTGTACAAGGCATATATTTCATGGATTTGAAGATGTAATGATCAATTTGGATGTGTATAACCAACGTGAACCGTAAGTGCATTGTAATTCCAAATATATTTGTGTAACATGAATTCCTTCACGTAAAGCCTTTGATATTGAAGCGGAAAATTTTAAATTGTATCCATTCAGTATCCTAGTAGTTATTCTATAGATAATTGCAGTAACTTAGTACCTAACTTTTGAATGTGTACTGTGAATATCTGAAGGTTTGAATGTGATAGGAAGGATATAAAGAAGAATACCAAATTAAGATGAACTATCTATATGTCGGTTGTAGCTACCAATGATTTGAGTGCAGTAGGGCGTTATCACGAAATGTCCTATATCACTATGAGGTTTAAAAGCTCCCGACTGCCTGATGATAGTAGTCCAGCTAGGGTGTTATCACGAAACGTCCTATTGTTGGGAATGAAGGCATATGATACACATGTGAAATTAAGTAAAAATTGGCAAATGACAATGTGGAAATTTGGTTAAGCATGGTTGAAAACTTAGTTATCTTCTGAGTATCCCCAGTATAAACTGAATGATATGCTTTAGGGATTATCCTAATAAGTACACAGGAGGACTTTGTGTGGAACTGTTACTGCCTATACCAAGGAAAGTCATTAGGAATGTCTGAATGATTACTTGTTCGTTTGCTTGAATTATTCAAGAGAGGATAGTGGAAATTGAAAAGGCTTGTCACACACACACTCTGTTATACATTTATATTAAGGTTAACGGCTAGTTGTAATTCGAATGTTTGTATTATCTGGTTGTCCCTTATATCTTATATCTTCATGAATTTATCTCTCATTCATTTTGTTTTATCGCTTGTTTTGCTCGAGGACGACCAAAAGCTAAGCGGGGGGTTGTGATGAGAGATAAATTAACACTCATTATTATAACATTTCACCCCATTTCTGATACCGTTTTGATCATTATTGTACCAATTCAAGTCATAATTACTAAGTTTTATCAAAATGTATAAGTAGTAATTATTATATAAGATATCGTATAATTTCATAAAAATATACTAAAAACTCATAAAAACCTAAATCGTTATAAATAGATATTATCGTTATAAATTTAATAAAACTTATAGTTTTGTGGTCGTAATTCTCGTGGCTCGTGTTTTTGACTATTTGAGTACGTGTGATGAAAAACTGAAGAATTAATATCGAAACAATAGAAAACCGAAAAAGGATATTTTTCAAAATCCGGCCCGAACCGAAGTAAACCGGCCCGAGCCGGAATCTCTCTGCCATCAGCACATGGGGCCGACACAAGAGAATCTCCATCAGTAGCACCGGCACGCGCTGAAGGGCGGCACGCGCCGGTGCACTACCCTATAAATACTCCCTCAGTCCATTTGTTCAGATTGCCCCAAAAAAATATATATATATCTCTATATATATTTTCCTCTACCTCTTTCTTTTTATTTCTTTTATGTTTTGGGCCTATATATATATATATATATATATATATATATATATATATATATATATATATATATATATATATATATATATATATATATATGTCTATGTATGTATATATATATGCATATGTGTATAAATAAATAGAGTAGTATCGTTGTAATGCTTGGATTTATTATCGAGGATTGTTGTCTCGGAAGCCGTTGTTACTTTCACGAGGATTAGGCTCCGATTCAATGAGCTTATAATCGGTAATTTTCTAATGTTATTATGTTTATTATTTCTATCTATTTTATATATATATATATATATATATATATATATATATATATATATATATATATATATATATTAGTAGTAGTAATATTAGCCAAGATATGTAATTGAACTATTTTAATCTTTTTGGTAAAATGGATGATTGACTATGGTAAAAATGATTAAAACCGATTATGATGAATCTTTTTCTACTTGAGCTTAATGAAGCGTTAATATTGACATAGCTAATCAATATAAGCAGAATCGTAACCTAATGACGAACTAAGCGGTGAAGTTAGGATATGAGAAAAAGGTAGAAAAACCGGAGGGTAAAATGGCGAGTGAAAGCGTGACAACGGAATCCTATTTCCTACCCGAAGGCGATTTGTCTTGGGAAAGATGAATCTTATTAAATTTGTGCTCAAGATCGTAATAATGTTAAAATCAACGGTTTAATTGAAACTAACACCGGAAAGTTAAATCGATCCGCTGACAACCGGAGCCTTTTGAATAACATCGCCGCGTCGACAAAGCGGAATAACCTCTTTTATCCGGGGTAGATTTGTACTCGGTACTGCATTCGAGACTAACTGAGATTAGCATGGGGCAGTTGTGGAGATTAAACTGATGACAATTTGACATATGACAATTTCATACGCTCGTGTGAGGAGGAGTTGTCTAGCTTAGGAGTACACCGGTTCATATATAATTTACACCTTGAATAAAGGAAGATCTGTCTCATTTAGTTTTTATTAACTAAAAAGAGATCATGGTTTAATAACATTATCTTGGTTAGTTTCTATATATTATATTAGTATTTATATTATATATATCTATATATCTATATATATATTTATGTCTATGTATCTATATATGTATTTATATATTTATATATATATCTATATATCTATATAAGTATTTATTTACTGTTTTACTAACAATCTAACTAATCTAACTATCTAACCCGAGGAAAATGGTAAAAACTGCGACTTAGATCGAGTTAATAATAGCTTCTTGGTGTTTAACCACACTTTGAATTATGCCTTCATTTCCCGAGGATACGACTGACTCACCCCAGACTAGAACTACAATTTGACCCGGTACACTGCCGGTAAGGATTGATAGCCTAGAAAAAGTCCGTCAGCTTTTCTGGCGCCGTTGCCGGGGATGCAACGCTAATTCATTGTGTTCGAATGGTTACTACTTGTATTAGCTCAAAATTCTCGAGGATAAGTCAACACTCTTCTTATGACTGCCCCGGAGCCGGAGGATCGGAAGAGGGTCCAGATGGTGGTGCTGTAGTCCTATCTACGGAGTCAGGCTGCTCCTCGTCGGAAGAAGACTCAGATTCCTCCAAAACATCCGTAATGGCCTGCTCGATCTCAGAAGAAAAATGGTAATCAATGATGCTCGGATTGAAGATTCTGTCATCCCTTGGCCGCCGGCCTTCACTGATACACTGCAGAATCGTCAAAATGTTGTTCTGAGACGTCCTTATGTCCTCCAGCCAGTCCCGCACACTGTTGCCCATACTGAGCCTCATCCGAACCGAAGGAGATAAAGTAGGAAGGGAGGATGCTCGTGGCCGTGCTGATGATGAACCAGGCTCACGTGCTACCTCAGCCTCAGTCTCAGTCAGACCCGAAGACTTACTCTTTTCCCTCTGTAAAGGCCTTGGGTTCTTCGGCTTATGATCAGCTCCAAACTCAGGCACACCGGCGTCAATACACAAACCGTGAATCAGGTGAGGGACGATCAAGCTCCGCGTATAAACCTTCTGGTTGATAGATATCTCGTCGTATAATGCCTGTCCCACATCCACATTCAGGCCAAACGTCAATGCATACAGCATGCCTAGGTCACCAATATGAAAATGTGTCAAGTTGTTCTTAGGCAACAACCGACTCGAATAAATCGACTTTGGACCTTCCGGTCCTCCGTCCAGTCGTGGTAACCAACTCTTTCCGGTCTCCACCCGGTCTCAACGTCCAAGCCACATCCGGGCAAACTCTCAATCTTAACTCCTCCAAAGGATCCTGCCCCAAACTCTGTCTATGTACAATCTCCTCCTTGTAGTCCCGACCCTCAAAAGCTGCCAACCCATACTTCTTATTGATCACATCCGGCGTAAACGAAACTTGTACCCCTCGAACCATAACTAATCCCGTCTCCAAGTCGGTTTCCGAGCAGTTAGCGTAAAATTCCCGAACGAGGGAGACATTTACCGGGGTAGTCGGGATCATCATTAGGGCTTCCCATTTCCGGTCCTTCAGTAATTTGACAAACCCTGGATCTACCTTAGCTTCCAATGTAGCCCGCTCAATTAACATAGTCCTCGAGAAATAGTGCTGGGTGTACGCATCGTGGGCCCTAGGGTTCACGAATCTACGAGGCATAGGCATAGGGGGTACGGTTTTGGCTTTCTTCCTAGGTGGAGCAGCCCTAGTTTCAACCGGTTTCTCTTCCCGGGTAGCACCTACAACCTCCTCAACCCTGGATGATGCTCCACCTTTCTGAGCTCTCGGCATCCTCACCAAGGGAATATCATCATCCGTCTCAGACTCCGAGGTTGGCTCATCCCTCAAAGTAGTCCTAGTTTGGGTGGCTCTAGGGGGTTGTTCTCGGATACTCACACCCCGGTTAGGATCAACTAAAGTAGGATCATACTCCTTGCGTTTCTTTCCGGCCTCCCTAGCCACTTCCTTACCATGTCTTTTCACTACTGCCTTCTTATGAACCATATTCCAAGCCTAAACTACACGAAAGCAATCCCAATTCACAACAAGTTACCCGTTTAACATCCAAAGCGGGATTTCAAAACAACCAAACCACAACCACAACCATAATCATCACCAAACAACCCATTCATCACCCATCACAACACCATACCACCATAACAGAGCAGAAAGAAACACAAAAAAAAAAAAAAAAAAAAAAAAAAAAACGAATTAAGGTAATATTCAAGTAAACGAGCCGACCCAAAGATCGAACTCACAAAAACGTGAATAAAATCCAGAAAAGTTGTTACTAACTTACCAAGTAATGTGAGGAGATGCTGATTGAGGTGAAAATCGGTCAAACAACACAAATTTGGCCACCAAAATCAATTTTTCCTTCAAAAAGTCGGATGAATAGGTCTGATTCTCCAAAAGATCGTGTGTTGGGGAATTTGGCTATGAAAATCGAAGAGAGGGGATCAAAAGCGGCCTATAGCACTTGGAATCGCACGAAAAGGTTTAGAATTGAAGATTTTAGGCCAAAAGGAGGGAGAGGAAACGGTTTTCACGTTTAAAACTCGAGAAAAGTGAAGGTTCATGCGTTGAGGGAGTATATATAGGCAGAGGGTGGACGGGCGTCCACTGGGAAATTAGATGAACTGGACGGGCGTCCTGATACTCAGACGCTCATCCAAACTGCTAAATCAAATACAGGATTGGAGGGAATATATCAGACGGGCGTCCAGGCTTAGTGGACGCTCGTCCAATAATTGGTCATGGCGGACGGGCGTCCAGACTTCTGGACGGGCATCCAAGGCAGAATAATGCAAAAATCATGAAATTTTTCTACAATTTAAATTCAAATTTGCACTTTCTTATTAAAACTTAATTAAAACTTCAAAAATACAAATGGAAATCAACGAAGTACATAAAAACAAATAGAAAACAGAAAGAAAACAGTGGGTTGCCTCCCACCCAACGCTTTTGTATTACGTCGTTTGCTCGATGAAACAACTTAAGAACGCTAGTCATCGTAAATGGCCGACCAATATATCACTCGAATAAGACGGCGGAGCATGTCAATCGCCGGAGGGAAGTCATACTCATCTCGTAAACCCCAGTCCACACCAGCTACATCAACACCTCGAAAATGTTCAGCTTGCAGCACTAGCGCTAAATCTGTCAGCATCGGATCATTGAGGATCGTGTATGGACGTCCTAGAGCCTTCTGCAACTCCTCAGTAGTGAAGTCTTCACCTCCCGAACAGCGGGGAACAATAAGAACATAGGTGACAGTCTTGACGCGGGTACTAATGTCAAAATCTACGTGCAAAACGATAGTCCCTCCCGGTCCGTCATCTACAGTGATAAGTGGGATCCTCCTAAGGAAAGGCAACTCCTCTGGTAGAACTCCGAAATCCATATCTAGAAAGCACACTAACTGACAGATATAAACAAAAACTTAACTCAGTAAGCTAAACTTAAATACTAAAACTTAAGTACTAAACTACAAAAGCACAAAACAAAAACGACTAAAACTAACGATATCTAGGATGCCTCCTAGTAGCGCTTTTGTTTAATGTCGTTAGCTCGACACCGTTTAAACTCAGCCTGGATCAGGCCACTTGACCTTTCTGCCAGCCACTACCTCGTCTAGATTTTGGTCAGTAGTTCGGCTGCAGAAACAACACTTAACACATGGGGTACAACCTTTAATAGCTTTCCACACACGATTAAACTTCCCCATGGTTGACCTCTTCATTCTCTGAGCCTTCTGATGACGCTTCAACTGACGCTCCCTCTCAAATTCTTCCATATCCCAACTACCAGCTAGAACTTCTTCGATTGACCACTACCGCCATCCTCTCAAAAGCAGTCGGTGAAAACTCGTCGAATTCTTCGACTCCGTAGCACCACACCCGAGGATATCGAGGAAACGGACAATCAAAGGTTTCTCTTTAGGTTCACCAATATAGTGCTTGCACCTTTGGCCATTTACTCGAAACGGGTTACCGCTATAACCACGAAGTTCTAGAACGCCTCCAGGAATGATTTGGAGAATCTCGAAGGGACCGGACCAACGTGTCCTCAACTTTCCAGGGAACAAATGTAACCTGGAATTGTATAGAAGAACTTGTTCGCCGAATTGGAATTCTCTCCTCTTAATCTTAGCATCGTGGAGTAGCTTCATCTTATCTTTACTGATCCTGGCACTTTCATAGGCCTGGAGTCTGAATTCGTCTAATTCATGCAACTGTTGCAGTCGATGCTTACCACAAGATTGGGAATCAAAGTTCAGAAACTTTGTAGCCCAATAAGCTCTATGCTCTAACTCGAATGGCAGATGACATGGCTTACCATAAACCATTTGATATGGAGATGTACCCATAGGAGTCTTATAGGCGGTTCTGTATGCCCATAGTACATCATCCAACTTCAAACTCCAGTCTTTCCTATGACTGTTAACCGTTTTTTCCAGGATCTTTTTAATGCTTTGGTTGCTTCTTTCAACCTGACCACTAGTCATCGGATGATATGGTGTGCCAGTCTTGTGACGAACACCATACTTCTCAAGAACTTTCTCTAGGGGTCGGTTGCAGAAGTGCGTCCCTTCATCACTGATCACGGCACGTGGACATCCAAACCTCACGAAGATGTTCATCTTAAGAAATTTCATTACCGTCTTATGATCATTGTGAGGAGTGGCTTGAGCCTCTACCCATTTTGACACGTAATCTACGCAGACTAAGATGTATTTGTTACCACAAGATGATGGGAATGGCCCCATAAAATCGATGCCCCATACATCAAAGACTTCGCATTCTAGGATGGGTTTCAAAGGCATGTCAAAACGCCTTGTTAAAGTTCCGGTTCTTTGACACCTATCACAAGCTTTACAGAAAGCCTCTGTGTCCTTAAAAATCGTGGGCCAATAGAAACCGGACTGGAAGATCTTAGCAACGGTTTTCCACGGACCAAAGTGGCCTCCAGTGGGTCCACTGTGGCACTGCTCAATAATATCGCGTTGCTCAGATTCTGGAACACATCTTCTCAGCAAACCATCTTTACAAATCTTGAAAAGGTAAGGTTCATCCCAAACGAAAGATTTCAAATCAGAGAAGAACTTTTTCTTCTCCTGATAAGACATTTCCGGATCGAGATATCGGGCATGAAGGTAATTGACAATGGAAGAATACCATGGAACATCGGGAGGACAACCGTCAATAAGCATAATGTTCTCTAGAGGAAAGTAAAGATCTATATCATCAGGATCATCCTTTTCCTCACTCAACATTCTCGGAACGTGATCCGCCACTACATTTTCACTGCCCTTTTTGTCCTTAAGAACGTCAAACTCTTGTAGGGTCAGTATCCAACGCAGTAGGCGCGGTTTGGCCTCTTTCTTAGTCATCAGATAACGCAAAGCAGCGTGATCAGTCCACACAACTACTTGAGCTCCTAACAAGTAACTATGAAACTTGTCCATAGCAAAGACTACGGCCAAAATTCCTTTTCAGTGGTCGTGTAATTAACTTGAGAGGGGTTCAATGTGTGACTGGCGTAATAGATAGGCTGGAATTCCCCGTTAAGCTTTTGTCCTAAGACCGCACCAACAGCATAGTTTGATGCGTCGCACATAAGCTCAAAAGGTAGGTTCCAGTCAGGCGATATAAGAATTGGAGCAGATATTAAACGATCTTTGAGCTCCTCAAACGCTTGCTTGCAGCTCTCATCAAAATTGAACTCTTCGTCGTGCTTAAGTAAAGTAGACAGGGGCTTGGCTATCTTGGAGAAGTCTTGAATGAATCTTCTGTAGAAACCGACATGTCCAATAAAACCTCGCACTTCACGCACATTCTTAGGATAGCTCATCTTCTCGATAGCTTCTACTTTTGCCCTGTCAACTTCTATACCCTTGGCTGAGATTTTGTGGCCAAGAACTATGCCTCATCTACCATGAAATGGCATTTTTCCCAATTAAGCACTAAGTTCTTTCCACGCATCTGGATAACACTTGATCAAGATTGTCAAGGCAATCATCAAAAGATGACCAAAACCGAAAAATCGTCCATGAAAATTTCCATACACTTTCTACTAGCCCGTCAAAGATAGCCAAAGATACATCTTTGAAATGTAGCTGGGCATTTGCAGAGACAAATGGCATTCGCTGTAAGCGAATGTACCATAAGAAGCGGTGAAAGTGGTCTTTTCCTGGTCATTTGGATCAATGGGTATTTGGAAATATCTGAATAACCATCCGTAAAGCGTTAGAATGCATGCCCCGCCAGACGCTCAAGCATCCGGTCAATGAATGGAAGGGAAATGATCTTTCATGGTTACCTCATTGAGCTTTCTATAATCGATGCATCAGAAACAAAAGTGACAAGTCTCAATGCTATTTCCTCTCTCTTCTCATTCTTCTCAATCGTAATTCCACCTTTCTTGGGAACTACCTGAGTCGGGGAGACCCATTCACTATCAGCGATGGCATAAATGATTCCCATGTCCAGAAGCTTGATGATTTCCTTTTTAACGACTTCTTCCATATGAGGGTTGAGCCTCCTCTGGGGCTGTCTAACACATTTAGCACCCTCATTAGTTTTGATCTTATGCATACAGATGTCAGGAGATATCCCTCTGATATCTCCTACTCGCCAACCAAAATCTTTTTCATTTCGTTTCAAGACGTTGATCAATTTCATCTCTTCTAGTCGAGACAGCTTGGCGGATATGATTAATGGAAGCTTGTCGCCTTCTCTTAAAAACACATACTTTAGATGTTTGGGCAACGGATTCAGAACCAAATCAGCAGGGGGGTCTTCCAAACTTGACTTAAGATCTCCACCTTTCAACTCAACATCAATGAGCTTACTCAGTGGTCCCACCGCCTCAACTTCTCCTCTCAACAGTTCTTCCTCAAAATCCGCAGCTAATTGATCTAGATTAACCACACCATGAGTATTCAGATTATCAACCAATCGCTCATATTCAGTATCTACTGCCATGACTTGCTTATCCATATAATCGGTGAAATCATCTGTCGTATAATCAATGGAAAAGCCGGTTGGAGGGCCAGAGGGTACTTGTATGGACTTTAAGACATTGTAACTCACCTCTTGATCACCAACTCGGATAGTCACTTGCCCACCATCACAATCGATGATGGCTCTAGCTGTAGATAAGAAAGGTCTTCCAAGAATCAGTGGGACGTTTTCATCCTTCTCCATATCTAAAACATACCAATCGACTGGAAAGGTAAATCTATCAATCTGAACTAAAACGTCTTTCAGGATCCCTGAAGCTTTCTTAGAGGATCTATCAGTGAATTGTATACTCATAGTAGTGGGTTCTAGAAGGCTTTGTAAACCGAGTTGTTTGCACACAGACATTGGCATAAGACTTATAGAGGCACCTAGATCACACAAAGAATTAAGGAAGACTAGACCTCCCATTAATACTGTAAGTACGAACTTGCCAGGGTCACCTCTTTTAATTGGTAAGTCTTCATAATTAATCATGGAGCAATCCTCACCAATTTGCCTTTCCATGCCTGCTAACTTCTTTTTCGAAGACACAACATCCTTAATGAATTTTGTATACTTAGGCATCTCGACCAAGACCTCGGATAATGGAAGATTTACCTGAGTATTTTTCAAAAGGTTAAGAACCTTTTCATACTTCTTATCTTCACTCAAAGGTATGTTGCTCTTTCGTGGTGGAAATGGAAGCTTTTTCAGATCGCTCTCAGAAAATACTTTCTTTGAGGATGCACTTGTGACTTTATCTTCCGAGATCCTTCCATCGAATGACTTTTCAGATTTTTGTAGTCGTGGATCGGCCTCGACTTTCACTTGCTTTTTCAGTCCTCAAGGGATCAGCCACTTGAGGATCTCCAACATTTTCACCTCTCAGGGGATCAGCCACCTGAGTCTTTTCTTGCAACAGAGGGGAGTGTAGGTGCTCGCCTTCCCTCCCGACTTATCAATGGCGAGAGGGGCTAGTGGCTTCCCTGGTGGGAAGGACCACTAACTTGAGTACCACTTAAGTTCATTGCACCGGCCTCCTCTCTACCATATTGCATTCTTGCACGAGGTCAAGACATTGGTCGTTGCTTATATCGGCTCGAGCAACATGACCGCCTTTGGATTCTTTTCGAAGAAACTGGGTAGATGCCTGGGGGTCTTGAAGCTAATCTGCTCACCAGGTGCCCTATTTGCCTCTCAAGGTTCTTATTTGTACTCATAAGGAGCTGAATATTTTGTTTTGCTCCTCTCGGAATGAGTTCCATTCAGCCTTGAGGTCTCCCCGAGCTTGAAGGGCCTTGGGAGTTTGGAAAATTTTGAGAGTATTGCTGGCTGGGCCGATTTTGAAAATTAGAATTAGAATTGAACTAGAAGGCCAATTCAGTTGAACCTTTGAGTAGAATTGGAAGAATTTGTGTTTTGGTTCGACTAAAACCAGGGTTCTATTGAAATTTTGATTCAATTGAAACTCGAATTAGGATTGAAACCAGAAGATTGATTAAACCCGTGGTTTTGGAAATTTTCTTTGGCTAGAAACTTGATTAGACCTTTGGTTGTTCTCGCCATGTAACGCATTCACTTTGACGATTCGTCCGTTCATAGGATAGAATTTAGATGTGTGCCCCATCTCTAAATCACGCTTTGACATGTGACTTGATTATCTTGTCCATAATCATGAACAACATTCACTTGATAAGGATCGGGAATTAAACGACGACTTTGGTCATTCATATGGCGATCGACAAAGCGATTTTCAAGATCTGAACCGAGGGTTACGTGGAAAGAAAAGTTTAATTTACCGGATTTGAAATTTGAGATGTCGCCATCCGCCTCTGCAGCATGGCGATCAAACTTTGCATGTTTACCTCCTCTACCTTAGGAGGAGGAGGTGCTTGAATAGCTTGATAGGATGGAGCATAGTTATATTTAGCAATGTCCTCGAACAATGCCCATCCTCTTGGTGTTTTCTTCATAAACGCCCCACGGATGAACTATTGACCATGCCTTTTTTGTAAGCTCGGTCAATCCGCTAAAGAATGTGTTGACTTGCTTTGCAAAGCTGCAAGCCGTGGTGGGGACACTTCCTCGTAAGAGACTTGAATCTTTCCAAGAATCGAAAAGGACTCATTCTCTTTCGATAGAAAGTGAAAATCTCGCTCAAACATCAATTTTGTTTTCAAAGGTGGAAAGTATTGACTCAAGAACTCATTTTCGAGTTCCGCCCAAGTGGTGATTGATTCAGAGGGAAGAGAAGTATACCACTCCTTCGCTTCTCCCTTTAGAGAAAATGGAAAAAGTTTCAGTCTGATGGCATCCTCACTTACTCCTTGGATGCGTGTGGTACCGCATATCTCCAAGAATGTATGCAAGTGAGTGTGTGGATTCTCTGACTCATAACCATGAAAAATAGATGCATGCTGCATCATTTGAATTAGGCCAGGCCTTAGCTCAAAGTTCTGGGCAGTGATGGCTGGAATAACAATAGCCGGGTTGACTGTGACTGCGCCAGGCATGGCGTAGTCTGCCAACGTACGTCTATTATTAGTAGCCATTATTACAAAATCAGTGATTTCTTTGGCTAACTGATTCTCAAGATCTTGCTCGGCTCATCTTTCCAGAACCGCAGAACGGAGAATCCGCCTGTTTGGCCGGACTACGGTTCGCTCGGGGTCAGGGGTGTATAGTAACGGTCCCTTTTGACTCCGAGTTTGCATAAACCGGACCAAAAACAAGTGAAAGCAACCTAAAGGCTAAGAATTCAAAAAACCTAACTAAAAATTAAAGCCTAAGAACAGAAAAGAAAAGAAATAGGATTATTAAGGAAAAAGGATGAAACAGACGGGCGTCCAAAGGTTTGGACGGGCGTCTGCCCAACTTTCAGACTGGACGGGCGTTCAGATGCCCAAACGCTCGTCTGGTTTTCAGAAAACTTGAACGGGCGTCCAAATTGTATGGACGCTCGTCTAAGTGAATAGAAACAGAACAGAGTTGAAAATTTTCCAGCGGACGGGCGTCCAAGATCCTAAACGCCCGTTTGGTAGCGGGAAAACTAGAACAGAAGCAGAAAATTGCAGAAAAGAGAAAGGGGTTAAGGAAAAACAGAGGAAGAAAAGAGATAGATGGAAAAACCGACAGAAAGAAAATATAATCACAAGAGAACTAAAGAAAACCTTAAACCCTAACTAAAAACCCTAATAACCTAAGCGATTATCAAGTAAAAAACAGAAACTAAAAACAGGAATTAAAACGAAAAAAAAACGAAAAACAAAAACTAGGCAACCGTCCGGTTCCCCGGCAACGGCGCCAAAAACTTGTCACGGATTTTATCTAACAAGACAAACAAGTAATAATCTGGTTAACCTCAAGTATAAGGATCGTAGTAATAGTGGTTAATGCCGGGTCGATCTTACGGGGAACTAAACAATTGTGAACCCTAGTTTTTGTCTAACTTAAGCTATGTCACGAAACTAATCTAAACAGCGAATAAAACAGAATAAAACCAAAAATAAACTAGACAGAGGATATAATCCAAAGCTAGGAAGAATACGGGTTGCGAACCTTTAACTAAATTAATCTAAGATGCAAATAAAAGTAAACTAACTAAACAAATTCAAGTTTTTAAGGATTTGAATTAAATGTGTACGAGCCAAACGAGGATTGATCCACCTATCCAACAAGCATTGATTCCCTATCTCGATTATATTGTGGTTTTTATCTAGGTTGTGATTCACCTCATCTAAATATGAACCCTAATTCCTTAGAAAGTTCATCTTATTAATCCCTTATCTTCCAATGCAAGATTAACGCGTTTTCTAACCAAAGGTGTAAACTTTATGTTTATAATCTAGCAATTAAACCTATTAACTTCCGTTAAGATAGATTCAAATACTATTCCTATTCATGGTGATCTAAGGTTTATAGAGATTTCCATCAATATTAAACAATCGACACATGCATATCTTCCGATATAAGAGCAATTAAACATAATAGACATGAATAAAGAAACAACCTTTAATAAAAACTCACAGTATAATCGATGAAAACGAAATCAACAATTGTTGGACGGCTTCACAATACTCGTTTGATGAAGCTTTTAGCTTCTGAACATCCTCAGCAACTCAAATTTGCAGAAACAGTGCATAGAAAGTAACTAATTTAATAAGTGCATAAAACTGGAATAAAATGGAGACAAACGCAGCCTAAAGCCGCCCCTAGGTTTAGGGTTTCGAATAATGTGTGTATTGTTGCTCATATGTGGAGAAAACAGCTGCTATATATAGATTTTGAAGTCGGTTTGCCAAAGTCGGTCGACGGACGCTCGTCCGCTCTTGTGAACGCCCGTCCAGCTAGATCTAGACTGCTTCAGACGCCCGTTCAGACGGCGTCCAAACTCTCTGTATCAAAATCACTCCTCAGGACGCCCGTCTGCATTAGCAAACGCCCGTCCACTCTGGACGGGACCTGGACGCTCGTTCAGCTTGATCGAATTTTGATTTCTTGATCTTTATCTCTTTTTTTCTTTAAGTCATTCCTTCATTATCTCTTTTATCATCAATTAACTCGAACTTAATCAACTTTTGATCATCTCTTGAGCCTCAAACATGTATCTATAACACATAAAAACATCACAAAATGTAATAATGTCCAAATAATCATAAAATCATATTGAAAACACCAAAATCAACCAATTTTGCGAATAACTTATTTAGAACCTCATTTACTCAATATTTCCGTTAAACACTCGTTTCTTATGCAATTTAGTACAAATACGGGGGAAAATACCATAGAATATATCGTTATAAATCGTATAAATTCACCCTTAACAGATTGTCAGTCCAAAGCCAGGAAGGATAAAAGCGAAAAACGAAATCTAAACTATAAACTATAAAATAAACGGTAAATAAGAAGATGATCATGGTGATTGAACAACGCACAAACAATAATCCACCGATCCCGCAACCCTTAATTTCCTCTTTAAAGTTGTCTTGTGATGATTTAATTAAAGATGTGGTTCACCTATCAAACGTATGAATTTCTACTCTCGTAGATAATTCGCCTATCAATCACTCATCTCTCGATATATAAGATTGACGCTCTCAAAACAAGGTGTAAGATCTCTCAATCTAGCAACCTAGAAATCTAACCTCTCAACTCTCGTTATGTCAAGGTTAAAAATCCCATCTTTCCTATGGTGATCTAAGGTTTACACCGACTCTCGTCATACGGTAAACATTGATGGGAGTCAACTTTACGTGACTCCGGTGCATTAATTACCCCCATTTACCACACTTTCAACACATTTTTGGTTAAATGGGTCCATTTTCGAGGTGATATCGTGAGCTTATGGCACGGGGAATGAATCCGTCACCTTGATGGATTATTACCCCTTATTTGTTGATATTAACCCTATTCCCGAGCATGTTTACCCTCCGGAATTGTTTGGATGTTGTGGTTGTTTAGGATATTGAAGGGTATTGGTGTCTCGAGGACCCGGAAGGTGATGATTTGTGGTGAAAAAGCATGATCGAGGCAAGACGAGGGTCCAAAAAGGAAGAAAAGTGAAGATTTGGGGAAACAGGGGTTCAAACGCACGTTTGAACCCTCCAAACGCGCGTTCCAGAAGTCCAGATTTGATTCAGAGTTCAAGCCCTCCAAACGCGCGTTTGAAATCACCTTAAACGCGCGTTTGAAACTGCTGAACGAACGTTCCAAGTCATCCAAACGCGCGTTCCAGATGAAGAACAATCAAGTCCCTGCCCAGAATTTATGCGAAACGCACGTTCCAACTAAGCGAAACGTGCGTTTGAAGATTCCAAACGCCCGTTCCAGCTCCTAAACGCGCGTTCGAACCTATTTTTCTGCAGATTTTTCCTCCACCTATAAATACCCCCCCTTAGACCATTTCTTGAGATATCTAGCTTTTCTTAGCAAAACTCTACTCATTTCTTGCTCGAATTTTGTAATAGCTTAGAATACTCTCTCTTAGTGTAAATCAACAACATCTTAGCTTAATATTTCCATTTCTTAGCTTTGATTTTCATTCCAAACTCTAAGAGACCACCTTTTAATTACTTCTTTACTTTGTACTTTTTGGATCTCAACTCGAATTTCTGCAATTTTATGGTATATTTCTCTTCTCTTTTACTTGTTATGGCTCTTATTTACTGTTTTGTGCATGTTTTGATTAGTATAATGAGTAGCTAAACACCTACATAGTCGAATCATGTGAAATTTGGTGAAATCACCCTTTGGGTGATGAAATTGGGAGTGGGTAGTGCTTTTTATTGTTGTATCTTGCATATTTCACGTTTTAGAACTTGTTATAACGGATTTGGGCTAGATTGATCTCCTAGGTCAAAAATCACACACATCACTCTTGAGAGTTGTTTAGATGGAGGGGTGTGGGAAAAGGGTTCTAAGATCATTGCATATAGTGAGGTCACTCGTTTTAACGTTTAAACGGCTCTCGTGTATTATTGTCTTGTGAATGAATCTCTCTTAGGGGAGGTTAGTTGACTTGGCATAAGGTGTTGGGGAAGAGTTGTTCAGACCTTAGCACCGGGATTAGGAGTTCGTACCCGTGAAATTGAATGTAAGAGTTCGTTTGTTGTTGCACACTCCCGGTTTTATCTTTCCTTGGGGTGAAACTAGCTATTTTGATCATGGTTCGGCTATGTCTCTTTAACTATCTTTAAAACCTAGTAGTTTAATCTTCTTTCATTCTTTTTATCTTTAGATTCGTTAGTTAGAATCACTTAGTGTCGTTGTAGTAAACAAAACCTTAAGAACATTGATCACCTAGACTAAGCATTACGTTCACTTTGGTACTTGCAAGAACGATTCCTTTGGGTTCGACCTCGTACTCCTGATTCTAGCAATCGACCCGGTACACTGCCGGTTAGAGAGTTAGTTTGCCCACGGTTTCGAGTCCTTTATAAATTGTTTTTGTTGGGGTAAATTTTAGCTCAATCAAAATGGCGCCGTTGCCGGGGAATTGTGTGCTATTTGTGATATCTTGCAAGTGAACCGAAGGCTTGGGCCTAGGTTTTATTTTACTGTTTTCTTGTTGTTTGCTTTTTGTAGTGCATGACCCGGAGATCTCAAACACCACTCGAACCATACATAGACGGGATTGAGGCTTACGCAAGGCGTAGAAATAGTCAGAGGAGAAGGAATCGTCAAGTAGAGGAGTCGAATCCGGACTTTGAAGAGAATAGTTTGGGTGAGTTGGGAGAAGGATCCGACATGGCACAAAACGGTGAACAAGGTTTGGAAGGAAATTTGGGGAACAACAATGGAGTCCCGAATCAAAACCCGCCCCTTGTCAATAACAATGCACAAGGAGGTGGGAATGGACAAGGAAATAACCATGTGAATGCGAATGGGCCTATACCACAACATGTTCAACAAGAGGTCCAAGGGAATCAAATGGATCCCGTTCTCATGCAACAATTCAACGCATGGATGTTGAATCAACTTCAACAGAACCAAAATCAGGCTCATAATCAAGGTGTCAATGTGATGGCTAATTGGTTTAATGGTCAACAAGAGCAAAACCAAGGTGGTTTGACTTGTAGAGATTTTGTGCTAGCTCCTACGGAAAACATGGGACATAGCCCAATTCGAATGCCCCCGGTGGCCGCCAACAACTTGGAACTGAACAGAAATATCATACATTTGTTGGGAGATAATGCTATATTCAAGGGAACTGCTTTAGAAAATCCTCACTTGTTCATTGATCACTTTCTCCAAATAGTGAATTTGACAAAGATCAATGGAGTAAGTGATGAGGCACTCAAACTTATGCTTTTCCCGTTCGCCTTGAAAGAGCAAGCTAAGAGGTGGTATGATTCGTTGCCTAATGACTCTTTGCACACATGGGAAGAAGTGGTCAAGACTTTTGTACTCAAATATTACCCCCCCATCGAAGACCATGGATATGAAAGAAGCTATCATGTCATTCAATGCTTATGAAGGAGAAGAGCTACATGAGTCATGGGATCGGTTTAAAGCTTTGTTGAGAGAGTGCCCGGGGCACGGATTAAGATCTTACGAGGTAGTTCATGCTTTCTTCCGGGGTTTAGATCAAGTTCATCAAAGTACCTTGCATGCTTCATGCAATGGAGATATTATGAGTATGGTACCCGAAGTAGCCATGAACCAAATTGAGAAAATTTCTGAGACCTCGAGGCAATACATATCGTCGAGTAGAAAGGGGACAAGAAGCAAGAAGCCCGGTTTGGTTGAAGTGAAAGAAGTTGAGGCAAATGACCAATATCATGCTCAAGTACAAGCGATGGAGCAACAATTGGGGAGATTGCAAAAGGAGAATGAGAGTGCTAAGCTTTGCCAAATTTGTAGTGGACCGCACTCGGCAAAGGATTGTAGGATGACAACCAAAGCTCAAAATATGGCTTATCCTCAATCCTCAACTCATGGGCAACCTAGTACTCTATCTCAAGATAACATGAATGAGTTGGCTAAGCGGATGATGAGTATTTGCTCGATGGAGCAATGGAATACGGGGGCCCCAATATCAAAATCAATTGCAAAGCCCCTATCAAGGCCAATATATGGGGGAGCAACAAGGTGGGCAGTGATAGAAAGGATATAAGTTAAGTGGAATGAAAAGAAAAATACCAAATTAAGATGAACTATATATATGTCGGTTGTAGCTACCAATGATTTGAGTGCAGTAGGGCGTTATCACGAAACGTCCTATATCACTATGAGGTTTAAGAGCTCTCGACTGCCCGATGATAGTAGTCCAGCTAGGGTGTTATCACGAAACGTCCTATTGCTGGGAATGAAGGCATATGCTACAAATGTGAAGAAAAAAAAATTAAAAAAAATAAAAAATAAAAAAAATTGACAATTTGGTTAAGCATGATTGAAAACTTAGTTATCTTCTGACTATCCCCAGTATAAACTGAATGATATGCTTTAGGGATTATCCTAATAAGTACACGAGAGGACTTTGTGTGGAATTGTTACTGCCTATACCTAGGAAAGTCATTAGGACAGTCTGAATGGATATTTGTGCGTATTGCTTGAATTATTCAAGAAAGGATAGTGGAAATTGAAAAGGCTTGTCACACACACACTCTGTTATACATTTATATTGAGGTTAACGCCTGGTTGTAATTCTAATGGTTATATCATCTGGTTGTCCTTATTATCTTATCTTTGCATGAATTTTTCCTTCATTCATTTTGTTTTATCGCTTGTTTTGCTCGAGGACGACCAAAAAAAGCTGGGGGGTTGTTGATAAGGAAAAATTCATCGTTATTTTTATAACTTTTGACCCCATTTCGATATCATTTTGAGCACTTTTATATCAATTAAAGTCATTAGTTCCTAAGTTTCATAAAAATATATAAGTCGTGACTATTTTATAAAATATCGTGTTTTTATAAGTTTTTACTAGTTTTTGTACCGGTTTAGTAACCGAGTGTCGTGTGTCGGATTTACGCTTGGTATTTTGTGCTTTATTGTAGAATTATAGGTTGACCAAGACCCGAGTAACGACATTTTTAAGTATAATCATATCTTATGGAGGCTATACGAGAGTGTCACTAAGTCAAGTGGTCAAGTGGCTAATCGATTCGATTTGGTGGAAATCGAGAAATATCTTCGACGAACAAATGGCCCATCAAAACGGAATTTTATGAAGAAGTGTCCTTCATGAAAGTTGTAGATTTTTCAACGAGCTTTCCAATACCTCTTGAGTCATGTCATTTGGAGGTCTAGAACTCAAGATATGAATTTTAGAAGTTTTATTCAAATATATAAATTTATATCCGTAAATTAGATGATCAAGGGAGCTGAATGCAATGATGATTCCGGCCTGGTCCGGCCCTTACCCGGCCCAGTCAGGCCTGGGATAATTTCACCTATATAATGAGCAACAGATGCGAGCAGAATGGACGCACCATTATATATATACATAGTGTATATATATATATATATATATATATATATATATATATATATATATATCCTTCTTATTTTCTTTAGTTTTTAGGTTGTAAATAAGGCCTTATGCCGAAATAAATTTAGTAATATTAGTATCGTTGTAGTGCTTGGGAAATTATTGGAAGTTCGGTGTTGCTGAAATCGTTGTAATATCAAGTTTTTTTCTATGTAATCGAAGATATCTCTGTTATAATAGTAAGTTTGTTTTTTGTTTTCTTTCATTATTGTTATATCTATATCTAGCTATTTCTTTCTTGTTGTTTCTTGTTTCTTTCATTCTCGTTATATATATATATGTATCTGTAGTAGTATCCATATATAGGAGAATCGACAAATGATTGATTTTCGGTTTTAATTTGGTTTTAATAGAATTTCGCCATATTGATGAAGGCTATTATGTAAAACTTCCCGCCATTTTAATCCATGACATGTTGTGAGAATCCGTCTATATGGGTAGCTAAACTTTTCATAGCCAAATCATGTAACATTTGGTGAAATCAACCTTTGGAAGATAAAATTGGGAGTGTGTTGTGCTTTTTATTGTTGAATCTTACATATTTCACGTCTTAAAACTTGTTATAACGGATTTGGGCTAGATTAGCTACTGATGTATGAAAAATATATGATCATATTATAAGACTTTTTATTATTATTTTATGATATTTTAGTATAATTTCATATAAATGCATCGAAAACTTATAAAAATCATAGTTAGTTATAATTAGATGCATAAGTTATAAAAACGATAAAAATGATGTTTTTTTGTCAGATTTACGTTTGGTGTTTCGTTGATTTTATTGCAGGATCAGATGTTTACCGAGATCCCAAAATATGACATACTTTGAAGTATAAATCATGAGTTTTTGTGGGATAAAAGATTATGCCAAAATCTAACAACTTTGAACAGATCAATCATCCTTAATGTTTCTACCAGAACTCATCTTCAACGGACATTTGATCTAACTTAGAGGCATTTTCAGAGAAAAAGTCCTTGATGAAAGTTGTAGGCCTTCAAGAGAGCTTTCCAACGAATATTCAATCATGTCAATCTGAGGTCTACAGCTCGAGATCGGTTTTACTTAACATCGATATGTTGTATGTCCGCACGCGCCGGAGAAGGCCGGATCTTGCAGGAAAATCTCTCGACATTGGGCCCACAAATCTACGACAAAGGAATATATATCGTGTAGCGGCACGCGCCGGGTTGGTGTCGCATGCGCCGCCTTGTGGTACACTCTATAAATACCCTCAATTGCAACCATTTTGAAGTGTACCAATGCATATATCTCTCTTCTATATCTATCTATAGTTTCGTTTTGTTGTTTTTAGTTAAATAAAAGTCAGAAACGGCACTCTGCCGAATAATGTCTGTAGTATAAAGTATCGTTATAATACTTAGAGGATGTATCAAGGCTCATTGATGTAAAGGAGTTGCTATTTCCGGAGGATACAACTCAAGCTTCGATTGTAACTGTAACTTTTCTAATGTATTTACGTTGTTATTAGTATCTATATATTAATTATAATGATATTAGGCTAACTTAATATCTAGCCAAGATATGAAATTGGATTAGTATTATCTTTTTTAGGAAATGGATGATGACTATACTAAAATTGGATAAAAATCGGTTATAATGAATCTCTTTCTATATTCGTATTGAATTAGCTACTTGATATGAAAGAATTCATAATCTAATTATGAATTGACGCCTCGTAGTTAGGTTATGAACTCGTTAATAGAAAGACCGGATGGTAAAATTGGCCGAGTGAAACGCGTGACAACGGAATCCGATTTCCTAAACCGGGGTAGATTTGTTTCGGGAGAAACAAACTCTTATTGACATATGTACTCAAGAGATTATTACGTTTAATTCGTTTGTTTAATTGACATACCTTAAAATTGGCCGTATGACAAAACGGGAGTGACCCATGCTTGAGGATGACCTTGGACAAATGATTGGACATATGACAATTTCAGATGCTCGTGTGAGGATGAATTGTTTAGTTTAGGAGTGCACCGTTTCGTATAATTGATTTAACTTAAAATAATGATCGAGCACATCTAATTTCCACTAGAAAGATATAATCATTCAATAACATATTCTTGGCTAGTCTCTAATTATAATATCTATCTCCCTCCCCTAGATATTGTTTTGGTACCTATATATATTTATATCTATATATATGTATTGATATATATATATATATATATTTATATACTTATATATATCTGTTTTAGTTTTATGCTTTGTTAGTTTAGAGTTTGGTTGGATGATAAAATTGCGACTTAGATTGAGATAATAATAGTTTCTCGGTGTTTAATCACACGGTGAATTACCAAGTTTCCCTGAGGATCGACACCTGACTCACCATACTATCACTACAATTTGACCCGGTATACTGCCGGTAAGGATTGATAGCATAGAAAAGGTCCGTAAGCTATTTTGGTGCCGTTGCCGGGGACGACGCTAATTCATTGTGTTCGAATGATTTCTACTTATATTAACTCAAAAGTCTCGAGGATAAGTCAACACTCTTCTTACCCCATTTCTATTTTCTTTTTCGTTGGTACTTACCTAATAAGTAAGTTACCAATCTTTACTTTTATCGATTTCAACTATTTTCGGTTTTCGTTAGTTGATGACCATAAAGAGTAAGGCCCCACTTACTCCTTATAAGCCTGACATAGATACTACGAAAAGGCGCTAAGAGCGTAGAAAGGAGACAAGGTCATACTAGTCGTGGAAATCCTCGACGGAGAATCATCATCAAATCAAAATACTTAAAATGGTCGAAAAAAAGTGATGAAACACTGAACAAGTGGCTAGATCATGCTCAAGGCATGGCCAAAATCTTAATCAGATCTACCAATACCAAATAACCTGAATAGAAATAATCAAAATCGGAACCGAGAACAATCGTAATAATAACCCACCAAATCCGAGACCTATTTGTGACCGGATCTTAAGAATAAACCGGACTAATAATCCAGATTCGTTTACCCAATGAAGGAGCAAATAATTTTGAAATAAAATCTCATCTTTTTGGTCTAATTGACGCAAGAGCCCAATTTCTAGGAGAGGATGATGAGGATCCACATCACCATCTCTATCTTTTCAAGAATTGTGCAATCTGACCAAAAGTCAAGGTGCTCATCGTGAATTAACAAGGATGTCTATGTTTTTTTCTTTAAAAGGAAGAGCACGAGATTGGTTTATGTCACTCCCATATCATTCATTGACTAGTTGGGAGGAGATTCAAACCGAGTTCTTAAAGCAAAGATTTTACTCCGGGTAGAAATTTGGAATTAAAGGTCTAAATTGCCAACTTTAGACAAGGATCTCAAGAAACGCTGGGAATGCGTGGGAGAGATTTAAAAGTTGTTAAGATCTTGTCCCGATCATGGTTATTCCTTAGATATGCAAATCCAACTTTTCTCGTCAGTAAATTAAGGAAAGATTCACGTGCAGATGTAGATCATGCATATGGTGGTTCATTAATGATGAGTGAAGCCCAAATAGTTTACGATGCTATAGAAAAGATTTCAAAAATAATGTGAATGTGGGAAACCGGTTCTAGCACCGTGAAAGTGGCATTTGCAGGAGAATGCACATCGAATACGGAAGTTCTAGCACACTTGGAGAATTTGAGTAGAAAGTTTGACAACCTACAGCTAGTAGGATCAGAAACCAGAAACTATCATACCAAATGACTACTCAAGTCATGATAATGTGTCATTAGGGATAGAAGAACCGGAAGGATACTCAAAGGAAGAGGTGAGTTTTTTACAACAAAGATAGGAATTTGAACAACGCGTATTCAAACTCCTTTAATGCTATTGTAAGAGAGCACCCAACTTTTAGATGGTCCGAAAACCCTAATAAGCCAGGACAACCGCCATATCCGATTCAAAGATAAGAATCCATATAGTAATCAAGTTCATCAAGGAAATACATCAAATCGGAACCTACAATCGTTACTCAAATCTTATCCACAACATACTACTCAAACTATACCAGCCACCCAAAGTTCAACCCAACCTGAAGGAGTTGATAAATGGGATAAATTAATGGAAAATATGATGGGTGTAGTATCTACTCAAGCTCGAGAATATGGAAACTATGATAACTTCTATAGGTTCGGGTCTAAGGATATGACTATGTTGAAAACGTCTATGGGTGGACATGATACGAGAATGAGAACTATAGAAGCATCATTAAGGAATATGGAAGATCATTTGAGTAGAGAAGGAGAACGTAACAACAGTAGACCTCCAGGAGGATTACCAAGTAATACTGAAAGAAACCCGAGAGAGGTAAATGTTGTGATTACAAGAAGTAGGAAATATTGTGAAGATACTAGAGCAGAGAACGCAGGAAACAATGAGGTAGAAAATGATTTTGATAATATCGTAAAGGAAAAGGACGAACTTGAATTTACTGATGAAGAGGAAGAAATTATCGAAGAATTCTTAAAACAGAATGATGTTGAACCTGAAATCGAAGGTGAAAAATGGGTAAAAGTCCCTAGAATTCTGAAAGATCCTATGGATAAGGACCTGAGAACCCTATTTAAGGAACATGTCAGAGAAAATCAGGAGAAAAACAGGAAGATTTAAAAGTAATCGAGAAGGATAAAGTTGATACTGTGGGATGTTTTAAAGGAAAAATCTCAAGATAATGAAACTTGGCGATCAAGTAATTCTCAAAGATTCAAGGAAAAAGGAAAAGAGAAAATGACTTGAGTAACCAAAGGTTATAGATTTAGAATCTTTGCCTTATCCACCGAAAGATCAAATTAAAAGATAAAAGCGATAAGAAATATGCTCGCTTCTTGACACTTTTCGTCATATTCATGTCAATATCCCCGTTATAGAAGCTTTAGTCAACATGCCCGCCTATGGAAAGTTTCTTAAAGATATCCTATCTAACAAAAACGCGATTAGAAGAATATGAGAATATATGCCTTAATGAAGAATGTTCTGCAATACTTCAAAGATCGGCTACCTCCTAAACTTAAAGATCCTGGTAGTTTCACTATCCCATGTGAAATTGGAGGATTTTCATTTAAGAAAGTATTGTGTGATCTAGGAGCAAGTATCAATCTCATGTCTTATGAGGATTATAAGAAACTAGGAATAGGAGAGCTTACGAATCACTGAAATGACCCTTCGGGATGGCGGATAGATCAATTAAACATCCTAAGGGAATAATCGAGGATGTGTTGGTTAAAATTGATAAATTTTACTTCCCAGTGGACTTTGTAATAATGGAAATGGAAGAAGGATATTCAGCGCCAATTATTCTAGGTCGACCATTTCTAGCTACAGGAAGAACTTTGATAGATGTTCAAAAGGTGAACTAATACATCGAGAGTTAATGAGGATAAAGTTTCATTCAATATCTTCAAAGCTATAAACCATCCATACAAAGAACCGTAATCATGTTCTTTTATAGATGAATATTCTACTATCCGGGATGCCAAATTTAAAGATTATGAAAATAAATTAGAAGAATGTTTGGCATTTTCTATCTATAAAGAAGATGAAAATGATAATCTTGAAATGAAAGAAGTAATCCTTTATTTAGATAAAGGAGGGTTTGTTAAACATCCATGGCATCAAAATTTGAAATTGGAAATGGAAGGACCAGCTTTTAAAACCATCGTAGAAGATCCACCAAGGAATCTGAGTTGAAACCACTTCCTTCGAATTTGAAATATGCTTTTCTTGAAAATAATATTCTGTTACCAATTATTATTTCATCAACCTTAACAAATGAACAAGAGGATCAATTATTAAGAATGTTAAGACAACATAAGAAAGCTTTTGGATGGACAAAGGGCGGATATCAAAGGTATTAGCCCTGAGATTTGTGTTCACAAAATTATTTTGAATGAAGGAGCTAAACCTTGTATTCAACCACAACGCCGCCTCAACCCGAATTTGCAAACAATCATTAAGAAAGAGGTCATTAAGCTATTAGAAATGGGAATAATCTTTCCCATATCAGATAGTGAATGGGTAAGTCCAACTCAAGTAGTTCCAAAGAAAGGAGGTTTCACGGTAAAAGAAAATGATAAAAATGAATGGATTCCGACAAGTGGAAATTACGAGGATATCGAATGTGTATTGACTTTCGAAATCGAATGATCATACTAAAAGGATCATCATCCACTTCCATTCATCATGCGGATGTTGGAAAGATTGAGTGGACATAAGTATTATCGCTTTTTAGATGGTTATTCAGGTTATTTACGATATTCATTGCAAAGCAGGAGATAGAGAAAAACTACTTTCACTTGTCATTATGGAACTTTTGCTTATAAAAGAATGCCGTTTGGATTATGTAATGCACCGCTACATTTCAAATGATGTATGATGGCAATATTTTCGATATGGTCGAGAAATTCTTAGAAATCTTTATGGATGACTTTAGTGTTTATGGAGATTCTTTTGATAAATGCTTATCACACTTAGAACGTGTTTTACAACGTGCCGTGAAGATACCAACTTGGTTCTAAATCGGGAAAAATGTCATTTGATGGTATCTCAAGGAATTGTACTAGGTCATAGAATCTCTCAAGCAGAATTGAAGTTGATAAAGCTAAAGTCAAGTAATTGAAAAATTACCTCCACCAATTAATTTGAAAACGTTAAGAGGATTTCTTGGACATGCAGGATTTTATAGAAGGTTTATTGCAGATTTTCAAAAATAGCAAAGCCCCGAGTCATTTGCTAGAAAAAAGTACCTTTTAACTTTGATGATAAATGTATGGAAGCCTTTAAGACCCTAAAAGCTTAAATTAACTCATCGCATCAAGACTAGTAGCACCAGATTGGGATTTGCCGCTTGAAATTATGTGTGATGCAAGTGATTTAGTGTAGGAGCTGTTTTAGGTCAACGGTATAACAAAATTCTCAAAGCTATCTACTATGCTTCTCACACATTAAACGCACTCACCTTAATTATGCAACTACCGAAAAAGAATCATATCGTAATATTTGCCTTAGATAAGTTTCGATCATATATTGTTGGTTCTAAGGTAATAATCTACACAGACCATTCACTCAAGTATCTTTTAAGTAAGAAAGATGCCAAACCGCGCGTCTTCTTAGGTGGATTCATTACTACTTGTGAATTCGATATTGAAATTAAGGATAAAAAGGAAGTGAAAATGTAGTAGCAGATCATCTAAGCGAGATGGATAATGATGAAGGAAAAGGAAAAGAAATTCGAGATTCGTTTCCGGATGAGAAAGCTATTTAAGATAGATACTCCCTCAACCATGCGATTATTAAAAATAGAATACCATCAAAGGAAGATTCGCCATGGTTTGGGGATATTGTTAACTACATTACTGTAAGTACATCCCATCTCATTGGACTTGGCAAATGTAAAAGAAGTTCTTTTACGACTTAAAGTTTTATTATTGGGATAAACGGATCTTTTCCGAAGATGCTCGAGATGGAATAATTAGGAAATGTATTCTGATAGTGAAATTTTAAGTGTATTATCATTTTGTCATGATCGTGAGGCAGGAGGTCATCATGGAGGATGGAAAATCGCTTTCAAAGTTTTACAATGTGGTTTCTATTGGCCTACATCAGATAGAGATGCATATAAATATGCAAAATCTTGTGAATCATGTCAAAATGGGGAAATATATCGAAAAAACATGAAATGCCTATGCAACCAATATTAGAATGTGAGCTATTTGATGTATGGGGCATAGATTTCATGGGACCTTTCCCTATATCTTTTGGAAAAGATTTATTCTAGTAATGGTTGATTATGTTTCTAAATGGGTAGAAATTTGAAGCTCTCCTACTAATGATACCGAGTAGTGCTAAGGTTCCTTAAAAAGAATATATTCACACGATATGGCATTCCGAGGGCTATCATTAGTGATAGAGGTTCACATTTTTGTAACCGACCATTTACTAAGGTAATTGAGAAATATGGTGTAACTCATAAACTTGAACACCCTATCATCCACAAACTAGTGGATGTGCAGAGGTGTCTAATAGAGAAATTAAAAGAATCGTGGAGAAGACAAGTGGACTCAAATCGTAAAATCAAGCGTAAAGACTTGATGATGCATTATGGGCATACAGCAATGACCTTTAAAACACCGATTGGTCGTTTCTCCTTACAAATTAGTATTTGGAAAATCTTGTCATCTCCCTGTTGAATTAGAACACCGAGCTTTATGGGCTATTAAATTTCTAAACTTTGATCCTAAAGCTGTCGGTGATCATAGATTACTTGATTAATGTAACTAGAAGAATTTCGACTGATTCTTATGAAAATGCTCGAATCTACAAGGAACGCACGAAAGCTTTTCATGATAAGAGAATCTATAGTCGTGAGTTCCATGTAGGTGATCGAGTACTTTTATATAATTCACGTTTGAAGTTGTTTCCAGGAAAGCTTAAATCTAGATGGACAGGTCCATATGACGTAACAAAAATCTATAAGTCCTGAGTCGTTGAACTAATCGATGGAAAAACAACTTTTATAGCCAATGGACACAGTGGTGAAATTGTTCGTGGAAACCGAAGGATACCTCAACCGTAAGAAGTATTATTACTTATCGACCCTCCAAATCTAATTAAGAAAGGAATTTTAAACTTGGCCGATTACATGGTACTATCTTTCTAATTCACCTTTTAATATGCATTTTAAAGTAGTTTCGTCTTTTACCGGATAGACGTAAAAGAACTGGATGCCTTTCATAGATAGAATAAGAGTTTTTATTTTACTTTTAAGATTAGGTCTGAATAAGGATGTCGCGTTTAAGATAGAAGCCTTAGTTTCTAAATTAAATAAGGAATTGCTAATCGAAGTCAGAGAAAGAGAACTTTGTAATGGAAATTCAAGGAGTGCAATAAAAAGAAGAGCAAGGTTTCTAATGAGATGTAGAATCTGTGGAAAAAGTGAACATGATGAACAATGTGGAAGAAATACAACCATATCCCAGGATGAGTGTTTGAATGTTATTAAGAAGGGAACGATTAGGTGGTTATCCGAAAATCCCGAGGGAATACAAAGAGATAATTCAAACGCATCATTCCTAGGAGAAAGGTTAAGGGACCGTTATGATAACAATCTTGAGGATCTGAGAATGAGGGAGTTAGCTAAAAATCCTAAAAATTTCAGTGTGTGCTTTTAGTCTTTTAATTGTTTTTAAAGTTGTGTTAATTCGAAAAAAAAAAAAAAAGAATATGTATTTTTCAGTCTTATAGTAGTAATTTTATATTTTATTAAAATTTCTTATGAAAAAATCGTATTAAACTTATCTTATAAACATCAAAAATTATTTTTGTGGTATAATCTAAGTTTATTACACATAAAAGAAGCAAAAAGTGAAAATTGGACACAGTAGTGACCGCACGCTGGTACACTACCGCACGCGCCGGTGTGGACACACTTAGACCTAAAAATGCGCCTTTCTTCATTTCCTCATTCCTCAAAATTTTAGAAGAGCAGCCCGACTCCTCCCATTTTCGCCAAGAATATATCAAATTTCATCACTTTTTCATCACAAATTCAACAATCCATCATCTTCTCTTCATCTAAAACATCTAAGAAGATCAACATTGGAAAAAGTTGAAGCTTGGCAAGCTCAAAGCTCTCTTTTCTCTCATTCCGCACCCACCATTAATTCCGCGACCTAGCTTTTCTTTCTAGCATATTAAGGTAATATATATATATATATCAAATATTTCAATTTTTAGTTAAATTTTCAAATTATTTTGAATTTATTTTGATTTTATAGCCTAAGTAATTGTTGGTTCTTGTTGTTGGTGTTGTTTGTTTGTGTTGTTGTATTGTCATACCACTATCGTAGATGGCCTCATCATCTCAAGCAATCCTAAGAGGAAAGAGACCAAGTACCCATCGTAGTACCGGTAGTTCAAACTAGGCCTTTAACCAAAAGGGAGAAAACTTTAACCTTGAAAAAACCGCTAGTGCCGAAGCTAAGCGGGCACATGATGAGTACTTTAGTAAAAGTAAGGTTTGGTTAGAACGAGGATTGATTTTTCAAGATTGGGAAAGAAGTGAAAGAAATTTTCAAGGATAGAGGATGGTTGGATGTAGCTATGGATAGGAAAGATAAGATTAACGTTTCTATGGTATCGTAATTTTATTCGAAGATTATCTACTTATGATGTCGATACGGTTGAGGAGATGACCTATATCCTCTAAGAAGTGTTAATGTTACTTTTGCCTCGCTATGATTAATGTATTCTATGGTTTAATGAAATACTCAAGAGGAGGATTATCGAATGTATGGGGTTTAGAACATCCTACGGCTCTACAAACCAAAGCTTATGAAGCCCAACAAGCCTTTGACCCCCCACTGAATGGATAGAAAATAGGTTTGCTTATGGGAATTGTATTAGGGACATAAGGGCAAGCAAAAAGCAGTTCTTAGGCCATAATGTATGTCCTTCCACACATGTTTGTGCATTTGGTCGAGAGGAAGTGGTTATTGCTTGGGCCATGGTTAATGATATTCCTATAACTCTGGGAAATTGATCTTTTCTAAGGCATGTGAGTTTGCAAGCACTCGCTATCGAGGGGACGCCTCCCGTTCCCTAGTCTCATTTCGCCTTGTGTGAGCTTGAAGTTCCTGTCTTACCTCGGATAGAACTGTGTCTCCCTACATTCCTCCCATTGGTCTTAAGCTGAGAGCCTTACCTACTGGAGTAATAGATTACAATAATCCTAATCGTCAACCACCACCTCCACCTCCTATTCACACTCAAGTACCTAGACCACCGAGACAGTCACATCAGCCACAGCAGAGCCAAGTTGAGGCTATGTTTCAGCATTTAGTTCAAGCTCAGGCTAGAACTGATGCTAATATAGCTTTAGCCTGTGAGAAGAATAGACATTGGGCTGAGGACATTAGAGTTGGTCAGAGAGGATATCGAGATGCTATGAGTGAGTTTGATCCTAGATTTCTTTGAGATTTTCGCTAGACACCCCTACAATCGGCACCGACCCATATACTATGCCGATTGATTCCGCCGATTCCACCATTGTTATTTATCAGGACTATACGCCGTCATCCATAGGACAGGTGGTATGTTTACAGTACACCACCAGGGACATCCTTGGGCATGGGAGGAGTGACTTTCAGAGTGTGATGTGACAGCAGGATTTGGTTCATTTGGTCTTCAGGGATCAGTTTCTATGTCGACGATGAGGACTGAGACATCATTTCGAACTTCTGTATCGGATCCACAGCAGTTCAGTTATGGTATTCATATGACGCAATGCAAGGAGCCGATTTTACTTGATACTATCTACATTTGGATCATCGTCATCTCGCATCGACCTTACGGTGACATTGATCTTAACTATGATGAGGACGAGTGATTTCTTTCTTTTTTGTATAACTATCTACTTATGGTTTGCCTTATAATCTTTTATATTTGTTGTGTACGTTAAACGCTTGATGCACTCTCGGGTAGTGCACATTGTTACGTTGTTATCTTTTTCGTAGTTTTCGGATGTTTTTAAATTTTTCCCCACGTTTTAGAAATATGCGAGAATCTATTGTCGAGAAAATAAAAAAGTCGGATCAAGCTAGAAATAGAAATATCTCTCGATCGAAAGACTATTTGACCGCACGCGCCGGTTGGTGTCCGCACGCGCCGGTGTAGTGGGTCGCAGAATCTTCTCAGATATTTCCATTTCATCAGACTTTGCCTATATAAAGGAAACAGATGCAAGATTCCTAAAATGCTCATTTCCTTCCTTTATCTTTAATTTTCTCGCTATAAAGAGTTTAAAATGTCCGATCGCTCGTCGATTAATGATTATTCTCCTCCACATACACCAAATTCTCGTCATTCCAAATCCATTTTTCATCAAATCCCTTACGAGCCTATGTATGCTTCGGTTCACAACCCTTATATAAGTAATTTCAATCACTCACGGTGTTGATTGAAAGGGGTTTAAATTTCGTAAAGGTTGACAACCGGGCATTTACGAGGATGGATATAGATGGGGTGGGACTATTTTTGTCGTATGCCGAGAGGTAGGATTAATGTTCTCGTGGTAAGAGAATTCTATTCAAGATTTCGTGAAGCTCATACATCAGGTCGTTAACACGAAATTACATGATGAGAGGAGTTGTTGTTCCTTTTCTTCTACCAACATAAATCAAATTTTCCTTATTCCACCGGTCCACACATCACCAAGTCATTTTGAGTATCAATGGAGATTGGATACCGCTGACGGTTTTATTACAAAATATTCGGAAGCTTGTCCACTCTTGTTCTACAATTATGATATTGATCAAAATGTCTCTACGACTGCTTTGCTTCCCCATCTTAGAACGTGGAAGCGATTCATCAACTCACGTGTTTATCCAATCGTTAATTTCTCCAAGTTAGTGATGATGAATTAATGCTTCTATATGCGCGATTACATCGAGTCAATTATAGATTGGGGAGGCCGATTCATAAATCATTTGTGAGTTTTGCGCTCGGGAGAAGACCGAATTATCATCCTTTACCATTTGGATGGTTGATTTCTAGGTTATGTGTTCGTTTGGCGCGGTTCCGGAAAAAGCGACAGATGAATATTTTCCACTCGTATTCCTCGTGTTGGGCTTTTACAATCGATATTCCGGAGGATCGTCAAGTGGTGAAAATTAGATAAATCGTGTTGGTAGTCGAGGAAGGAATAAAATCATAAAAGTAGTACGGTACGTTAGTATAAGTCACAATAAATTAAAATAACTTAGTTTAATAAATTAGTTTAAATTAGTTTAACTTAATTTATGGTTTTCTAGTTTAACACTCCTAGTAGTTTTAAGTTGTGTTATATTTGCATGTTTTTAATTTATGTTTTTAAATGTTTTTCTTTTATATTATATAAACGCTCGTCTATTTGACACCTAAAATAATCTAACCATGTAGAGATTGGTTAGTAAATAAATTGAATTTAATACATCAAATACTTACACACTTAGTTTAATAAGCAATAATATAATTATTTGATAAAAATGATATATTTGGATAGAATAAATTTTTAATTAAGTAAAGTAATCTTGATATATTATTCTTATATTAATTATGTCTATTTTAGATTTTTAATAAGATTTTAAGTATATATATCTTGATAAATATTATGAAATATTTTTTTATGAAATTAGACAAAAGTTACTTATAATTATAATGAAATTTTAGAATAATTTTCTTTTCAAGACAAAGTATGAAATTGGAATCGGATTAGGGATGATGAGATTTTTGGCATAACTTTGATAAACCAGAGCCAAATAAGCCTACCCGAACATAATTTCCAATTTTTGTCCCCACCTCAGCCTTGTAGAGTGATCAAGACCTCACTCGAAATAGCCATTATTATTAACTAGAAATTACTAACCTAACTTAATAATGGTCTACATTTCTTTGAAAATCCCGCAAGTTTAGTATGTATTTATGGATAGCGGTGACAACATCGAAATTTGATATATGCTGAGATTGAAATGAATGTTATTCGGAAGGCAGTTTGTTATCAAATATGGTTATTCTCTATAAAAAAAAAATAATAATATAAGAACAGAGTATTATAGGTATCTTTTCTGTTTTTGATCGACAACCCAAAAATAAAATATCAGATAAAGCTGCCTGATAATAGTAGTCCAATTAGGTATTATCACGAAATGTCCTATTATTGGGAATGAAGGTATATGCTATAAATCGATGAAAAAGAAAAAGTCGAATCAAAACTATCAAGAATTATCACGAGTTTAAGGAAACCGGATTCGTGATTTTCGATCGAAAGAGTAGTACTCCGATCAATCTTGATAAAGCAATGCCTATGTTCTTAAGTTCTTATTATGTTGTTATTAGTATCTAAAAATAAAAAATAAAAAATAAAAAATAAAAAATAAAAAATAAAAAAAAACCATATTTTGGAAGTTATTAAAGTTGAAAATTGAAAGCAATGTCGTGAGTGTTATCGATTGAGAAATTTTTGATCGTAAGATGAAGGTGTAAATACGCATGCGACTTGCTTCTATCTCTTTTGATTTCCCTTTGTTATCCTTTTCGATTAGCCAACTACCCCGAGCACGAACGTTACAAGCCAATTTGCCAACTACTTGACTTAGTCATTGATTCCGATAAATCATACAATTGGAGATTAAAAAGTTGTTCTAAATATTTTATTTATACTTATAAAGTAATTCATGAAAATTTCATTTAAAAATATTTTATAACTAGTTTATTACGTTATATACATTTTTTATCTTCTTAAATATCTTAGATAGATGAAAATAATATAATTATAATATTGACAAAGATAACGTTACTAAGTTAGGAATTTAATCTAGAAGAATTATATTATCACTTATTTTGCTCGAGGACGATCAAAAGCTAAGTGGGGAGTTGTGATGTATGAAAAATATATGATCATATTATAAGACTTTTTATTATTATTTTATGATATTTTAGTATAATTTCATATAAATGCATCGAAAACTTATAAAAATCATAGTTAGTTATAATTAGATGCATAAGTTATAAAAACGATAAAAATGATGTTTTTTTGTCAGATTTACGTTTGGTGTTTCGTTGATTTTATTGCAGGATCAGATGTTTACCGAGATCCCAAAATATGACATACTTTGAAGTATAAATCATGAGTTTTTGTGGGATAAAAGATTATGCCAAAATCTAACAACTTTGAACAGATCAACTGTCCTTAATGTTTCTACCGTAACTCATCTTCAACGGACATTTGATCTAACTTAGAGGCATTTTCAGAGAAAAAGTCCTTGATGAAAGTTGTAGGCCTTCAAGAGAGCTTTCCAACGAATATTCAATCATGTCAATCTGAGGTCTACAGCTCGAGATCGGTTTTTACGAACATCAGATATGTTGTATGTCCGGCACGCGCCGGAGAAGGCCGGATCTTGCAGGAAAATCTCTGACATTGGGCCCACAAATCTCTGACAAGGGAATATATACTGTGTAGCCGGCACGCGCCGGTTGGTGTCCGGCACGCTCCGGCCTTGTGGTACACTCTATAAATACCCCTCAATTGCAACCATTTTGAAGTGTACCAATGCATATATCTCTCTTCTATATCTATCTATAGTTTCGTTTTGTTGTTTTTAGTTAAATAAAAGCTGTAAACGGCACTCTGCCGGAATAATGCTGTAGTATAAAGTATCGTTATAATACTTAGAGGATGTATCAAGGCTCATTGATGTAAAGGAGTTGCTATTTCGGAGGATACAACTCAAGCTTCGATTGTAATCTGTAACTTTTCTAATGTATTTACGTTGTTATTAGTATCTATATATTAATTATAATGATATTAGGCTAACTTAATATCTAGCCAAGATATGAAATTGGATTAGTATTATCTTTTTAGGGAAATGGATGATGACTATACTAAAATTGGATAAAAATCGGTTATAATGAATCTCTTTCTATATTCGTATTGAATTAGCTACTTGATATGAAAGAATTCATAATCTAATTATGAATTGATGCCTCGTAGTTAGGTTATGAACTCGTTAATAGAAAGACCGAGAGGTAAAATTGGCCGAGTGAAAAGCGTGACAACGGAATCCGATTTCCTAAACCGGGGTAGATTTGTTTTGGGAGAAACAAACTCTTATTGACATATGTACTCAAGAGATTATTACGTTTAATTCGTTTGTTTAATTGACATACCTTAAAATTGGCCGTATGACAAAACGGGAGTGACCCATGCTTGAGGATGACCTTGGACAAATGATTGGACATATGACAATTTAGGATGCTCGTGTGAGGATGAATTGTTTAGTTTAGAGTGCACGCTTCAGTATAATTGATTTAACTTAAAATAATGATCGAGCACATCTAATTTCCACTAGAAAGATATAATCATTCAATAACATATTCTTGGCTAGTCTCTAATTATAATATCTATCTCCCTCCCCTAGATATTGTATTGGTACCTATATATATTTATATCTATATATATGTATTGATATATATATATATATATTTATATACTTATATATATCTGTTTTAGTTTTATGCTTTGTTAGTTTAGAGTTTGGTTGGATGATAAAATTGCGACTTAGATTGAGATAATAATAGTTTCTCGGTGTTTAATCACACGGTGAATTACCAAGTTTCCCTGAGGATCGACACCTGACTCACCATACTATCACTACAATTTGACCCGGTACACTGCCGGTAAGGATTGATAGCATAGAAAAGGTCCGTCAGCTACCTAGGTCAAAAATCACACACATCATTCTTGAGAGTTGTTCAGAGAGAGTGGTGTGGGAAAAATGGTTCTAAGATCGGGAGGTAAAACATACCGGGGTTTTAGGTCGTGAATTCAGGCCCGCGCTCATTTGTGTTTTATTATCAACATAGTAACTTGAATGTGGTAGTCTAGATTAGTGTAGTTTAGTGTTAGACCCGGGGTTGAACTATGAAGTTCGGGTGGTTCTTGAGCCAACGATGACAAGTTGTTTCACGGAGTCTTTCGGGTAGACCATGGATTAGGTAAAGCTTCGGTTTACTGCTTTGACACATTCTCGTTAAGATGTTTGGTGTAGTACGTTGATGAGTATGAATCGGTAGTAACTTCGACCGAGTGATTTCGGACTTGTTTCCGTGAATGAGGTTATATCAAGCGTCTCACAAAGACTTAATCATGTTAGGATAATCGGTTTTCTAAAAAGAGAATTAATTAACCTCACATAGGATGTTAAAGGAGAGTTGTTCAGATCTTAACATCAAAATTAGGAGCACGCACCCGTGAGATTGAATGTGAGAGTTCGGTTGTTATAATGCACACTCCCGGTTTTGTCTATCCTTGAGGTTGAAATTAGCTACTTTGATCATGGTTCGGCTATGTCTTTTAACCTATCTTTAAAATCTAGTAGTTTAACTTTCTTTCTCTCTTTTCTCTCTTTAGACTTGATATAACACTAAAAATTATTTTAGTGTCGTGTAGTAACAAACCTTCCAAAAACTTCAACCCGGGGTCTAACACTAAACTACACTAATCTAGACTTCCACATTCAAGTTACTATGTTGATAATAAAACACCAATGAGCGCGGGCCTGAATTCACGACCTAAAACCCCGGTATGTTTTACCTCCCGATCTTAGAACCATTTTTCCCACACCACTCTCTCTGAACAACTCTCAAGAATGATGTGTGTGATTTTTGACCTAGGTAGCTAATCTAGCCCAAATCCGTTATAACAAGTTCTAAGACGTGAAATATGTAAGATTCAACAATAAAAAGCACAACACACTCCCAATTTTATCTTCCAAAGGTTGATTTCACCAAATGTTACATGATTTGGCTATGAAAAGTTTAGCTACCCATATAGACGGATTACATCAACATGTCATGGATTAAAATGGCGGGAAGTTTTTTACATAATAGCCATCAATATGGCAGAATTCTATTAAAACCAAATTAAAACCGAAATCCAATCATTTGTCAGATTCTCCTATATATGGATACTACTACAGATACATATATATATATATATAACGAGAATGAAAGAAACAAGAAACAACAAGAAAGAAATAGCTAGATATAGATATGACAATAATGAAAGAAAACAAAAAACAAACTTACTATTATAACAGAGATATCTTCGATTACATATAAAAAACTTGATATTACAACGATTTCAGCAACACCGAACTTCCAATAATTTCCCGAGCATTACAACGATACTAATATTACTAAATTTATTTCGGCATAAGGCCTTATTTACAACCTAAAAACTAAAGAAAATAAGAAGGATAGATATATATATATATATATACACTATGTATATATATAATGGTGCGTCCATTCTGCTCGCATCTGATGCTCATTATATAGGTGAAATTCTCCCAGGCCGGACTGGGCCGGGTAAGGGCCGGACCAGGCCGGAATCATCATTGCATTCAGCCCCCTTGATCATCTAATTTACGGATATAAATTTATATATTTGAATAAAACTTCTAAAATTCATATCTTGAGTTCTAGACCTCCAAATGACATGATTCAAGAGGCATTGGAAAGCTCGTTGAAAAATCTACAACTTTCATGAAGGACACTTCTTCAGAAAATGCCGTTTTGATGGGCCATTTGTTCGTCGAAGATATTTCTCGATTTCCACCAAATCGAATCGATTAGCCACTTGACCACTTGACATAGTGACACTCTCGTATAGCCTCCATAAGATATGATTATACTTCAAAATGTCGTTACTCGGGGTCTTGGTCAACCTATAATTCTACAATAAAGCACAAAATACCAAGCGTAAATCCGACACGACACTAATACATAATAAGAAAGATATGTCACACAATATTGGAAACAGACTAGATTATAAAATGAAATGTGCGGCAAAGTATTAAGGAAGACTCAGCTTATAAACCCGGCGTAAAGGCGCTTATCGAATCCGTGAATAAACCTCGTGTAAGCACGACCGAATCTCTATATCAACGACGTAAAACAACAAAAAAGCATACACGGGACATAGTCCTCGTGCGAGAATATAGAATAGGGATATGGGGGTATACAATGTTAAGGCAATCGCTACGCCGAAAACTCGACACGCAATATGCAACACACCTAATGGATTGCTATAGATGGATAAATATCCCCAACGGGTAAAGTACAGAACATCTAAGCATGAAAGAAAAACCACAGAGGCATATAATAGAAAAACAATATCCATAGTGCGTAGTCAATCATCATCCGGGTAAAAGCAAGTATCACATACTCATAGACTCCTAAGTCCAAGAAATGATGCATTTGAATTTTTTTTCTTTGTTCTCCCTCGGGATTTTCGGATAACCACCTAATCGTTCCCTTAATTACATTCAAACTTTCATCCTAAGACTTAGTTGTACTTTGTGTTGTTCTTCCATTGTGTTCATTTTTTTCACAGATTCTTCATCTCATTAAGACTAGTCTTATTATTATTATTATTATTAACGGGCTGCCTCCCGGTAGCGCTTTTGTTTAACGTCGTTGGCTCGACAAGATTAATTATACGGTGCCAACTTTTTCAAAGTTATATTATTGGCACTGGCCGAGGAAAAGATAGAAAAAGACGAAGGGTGGGTGAAAGATTAAATGAGTCAAAGTTTATAGTCCGTGACAAGACTTGCATGATTTGTCACAAGGGACAGGATCCTCGAGAGTCACTATCTCTAAAGCTTCATCATAAGGTAACCGTTCATACTTTTTCAACCTTAAGCCGTTTGTGGTAAACGTACCAAACTTAGGGTGGGTGATTTTGATAGCTCCTGACGGAAATACTTTTGACACTACATAGGGACCGGACCACCTAGATTTTAACTTCCCTTGGAAAAGATGGAGACGGGTGTTGTAGAATAAGACTTCATCGCCCTCATTAAAAACTCGAACTTTGATCAACTTATCATGGATCAACTTAGTCCTTTCCTTATACTTCGTCGAAAGATCATAAGCACGAAGGCGGAATTCATCCAATTCATTCAATTGAGCCATCCTCCTCTCACCAATTAAGGTGTCATCTAAGTTTAGCATTTTTATTGCCCAATACGCCTTGTGTTCAACTTCCACGGGGAGGTGACACGACTTTCCATAGACTATCATGTAAGGTGACATGCCCAGCGGTGTCTTAAAAGCTGTCCTATGGGCCCAAAGAGCATCATCTAGTTTCAAGGACCAACTCTTAACATTCATATCTACCGTCCTTTCCAAGATACGCTTAATACCCCTATTTGTGACCTCAACTTGGCCACTCGTTTGGGGATGGTAAGCGGTTCCGAGTTTGTGCTCCACCCCATACTTTTCTAAGAGTTTATCAAATGGCTTGTTGGCAAAATGGCTACCATTGTCACTAATTATAGCTCGGGGCACCCCAAACCTACAAAAAGATGTATCTTTTAAGAAAACGGATAACAACGTTCCTATCGTTGGTAGGTGAGGCTAAGGCCTCAACCCATTTTGACACATAATCGCAAGCAACTAGGATGTATTTGTTACCACACGAGGATGGATAGGGTCCCATGAAATCAATGCCCCAAACATCGAAGACTTCACAAATGATTATTGGATTTTGAGGCATCTCATTCCTCTTAGAAATACGACCGGATCTTTGACAAGCGTCACATGATTTCACATAAGCATGTGCATCTCTAAATAGAGTGGGCCAATATAGCCCACTTTGTAATACTTTCAAAGCGTCCCTCTCCCGAAAAGTGGCCCCGGCCTCTTTATCATGACAAACGAAAAGCGTGCTTACGATCTCTCACTGTCGGGGATGCACCTTCTCAGGATGCCATCCGGGCACAATCGATACAAATAGGGATCCTCCCACACATACTTACCCACTTCACTAAGAAACTTACGCCTTTGATTCGAATCAAAATTAGGATCTACTGAAACCACACTCATGGTAGTTGACAAGCAAAGGCGAACCACGGGCTACCTTCCTTACCAATTTTTAGAAAGTTTCCTTTCTTAAGCGATAGGATGGTGTCGATAGCATAAAGTTGCTCATGAGGGAAAACATCATTTATCTCTCTTTGCGCTTTAAACAACTCCTCACTAAGCTCTAAACGACTTAAGTGGTCCGCTACAACATTCTCACACCCTTTTCTATCACGAATGTCAAGGTTAAACTCTTGTAAGAGTAAGATCCACCTCAAAAGGCGGGGTTTGGCATCTTGTTTGGCAAAGAGGTACCGCAAGGCGGCATGATCCGTATGGACAACTACACGAGAACCAATAAGATAAGATCGAAATTTATCGAACGCAAAGACAACTGCTAAAAGTTCTTTTTCTGTGGTGGTGTAGTTTTGTTGGGCAGGATTCAAGGTATAACTCGCATAGGCAATGGGCTTGAAAATTTTATCAATCTTTTGACCGAGCACCACACCAACCGCGGTGTCACTCGCGTCACACATCAATTCAAACTCTTGGTCCCATTTTGGAGCAACTAAGATCGGAGCGGATACAAGCAATTGCTTGAGCAACGTGAATGCCTTAATGCAAGCTTGGTTGAAATCGAATGGGCGCTTTTCCAAGAAGAAGAGTAAGAGGACGGGCTATTTTGAAAAATCTTTGATGAACCTACGATAGAACCCCACGTGACCTAGGAAACCTCTAAGAGTTTTTAGGTTGTTGGGTGGAGGAAGTTTATCTATCGCCTCAACCTTAGCCCAATCGACTTCTATACCCTTACTAGATATCTTATGACCTAAGACTATCCCCTCCGTAACCATCAAATGACACTTCTCCCAATTTAACACTAAGTTCGTCTCCTCACATCTACCCAACACTTTCTCTAAATTGTCGAGACACTCCTCAAAGGAATCACCAAATACGCTAAAATCATCCATGAAAACTTCTAAAAACTTTTCAATCATATCCGCAAAAATGGCAATCATGCATCGTTGGAAAGTCGCGGGTGCATTACACAACCCGAACGGCATCCTACGGAAAGCAAAAGTGCCATAAGGACAAGTATAGGTGGTCTTTCTTGGTCTTCTAAGGACACATGTATTTGATAATATCCACTAAACCCATCAAGAAAACAATAAAAGCATGACCACTCAATCTTTCAAGCATTTGATCAATAAAGGGAGGGAAATGGTCTTTTGAGTTTGATCATTCAACTTACGGTAATCAATGCAAATTCTGTGACCACTTACCAACCGCATAGGCACCGCCTCACCTTTTTCATTGATTTGAATAGTCATACCTCCCTTCTTCGGCACCACTTGAGTGGGACTCACCCACTTGCTATCAGAAATGGCATATATGATCCCAAGCTTCAACATGGTGACCACATCCTTCTTCACCACCTCTTGGAGATGTGGATTAAGTCTTTTTTGAGGTTGTCTTACTGGCTTTGCCTCATCTTCTAATATGATCTTGTGTTGGCAAATTGTGGGGCTTATACCTTTGAGATCACACATCTTCCACCCAAAAGCACACTTGTGCTTTTTAAGCATGTTTACCAATTGTTCTTCCTGCAAGGATGTTAGTGTAGCAGAAATAATCAAAGGAAGTAATTCATCATTTTCAAAAAAACATACTTCAAGTGGGGTGGAAGTGGCTTCATCTTCAAATCTTTGGGTGGGTCTTCAATTGATGGTTTGTCTAGGTCCCCTTCGAGACCAAGATCGATCTTTTCACTCCATTGCTTGCCCACGAAAGCTGTCTCTTCAAGATCCAACTCTTTATTCTCATCCATCACCTTGCTTTCTCTTACTATACATTCATTGGATTTGTCTTTATACTCCTGCATGTCTATATACTCCGAAACACAAGCATCTACAATATCAATGGAAAAACAGTCCTCGGTACTCTCTATAGGGTGTTTCATAGACTTATACACATTCACCGTGACTGTTTCTTCTCCAACTCTCAAAATTATCTCTCCACTAGCAACATCTATCAAGGTCCTTCCGGTGTTTAAAAAGGGACGTCCTAATAACAGGGTTGTTTTGGAGTCCATCTCCATGTCTAAAACCACAAAATCCACCGGAAAGGCAAACTTATCAACTTGCACAATCACATCCTCTATCACACCCATAGGTTCTCTAATGGACCTATCCGCCATTTGAAGTGTCATCCCCGTTGGTTCCAACTCTCCTAGGTCAATATTTTCATATATAGCACGGGGCATCAAGCTTACACTAGCCCCCAAATCGCATAAAACACTAGGAAAATGAGTCGTACCAATTAATGTGGAATAGTAAAACTACCTTTGTCTCTAACCTTCGGGAATTCTAGATTTAGCATTAAAAATAGCGGAACATTCTTCATTTAGGCACACAACTTCTTCCGATTTACTCTTTTTAGCTAGCAAACCTTTTAAGAACTTACAATAAGAGGGCATGTTTGCAAGTGCTTCAAGAAAAGGGATATTTAAATCAATTTTCCATAAAATTTCAATGAAACGAGTTTGTGCTTTGTTCAAACAACTTTGCCTATGGTTTTTGGGGAAAAGGAGAGTGCTCAAATCAAAATCGTGGGAGGAGGAGGAATTATACCTTTTTACCTTTCGCTCGTGGGGAAGATGGCTCTTTCATTGGCTCCTTTCCTTCCTTTCTCGTAGGTTCCTCCTCTTTATATCAAGCACCACAAAGTCACCTCTAGCTTGTGCCTCTTTTCTCTCAACTTCCTTCCTCTTGGCAAACTCTTCATGATTGACATTATCCTCAACTTCATCAATATCACCATCCATGGCTCCCGCCGGTCTCAATAGAAGCTTTTCTATCTTTGTCCTCCCATAGGACTCTTTTCTCACCACTTGTGCCCAACACTTTACCACTCCGAGTTGCAATGGCGCTTACATTCCTTGGATTTTTCTCGGTGTTGCTTGGTAAGCCGCTTTTAATTGTACATGTTCCACTATTTGACCAATTTGAGTCTCAATATTTTTGATAAGCGGACCCATGTTTGTAATTCATTTCGACCATGTCCTTCTTCATCTCTTTCATTTCCACCATAACTTTGCTTACTTGTTCCGCGGGACATCGATTGCACTCTTTTGAGGTATAGGTGCCAAAGGTGGAGGGTTTTGATATGTGTTAGTACCTTGTTGGTTATACCCTCCTTGTAGTTGCCTTTGGTGTGGTGGTTGGTAAAATTGCCCTTGAGAAGACTGTCCTTGGTTTGGGCCGTGTCGATAGCCTTGGTTTTGGTTTCGGATCCAACCTTGGTTGTTGTTATTCCTCCATAAACCATCACCTTGATTTCCAAAATTTCCTCCTTGACCTTGCCCTACATAGCTCACATCTTGAGGCTCCTCAAACGGTGGTCCACCTTGTTGGTCTCCTACAGATTGGCCTTGCAATTGGTTTTGAAATTGAGGTCCCACATTCCATTGCTCCATCGAGCAAACATTCATCATTCGCTTTGCCAATTCTTCCATATTGATTTGAGGTACATTGCTAGATTGCCCCTGATTCGAAGATTGTGGATAAGCCATGTTTTGAGCTTTTGTTGTCATCCTACAATCCTTTGTTGAGTGCGATCCACTACAAATTTGGCATGACTTAGCATTTTCCATCTCTTTCTCGAAACCTTCCCAATTTCTGTTCCATTGCTTGAACTTGGGCATGATATTGGTCGCTTGATTCCACTTCTTTCACTTCTACCAAACTGGGCTTCTTACTCCTTGCCCCTCTTCTACTTGAAGAAATGTATTGCCTCGAAGTCTCCGAGATCTTCTCTATTTGATTCATGGCTACCTCGGGCACCATACTCATGATATCACCATTGCACGAAGCATGCAAGGTACTTTGGTGAACTTGATCTAAACCTCGGAAGAACGGATGAACTACCTCATAGGATCTCAAACCGTGTCCCGGGCACTCCCTTAATAAAGCTTTAAATCGGTCCCAAGACTCATGTAGTTCTTCTCCTTCATATGCATTGAATGACATGATAGCTTCTTTCATGTCCATGGTCTTTGATGGGGGATAGTACTTGAGTAGAAAAGTTTTGATCACGTCCTCCCACGAGTGTAGAGAATCGTTGAGCAACGAATCATACCACCTCTTAGCTTGATCCTTCAAGGCGAATGGAAAAAGCATAAGTTTATGTGCTTCATCACTCACTCCATTGATCTTTGTTGAGTTGATCACATGGAGAAAATGATCAATGAACAAGTGAGGATTTTCCATGGCGGTTCCCCTGAATATGGCATTATCTCCCAACAGATGTATGATGTTTCGATTCAATTCCAAATTAATTGCGGGCACCGGCGGCATTCGGATTGGACTATGCCCCATTATTGCCGTGAAGGTGCCATCACAAAGTCTCTACATGTCAAACCACCTTGATTTTGCTCTTGTTGTCCATTAAACCAATGCGGCATTGCATTTGCACCCTGGTTTTGAGCTTGAGGTTGGTTTTGGAGAAACTGATTCCTCATCCATGCATTAAACTGTTGCATGACATGGGGATCCATTTGATTTTCTTGTCCATCCCCACCCCCTTGTGCATTGTTATTGTTAGGCGGTGGGTTTTGATTCGGTCTCCATTATTTCCATCAAAAACTTGTTCACCGTTGTGTGCCGTAACGGAACTTTCTCCCAACTCACCCAAACTACTCTCTTCAAAGTCCGGTTTGACTCTCTAACAGACGACCTCTTCTTCTTCTCGACTATTCCTTTGTCTTGCGTAGGCTTCAATTCCCGCGTCTATGTAGGGTTCGAGTGGTGTTTGAGAGCTCCTGGTCATGCACTACTAAAAGCAAACAATCCAGAAAACAATAAAATAAAACCTAGGCCCAAGCCTTCGGTTCACTTACAAGATATCACAAATAGCACACTTGTCCCGGCAACGGCGCCAATTTTGATGAGCTAAAATTTACCTCGAAAATATATTTATAAAGACCGAAAACCATGGGTAAACTAACTCTAACCGGCAAAGTGGACCGGGCCGATTGTTAGAATAGCTACACAGGAGAACGAGGTCGTTCCCAAGGGACAAGTGTTTGTAAGTACCAAAGTGAGCGTGTGTCTTAGTCTAAGCGATCAAGTTTTTGGAAGGTTTGTTATTACACGACACTAAAATAATTTTTAGTGTTATATCAAGTCTAAAGAGAGAAAAGAGAGAAAGAAAGTTAAACTACTAGATTTTAAAGATAGGTTAAAAGACATAGCCGAACCATGATCAAAGTAGCTAATTTCAACCCCAAGGATAGACAAAACCGGGAGTGTGCATTATAACAACCGAACTCTCACATTCAATCTCACGGGTGCGTGCTCCTAATTTCGATGTTAAGATCTGAACAACTCTCCTTTAACATCCTTTGTGAGGTTAATTAATTCTCTTTTTAGAAAACCGATTATCCTAACATGATTAAGTGCTGTGAGACGCTTGATATAACCCTCATTACGGAAACAAGTCCGAAATCACTCGGTCGGTTACTACCGATTCATACTCATCAACGCATTTTACACCAAACATCTTAACGAGAATGTGTCAAAGCAAGAACCGAAACTTTACCTAATCCATGGTCTACCCAAAAGACTCCGTGAAACAACTTGTCATCGTTGGATCAAGAACCACCCGGCACTTCATAGTTCAATGATGAGAGAAAAATACACCCACTAAAATATTGGTCCCGGCAACGGCGCCAATTTTTGATGAGATAAAATTTACCCCTCAAAAATACATTTATAAAGACTCGCAAAATCAGGTAAACTAACTCTCTAACCGGCAGAGTACTGGTCGATTGTTAGGATAGCTACTGAGGAGTACGAGGTCGTCCCAAGAGAAATGTGGTTGTGAGTACCAAAGCGAACGTAGAACTTAGTCTAGGCGATCAAAGTTTTAAGTGGAGTGTTTATACTAATGCGAAAAAGTAAAGATTATTCTAACGAGTTTAACTAGGTGATTAAAAAGCATAGCCGAGCCATGATCCAGCAGGTTATCTCCCCACAGGAAAAACTTGATAAGGAGTGTGTTTTATCTGATTCATTTCATATGATATTCACGGGAGTCAACTCTTTATTCTTGCGTTAAGATCTGAACAGCTCTCACTTAACCCCCACACTAGGTTTATTAACCCTCCCTTTAGAGAGCTAACTCGCCTAACATGGTTGACCGGAATAAAAAACCGTTGAAAAACCTCACAAAAACATAATTTTAACGTATCACTTAGGTTGCCAATCTAACGATTAAGACTATGGTTTAGTGATTTTAAAACATGTTTCGCACATCCATGAAATCATCAAATACGCTAAAATCATCCATGAAAACTTCTAAAAACTTTTCAATCATATCCGCAAAAATGGCAATCATGCATCGTTGGAAAGTCGCGGGTGCATTACACAACCCGAACGGCATCCTACGGAAAGCAAAAGTGCCATAAGGACAAGTATAGTGGTCTTCTTGGTCTTCTAAGGACACATGTATTTGATAATATCCACTAAACCCATCAAGAAAACAATAAAAAGCATGACCACTCAATCTTTCAAGCATTTGATCAATAAAAGGGAGGGGGAAATGGTCTTTTTGAGTTTGATCATTCAACTTACGGTAATCAATGCAAATTCTGTGACCACTTACCAACCGCATAGGCACCGCCTCACCTTTTTCATTGATTTGAATAGTCATACCTCTCCTTCTTCGGCACCACTTGAGTGGGACTCACCCACTTGCTATCGAAATGGCATATATGATCCCAAGCTTCAACATGGTGACCACATCCTTCTTCACCACCTCTTGGAGATGTGGATTAAGTCTTTTTGAGGTTGTCTTACTGGCTTTGCCTCATCTTCTAATATGATCTTGTGTTGGCAAATTGTGGGGCTTATACCTTTGAGATCACACATCTTCCACCCAAAAGCACACTTGTGCTTTTAAGCATGTTTACCAATTGTTCTTCCTGCAAGGATGTTAGTGTAGCAGAAATAATCAAAGGAAGTAATTCATCATTTTCAAAAAAACATACTTCAAGTGGGGTGGAAGTGGCTTCATCTTCAAATCTTTGGGTGGGTCTTCAATTGATGGTTTGTCTAGGTCCCCTTCGAGACCAAGATCGATCTTTTCACTCCATTGCTTGCCCACGAAAGCTGTCTCTTCAAGATCCAACTCTTTATTCTCATCCATCACCTTGCTTTCTCTTACTATACATTCATTGGATTTGTCTTTATACTCCTGCATGTCTATATACTCCGAAACACAAGCATCTACAATATCAATGGAAAAACAGTCCTCGGTACTCTATAGGGTGTTTCATAGACTTATACACATTCACCGTGACTGTTTCTTCTCCAACTCTCAAAATTATCTCTCCACTAGCAACATCTATCAAGGTCCTTCCGGTGTTTAAAAAGGGACGTCCTAATAACAGGGTTGTTTTGGAGTCCATCTCCATGTCTAAAACCACAAAATCCACCGGAAAGGCAAACTTATCAACTTGCACAATCACATCCTCTATCACACCCATAGGTTCTCTAATGGACCTATCCGCCATTTGAAGTGTCATCCCCGTTGGTTCCAACTCTCCTAGGTCAATATTTTCATATATAGCACGGGGCATCAAGCTTACACTAGCCCCCAAATCGCATAAAACACTAGGAAAATGAGTCGTACCAATTGTGACTGGAATAGTAAAACTACCTTTGTCTCTAACCTTCGGGGGAATTCTAGATTTAGCATTAAAAATAGCGGAACATTCTTCATTTAGGCACACAACTTCTTCCGATTTACTCTTTTTAGCTAGCAAACCTTTTAAGAACTTACAATAAGAGGGCATGTTTGCAAGTGCTTCAAGAAAAGGGATATTTAAATCAATTTTCCGCAAAATTTCAATGAAACGAGTTTGTGCTTTGTTCAAACAACTTTGCCTATGGTTTTTGGGGGGAAAAGGGAGAGTGCTCAAATCAAAATCAGGAGGAGGAGGAATTATACCTTTTTTACCTTTCGCTCGTGGGGAAGATGGCTCTTTCATTGGCTCCTTTCCTTCCTTTCTCGTAGGTTCCTCCTCTTTTATATCAAGCACCACAAAGTCACCTCTAGCTTGTGCCTCTTTTCTCTCAACTTCCTTCCTCTTGGCAAACTCTTCATGATTGACATTATCCTCAACTTCATCAATATCACCATCCATGGCTCCCGCTTCGGTCTCAATAGAAGCTTTTCTATCTTTGTCCTCCCATAGGACTCTTTTCTCACCACTTGTGCCCAACACTTTACCACTCCGAGTTGCAATGGCGCTTACATTCCTTGGATTTTTCTCGGTGTTGCTTGGTAAGCCGCCTTTTAATTGTACATGTTCCACTATTTGACCAATTTGAGTCTCAATATTTTTGATAAGCGGACCCATGTTTGTAATTCATTTCGACCATGTCCTTCTTCATCTCTTTCATTTCCACCATAACTTTGCTTACTTGTTCCGCCAGGACATCGATTGCACTCTTTTGAGGTATAGGTGCCAAAGGTGGAGGGTTTTGATATGTGTTAGTACCTTGTTGGTTATACCCTCCTTGTAGTTGCCTTTGGTGTGGTGGTTGGTAAAATTGCCCTTGAGAAGATCGTCCCTTGGTTTGGGCCGTGTCGATAGCCTTGGTTTTGGTTTCGGATCCAACCTTGGTTGTTGTTATTCCTCCATAAACCATCACCTTGATTTCCAAAATTTCCTCCTTGACCTTGCCCTACATAGCTCACATCTTGAGGCTCCTCAAACGGTGGTCCACCTTGTTGGTCTCCTATGATTGGCCTTGCAATTGGTTTTGAAATTGAGGTCCCACATTCCATTGCTCCATCGAGCAAACATTCATCATTCGCTTTGCCAATTCTTCCATATTGATTTGAGGTACATTGCTAGATTGCCCTCGATTCGAAGATTGTGGATAAGCCATGTTTTGAGCTTTTGTTGTCATCCTACAATCCTTTGTTGAGTGCGATCCACTACAAATTTGGCACATGCCTTAGCATTTTCCATCTCTTTCGAAACCTTCCCAATTTTCTGTTCCATTGCTTGAACTTGGGCATGATATTGGTCGCTTGATTCCACTTCTTTCACTTCTACCAAACCGGGCTTTTACTCTTGCCCCTCTTCTACTTGAAGAAATGTATTGCCTCGAAGTCTCCGAGATCTTCTCTATTTGATTCATGGCTACCTCGGGCACCATACTCATGATATCACCATTGCACGAAGCATGCAAGGTACTTTGGTGAACTTGATCTAAACCTCGGAAGAACGCATGAACTACCCTCATAGGATCTCAAACCGTGTCCCGGCACTCCCTTAATAAAGCTTTAAATCGGTCCCAAGACTCATGTAGTTCTTCTCCTTCATATGCATTGAATGACATGATAGCTTCTTTCATGTCCATGGTCTTTGATGGGGGATAGTACTTGAGTAGAAAAGTTTTGATCACGTCCTCCCATGAGTGTAGAGAATCGTTAGGCAACGAATCATACCACCTCTTAGCTTGATCCTTCAAGGCGAATGGAAAAAGCATAAGTTTATGTGCTTCATCACTCACTCCATTGATCTTTGTTGAGTTGATCACATGGAGAAAATGATCAATGAACAAGTGAGGATTTTCCATGGCGGTTCCCCTGAATATGGCATTATCTCCCAACAGATGTATGATGTTTCGATTCAATTCCAAATTAATTGCGGGCACCGGCGGCATTCGGATTGGACTATGCCCCATTATTGCCGTAGGTGCCATCACAAAGTCTCTACATGTCAAACCACCTTGATTTTGCTCTTGTTGTCCATTAAACCAATGCGGCATTGCATTTGCACCCTGGTTTTGAGCTTGAGGTTGGTTTTGGAGAAACTGATTCCTCATCCATGCATTAAACTGTTGCATGACATGGGGATCCATTTGATTTTCTTGTCCATCCCCACCCCCTTGTGCATTGTTATTGTTAGGCGGTGGGTTTTGATTCTGGTCTCCATTATTTCCATCAAAAACTTGTTCACCGTTGTGTGCCAGAACGGAACTTTCTCCCAACTCACCCAAACTACTCTCTTCAAAGTCCGGTTTTGACTCTCCTAACAGACGACCTCTTCTTCTCTGACTATTCCTTTGTCTTGCGTAGGCTTCAATTCCGTCTATGTAGGGTTCGAGTGGTGTTTGAGAGCTCCTGGTCATGCACTACTAAAAGCAAACAATCCAGAAAACAATAAAATAAAACCTAGGCCCAAGCCTTCGGTTCACTTACAAGATATCACAAATAGCACACTTGTCCCGGCAACGGCGCCAATTTTGATGAGCTAAAATTTACCCTCTAAAATATATTTATAAAGACCGAAAATCGTGGGTAAACTAACTCTCTAACCGGCAGTGGACCGGGTCAGATTGTTAGAATAGCTACAGGAGAACGAGGTCGTTCCCAAGGACAAGTGTTTGTAAGTACCAAAGTGAACGTGTGTCTTAGTCTAAAGCGATCAAGTTTTTGGAAGGTTTGTTATTACACGACACTAAAATAATTTTTAGTGTTATATCAAGTCTAAAGAGAGAAAAGAGAGATAGAAAGTTAAACTACTAGATTTTAAAGATAGGTTAAAAGACATAGCCGAACCATGATCAAAGTAGCTAATTTCAACCCCAAGGATAGACAAAACCGGGAGTGTGCATTATAACAACCGAACTCTCACATTCAATCTCACGGGTGCGTGCTCCTAATTCTGATGTTAAGATCTGAACAACTCTCCTTTAACATCCTTTGTGAGGTTAATTAATTCTCTTTTTAGAAAACCGATTATCCTAACATGATTAAGTGCTGTGAGACGCTTGATATAACCCTCATTACGGAAACAAGTCCGAAATCACTCGGTCGAAGTTACTACCGATTCATACTCATCAACGTACTACACCAAACATCTTAACGAGAATGTGTCAAAGCAGTAAACCGAAACTTTACCTAATCCATGGTCTACCCAAAAGACTCCGTGAAACAACTTGTCATCGTTGGATCAAGAACCACCCGGCACTTCATAGTTCAATGATGAGAGAAAAATACACCCACTAAAATATTGGTCCCCGGCAACGGCGCCAATTTTTTGATGAGATAAAATTTACCCCTCAAAAATACATTTATAAAGACTCGCAAAACCGTGGGTAAACTAACTCTCTAACTGGCAGAGTACCAGGTCGATTGTTAGGATAGCTACAGGAGTACGAGGTCGTCCCAAGAGAAATGTGGTTGTGAGTACCAAAGCGAACGTAGAACTTAGACTAGGCGATCAAAGTTTTAAGTGGAGTGTTTATACTAATGCGAAAAAGTAAAGATTATTCTAACGAGTTTAACTAGGTGATTAAAAAGCATAGCCGAGCCATGATCCAGCAGGTTATCTCCCCACAGGAAAAACTTGATAAGGAGTGTGTTTTATCTGATTCATTTCATATGATATTCACGGGAGTCAACTCTTTATTCTTGCGTTAAGATCACGAACGACTCTCACTTAACCCCCACACTAGGTTTATTAACCCTCCTTTTGAGAGCTAACTCTTTAACATGGTTGACCGGAATAAAAACCGTTGAAAAACCTCACAAAAACATAATTTTAACGTATCACTTAGGTTGCCAATCTAACGATTAAGACTATGGTTTAGTGATTTTAAAACATGTTTCGCACATCTCGTAAAAATAAGAATTTCACTTAGGCATAGTCCGGATCATCACTTAGATTGTCAATCTAACAATCAGGACTATGATTAGTGATATCCATATCTCACATCTCACCGCAAAATACATTTATAAGCTCGATGTAACCGTGAACAAAGTTGTCAATTTTATTCAAAGTTATTAAAATGATCAAAACAAGTTTAAAACATGAATGTTTATCATAAAAATGTTTAATTAAGCACAACACAACTCCCATCTCGTCTCCCGAGGGTCAATTTTACCCGTTTTCACATAATTCGGCTATGTAAATATTTAGCTACCCATATAAACGGATTCTGTCAACATGTCATGGATTAAAATGACGGGAAATTTTACATAATAGCCTTCATCACATTATAAGAGAATTCTATTAAAACCAAATTAAAACCGAAATCCAATCATTTGTCGATTCTCCTATATATATGGATTCTACTACAGATATATATATATATATATATATATATATATATATATATATATATATATATATATATATATATATATATATATAACGAGAATGGAAGAAACAAGAAACAACAAGAAATAAATAGCTAGATATAAATATAACAATAATGAAAGAAAATAAAAGCAAACTTACTATTATAATGGTGATATCAAAAGCTTGATATTACAACTATTTTTAAGAACACCGAACTTCGATAATTCCCGAAAGCATTACAACGATACTAATATTACTAAATTTATTTTGGTATAAGCGCCTTATTTACAACCTAAAAACTAAAGAAAATAAGAAGGATAGATATATATATATATATATATATATATATAGTGTGTATATATTGTATATCCCCTCTCCGCTCTCTGAATGATCATTTATATAGGCCAAGTTCCAGGGGCCGGTCTACGCCGGGTAGGGGCCAGTCCACGCCGGGTGCAATGATTACATTCATCCTCCCTAATTTATATTTTTCGGATAAAAATTATATATTTTGGAATAAAACTTCTAAAATTCATATCTCGAGTTGTAGGCCTCCAAAAATCATGATTTAAACGTCATTAGAAAGCTCTCGGAAAACTCTACAACTTTCATGAAGGACACTTCTTCAGAAAACGCCTTTTTGATGGGCCATTCCCATTACGTGTCGTTTTCGGGATTTTCATTGATACGAATCGATTAGCCACTTGACCATCATTTGAGTTGTACAAGTCCGATTGACTTGATTCAAAATGCGTTGGAAAGATTATTTGAAGATCTACAACTTTTATTAAGGCCACTTCTTCATAAAATGCCGTTTTGAAAGGCCATTTGTTCGTCGAAGATATAAATCGTTAGTGAATCACCACTAACCATCGATCCACTTGACCACTTAAGTTAGTGGCACACTCTTTTATCCCTAAAAACACCTTTTTTAGGCCTCGAAACGTGTCGTTACTCGGGATTTTGGTCAACCTATAATTCTGCAATAAACCACCAAAATACCAAACGTAAATCCGACACGACATTCCGGTTACTAAACCGGTACAAAAACTAGGAAAAACACATAAAAACACGATATTTTATAAAATAGTCACGACTTATACATTTTTATGAAACTAAGGAATTAATGACTTAAAATGATATAAAAATGCTCAAAATGATATCAGAAACGGGGTGA